>CM056051.1:24086056-24116056 GCA_029574335.1 Rana kukunoris
CTCTCTCACAGGCTCCCTCTAGAGGCAGAAGAACGCACTCTCTTGGCAAAGGGGACCGTTGTCCAAGAAAATGAGCTGGGAAACATATCTGGTTCCTAGGGCAAAATTTGGTTCATAGAAAAAAAACCTTGACGTTGAACCATTATACTGCAGAATGGCTTAGGACGGCCTTTCTCAGCCTTTTCAACACAGAGGAACCCTTGAAATGACTTTCCGGTTCCTGATAAAAATGATGATATATCTACAGCTCAGGATACATTAGAGTGATGGGGAGAAGGTTCCTTACACTTGTGATCATTGGGAGGAATTACCGCCTTACAGATCGCTAAAAAGATCAAAAGGAGCAGTGGCGGTGCGTCCATAGTGGGCGCAGGAGTGCCTCCCCCTATCTCCTGCACCCAATCAACAATAGATAGATGCAATGTATTAATCTATCTATTGTCGCCGATGACACCCGCTATTCAGGTGTCCGGCCCCTTGTCGAGCGCCGGCCATCTGAATTACAGCGGCGGGTGTGCGTTGGAAATGCCCGATTAGAGCCAGAGGCTCCAATAGGCTTCCTGATTAGAGCCTGTGAGCTCTAATCGGCTTCCAAATTGTTAAACAGCGGGGAGCACTGCTGTGCATTCACTGTTTAAACAGTGCTGTGTTAGGGAATCGCTGCTTCCCCAACACTGACACACCTCTCAGCCAATCAGGTGCACCGGGTCTGGTTACCCGTCACCTGATTGGCTGAAGCGACAGGCGCTGCGATTGGACGCCTATCAGGGCGTCCAATCATAGCAGAGATGACATGAAGATGACGGGAGAAGACATCAAGGACTCGGAGGGAGCGCTGACCCGAGAAAGGCAAGTGCTGGGCGGAGGGGGCACAGCGGCGGCATTTGATGGGCCACAGCGGCGGCATTCGATGGGCCACAGCGGCGGCATTCGATGGGCCACAGCGGCGGCATTCGATGGGCCACAGCGGCGGCATTCGATTTATCTGGGTAAATTATTTTGAGAGACAGAAATTGCTCAAGGATACAGATCGTTGGGTGGGCATTTTTTCGCAGTAGGTGACCTCTCCTTGTCCTTTATACTCATCCCAGGCTCCATAGGAACTGCCCAAGTTTATGACAGACCCACTCCATGACAAAGTACATCATTTACAAACTCACTTGAAGCTTTGGCCTTCTCTTCTAATGTCGATCTTTCATCAGGTGCAGACGGGACTCCCGGGGGGACAATCATTAGCAGAAGTAGAGGGCTCATTATTATGGAGCAGCTGTTCCAGAGCTGAAGGGCCCGAGGTGTGACCACAGCCCACAACAAGTCATGATCCCACTGACAACCGCTTCAGAGTGCCACGGCCATGTATGTCTAGGACGACCCAGTCTATGGGGTAGCTGGTGTTGTAAAGGTTCGTTTTTTATTTTCCAAATAGGTGCATTGTTGGTTCACTTGACTTTTCCTTCCATTTCCCTTCTAAATGTTATCTTTTTTGTCTGAATCTCTCACTTCCTGTTCCTCCTCAGTAAGCTTGCCCCCATCATCCAAACCGTTCTGGCTGGGGGTTAGTCAGCGTGCTCGCCCCCCTCCCGTCTCACCACAAAGATGTAGTCCCAAGGGAGGGGCAAGCACACTGACTAACCCCCAACCAGAACGGCTCGGATGATGGGGGCAAGCTTACTGAGGAGAAACAGGAAGTGAGAAATTCAGACAAAGAAAAAAAAAACATTAAGAAGGGAAATAGAAGGAAAAGTAAGTGAACCAACAATGCACAAGCTTAAAGGAACCTATTTAGAAAATAAAAAAAACAAAACTTTACAACATCTTTAACTTTTTAAATACAATCAGATTACTAGCCTAGTATTACATCCATAGCAGTTTTTAGTTCAACACATTAAGCACAATAAAATACAGTGGAACCTCGGATTGCGAGTAACACGGTTAACGAGCGTTTCACAATATGAGCACTGTGTTTCTAAAAAATCCTAACTCTGTTTGTGAGTGTTGTCTCGCAAAACGAGTGTGTGCAGTACTGCTTTTAGCCTGAGGTGGGGGGGGCGTGCCGGAGCTCAACGGCGCCGATCGGAAATGCACAAAAAGACCAGAAGACAGTTCGGCTGACCTCGTCAAACCTTGTGAACGGAGTCTGTCCTCTGGCCTTTCCGGACGTTTCGGAGGCTCTCTGGCGCCCCCGTCCATCTCTGGACACATGTGGTATTGCATGCTATTGAAGTCAATGCGGAACAAATTATTTTCGTTTTTCATTGACTTCAATGGGGAAACTTGATTTGATATGCGAGTACTTTGGATTACGAGCATTCTCCTGGAACGGATTATGCTCGTAATCCAAGTTTCCACTGTAAATATTCTTCAGTAAAATATTTGTTAAAATTCTTACCCCAGCATTTGCATTTTACTACTTTCAATGCTGAACTTCCGGTCTTCACAGGAAAGAGTTAACAGTGAGAGCACAGTCTACAGTTGGTCTATTAGCTTAGAGAAGAGGGGGGGGGGGAGAGGGGAAGGGGGTAGAGTGCTGGTCATTCTAGGCCAGTGGTCTCCAAACTGCAGACTGGGGGCCAGATGCAGCCCTTTGCTTACTTTATCTGGCCCTTGGGGCAATATTTCATATACTGTTACCAACAACTGGGCAACCCTCCACCCCAAATGAAGGAGCACAATTCCTCCCAATGACACCAATGACGGGGCACAATTCCTCCCAATGACGGGGCACAATTCCTCCCAATGACGGGGCACAATTCCTCCCAATGACGGGGCACAATTCCTCCCAATGACGGGGCACAATTCCTCCCAATGACGGGGCACAATGCCTCCCAATGACGGGGCACAATGCCTCCCAATGACGGGGCACAATGCCTCCCAATGACGGGGCACAATGCCTCCCAATGACGGGGCACAATGCCTCCCAATGACGGGGCACAATGCCTCCCAATGACGGGGCACAATGCCTCCCAATGACGGAGCACAAAGCCTCCCAATGACGGAGCACAAAGCCTCCCAATGACGGAGCACAAAGCCTCCCAATGACGGGGCACAATTCCTCCCAATGACACCAATGATGGGGCACAATTCCTCCCAATGACACCAATGACGGGGCACAATTCCTCCCAATGACGGGGCACAATTCCTCCCAATGACGGGGCACAATTCCTCCCAATGACGGGGCACAATTCCTCCCAATGACGGGGCACAATGCCTCCCAATGACGGGGCACAATGCCTCCCAATGACGGGGCACAATTCCTCCCAATGACGGGGCACAATTCCTCCCAATGACGGGGCACAATTCCTCCCAATGACGGGGCACAATTCCTCCCAATGACGGGGCACAATTCCTCCCAATGACGGGGCACAATTCCTCCCAATGACGGGGCACAATTCCTCCCAATGACGGGGCACAATTTCTCCCAATGACACCAACAATTGGGTCTAATGTGACCAATGATATGCCTCAATTCCTTCCAATGACACCAAAGATGTGGCATTGTTTTTTCCCCACTGGTGTTGGGACTTTTCTACTCCCACCAGCTGCAGTCCGGCCCCCCAAAAGTCTGAAGGACCAAAAAACTGACCCTTTGTTTAGAACGTTTGTGGGACCCCTGTCCTAGGCTATAGGGCGGTTTCTATTGGTGCACACAGTGTAGGGGGACTCAAATGTAATCCCGGGCCTTCTCATCCTACTTCAGTGTCTGACCTCACTAATGCACTTCTGGAAGAATGGTCAATAGACACACTCCTAAACCTTGTGGACGGCATTCCCAGAAGAGTTGAAGCTGTTAGGGGGGGCAAAGGGTGGGCCAAGTCAATATTGAACCCTACTGACTAAGACTGGGATGCCATTAAAGTTCATGTGTGTGTAATGGCAGGTGTCCCAATACTTTTGATAATACAGTGCATCTTAAAGAAAAACGCCTTCGGTAAGCATGAGGTTAATGAGAAGTGTCAAATCAAGGTAAGATGAATCATTGTGAGCGGGCGGGTAGTATAAACATTTATAAATACATTATACAGAGCGCTGATAAAAGCGGGTCCATGGTGGGGAAAGATAAGCACAACGTCATCCCGATCCATTAACACGTATGGGGGGGGGGGGACTCTGCGTTGCGCCCTGGCCATGTGTACACCTTTATGTAGATCTGCAGTCCACATGTTCAGGGCTCTCTGGGCTGCCATATGAGGACAAAGCCGAAGAGTAGAAACAGCGGCTCAATTCCCGAAGATTTCCAAATCAGCACTCCAAAAAGAAAAAGCGTTTCATTTGTTACAGAAATAAAGGCGCTGATAGGTCTGCGATCAAAAGAGAACGCCAACTAGGCTTTAAAGCCGACCTCCGACCATTGAAGATCACTTCCTGTCCTCCGACTCCTCCGCCATCCCTCTTAATAAAAAAACAAACAAAAAGTAAAATAAAAAATAAATTAAAAAATTTAAATTACTTTAAAAAGGGGTTGTAAAGGAACATTTTTTTCCTTAGATATCTTCCTTTACCTTAGTGCAGTCCTCCTTCACTTACCTCATTCTTCCATTTTGCTTTTAAATGTCCTTATTTCTTCTGAGAAATCCTCACTTCTTGTTCTTCTGTCTGTAACTCCACACAGTAATGCAAGGCTTTCTCCCTGGTGTGGAGAAAGCCTCTTGAGGGGGCGAGCAGGAGAGTCAGGACGCTCTCTACTTTGCAGATAGAGAAAGGAGCTGTGTGTTGACATCCTGACACTCCTGCTCGCCCCTCAAGAGGCTTTCTCTACACCAGGGAGAAAGCCTTGCATTACTGTGTGGAGTTACAGACAGAAGAACAGGAAGTGAGGATTTCTCAGAAGAAATAATGACATTTAAAAGCAAAATGGAAGGATGAGGTAAGTGAAGGAGGACTGCACTAAGGTAAAGGAAGGTATTTAGGAAAAAACTTTTTTTACCTTGACAAACCGTTTAAGTTTTATGCTACGTACACACGACCGTTATTTATGTCATGGAAAAAAAACTAAAAGTGTTTCCTGAAAGTGATTCCTCTTAAACCTGCCTTGCATACACACGATCGTGAAAGAAAAATGCTCTAACAAAGCGCGGTGACGTACAACACGTACAATGGCACTATAAAGGGGAAGTTCCATTCGAATGGCACCACCCTTTGGATTGCTTATGCTAATTTCTCCGTTTCAAAACTTGCTTTGGGCATGTCATGTAACAGTAAGCGATCAGTGTCATGTAACAGTAAGCCCCGCCCCCACAGTTAGAATCACTCCCTAGGACACACTTAAAGCGGTTGTAAAGGATTTTTTTTTTTTCATAATAAGCATCCTTTACCTGCAGACATTCCTCTTTTCACTTCCTCATTGTTCGTTTTTGCTCAGAAGTTGCTCTATTTCTTCTCTGTTCTGTTCACTTCCTGCTTGTCTGATTGTTACTCACCACCGTGAAGGGAGGCTTTACTGCGGTGGTCAGTGACGTGCTCGCCCCCTCCTGGGAACTACATCTGTGCGGCAGGAAGCTCTCTATGTGTTAGAGCAGGGGTGGCCAACCAGTGGCCCGGGGGCCACATGTGGCCCGCGAACTCCCACTCTGGAATGGTGGGTTGGCAAGCCTAAATCGCAGGTTGCCGATCCGTCAAACCACAGCATCAGTGTTGTGAATGAAGCTGGTGGTAGAGGAAGAAAACGGCCCCATAAGCCGATGCTTCCTGTACAGCGCTGGCTTTTGCCACAGGTGGAGTCTATGGCAAAGTTCAGCTAACCTGCAGGATAGATATAGGTGCACTACGCTGCTGGTAAACTGCAGAAAATCAGTGTGAAAGCAGTCTTGGGCCCTTTTCAAACGATCGACCCTACCCAATCAGACCCTCAATTCACCTCTACAGAGCAGCAGATGTAAACAGACTTTTGTCCATTTACGCCCGCCTACCTCCAATCTGATCCTCTAAAAAGAAAAAAAAAAAAATAGAAGGGAATTCGTCCCCTTCCATCTGGGTGGATCAGATGGGAGGGCCTATAGAGTAAGCGTGACCTGTCATCCGCTTGCTCATTGTGGCCCGCGACTGGTTACTGAGTCGCTTAAGTGGCCCTCGCCCTACAAAAGGTTGGGCACCCCTGTGTTAGAGACTTCAAGGAGGTGTAAATTACTGGGCGTGCCGCAATGCATACTGGGAAATGTAGTTCTTACATGAACGAGCGCCGCAAACCAGGAAGTGAATGAGAGAACAGAAACTAGAACGCCGGAGGTGATATAGATGAAGGAATTTAATAGGTATTTACTAGTTTTTTAACAGAATCATTACACTATTCTGTCTGTCTACCTTGCAGACATTCATTTTAGGCATTTTTTTTCCCCTTTACAACTCCTTTAACCCCCTTCCTCACCCCCTAGTGGTTAACCCCTTGCCCGACAGTGTCATTTACACATTAATCAGTGCATTTTTATAGCACTGACCACTGTATAAATGTTAATGGTCCCAAAATAGTGTCAAAAGTGTCCGACATCATGTCGCAGTCATCATAACATAAATAAATAAATAAATAAATCCGCTGATCGCCGCCATAACTAGTAAAAAATAATAATAAAAAAAAAACAAATAAAAAAATTACATAAAACTACCCCCCATTTTGAAGACACTATGGGCCAGATTCACATACACTTAATATTGCGCTGCGTAATCGAAATACTCTACGCTGCCGTATTTCACCAGGCTCTACACCGAATCCTGGTAGATTTTTGCCCGTACGAAATACGCCATTTAGGGGCGTGAAGCATTTAAATTAAGCGCGTCCCCGCGGCGATCGAACTGCGCATGCTCCATTCAGAAATTTCCCGCCGTGCATTGCGCGAAATCACGTCGTTGCGTCATTCGTTGTTTGAGTAGCGTCGTTTACGAACATTCCTATTCCCGGACGACTTACGTAAAAAATAATAAAAAAGACGTCGGAAAACGTAGAAATTCGACGCGGGAACGACGGCCATACTTAACATGGGCTGTCTAATATTAGACCATTAAAAAGCTGGTATAGTGTTACGTAAAAAAAAGATGACTAAAGGTGCCGTAAGAGATTGCGATTGAAGATCGTAATTTCTGGGATCGCCGGCAAAAGCTCATTTGCATACCCCGACGCGGAAAACGACGGGAAGTCCACCCAGTGGCCGCAATTTTATTGCAGCGTAGATCCGAAGGCGTACGAACGCGTAAGCCAGTCTAATTGAAGCCCGCAGCCGTCTATTCATGGTTTGAGGTTTTCGACTAGCTAAAAAACGCGCGTAATTTGAATTTACTCCAGTCTAACACCAGTTAGACAGGCGTAATGGCTCTCTGAATCTGGCCCTATAACTTTTGCGCAAACTAATCAATATATGCTCATTGTGATTTTTTTTTTTTTTTAAACCAAAAATATGTAGAATACATATCGGCCTAAACTGAGGAATATATATATTTAAATTTTTTCCCTCAAAATTGGCGCTATTTTTGTTTTTAGTTCCTTGAACGCATCATTTGCACTGAGAAAGGAATAAACCCGAAACAGAAGCTATTGAGCCCAGAGGGGGAAGCGGCAGAGGAGTGCAGACTTTCTAAAGCAAGTGACAGTTATTTAGTGTTGGGAATGGAATATTCACTTGGGCAAATACGGCCTCATTTATCAAAGTGTCTTTCATACAAACTGCCTGTCTTACCTCATAGCAACCTTTCAGGTTAAAACTCGGAAGGCACCATGGCAGCTGGAAAAAAATGTAATGCGACTGTTTGCGATATAGACAGCTATTGTGAAAAAAACACTTTGATAAATGGCGCCAGCATAGTTATCTACGCATAACTGTACAGCGCTATACAAAACGAGACTGTACTTTTCTTAGTGCGGTTACTTCAAAAGACAGCTTAAAGTGATTGTAAAGGTTCATAATACAAATAAAAAAAAAAAACACACACAACAAAAAACATGACATACTTCACTTACCGCTCCTTGCCACAGGGCTACGTGAGGAACAGGTTACCCAACCTTCGCCTATCACGGCGGGCATAGTCATAAGACCTTCAGGGACCGGGGTCCATGGGCAGGATTCACCACTCCCCTGGACCTGTATCGCACCCTGACAGAAACTTTTGGCATTGGGTCTGACCAAAGTACTGGAACCCAGGATCCAGCCAGCCCTCCTAGAAGAGGCATTACAGGCAAACCCTCGTTCTTCTCAACCGAGGCCCAGGTACCAACCACTCTGGCCATGCAGGCACTTTGGAAGGATCCAGTGTGTAGCTTGATTGGCCCCAAAGACCTCTAGCAAAGCTTCTTGTAAGGAAAAACATCTTCACCATGACCACCACCTTAGACACTGGTGAAAAAACTGAGGTACTCCCAGTATGGGAGGGGTTATATAGGGAATGGGGACTTCCTGTCTTGGGTGTGCCAGTGTCCATCACCTGAAGGTCGGATCTATAACCCACATAGTACTTACTATGCCGCTCTGTGTCCCGTGATGTACGAGAAAGAAACATGTCATACTTCCCTCCGCTGTGCAGCTCGTTTTGCACAGAGTGGCCCCGATCCTGGTCTTCTGGGGTCCCCCGACGCCCATCTCAGCTCCTCCCGCATAAGATAACCCCCCTTGGGAAGCCAATGGCTGCGCTGCTATCAATCTATACAATGAAGAGCCGAGAAGCCAGCGTGTTCTCGATGCAGGACTTTCGAGGGCTCAGGTAAGTAAACCGGGGGGAGGGGGGGGGGGGTCAGCAGGGATGGACTGGCCATCGGGACTACCGGGAGTTTCCCGGTGGGCCGATGGCTCAGTGGGCCAGTTGTCACTCAGGGGCGTTGGGAGGGGGTGACTAGAGCCCCAAATGGGTCCCAAAAAAGCCAGGAGTCTCGTCCCCAGTGTAAAAATCCAGTGATTGGTGGGCAAGCGGGGCCGTGCAGCCGCAGTGAGAGTAGAGCTGTCAAAACGATGTCGGGAATGGGCGGGGCCGATATGCGGGGACCCCCCCTCATCCCCGACAGTGCTTAGATTTGACAGCTTCACTCTCAATGCAGCCGCACGACCCGATACTGATGTGCGGGGCCCCTTCGTCCAGTACATTTGCAAACACTGCCTGTATACACTCTGACATTCAGAGTGTATACAGGCAGTGTTTGCTATGTACTGGACGAAGGGGCCCCGCACATCAGTATCGGGTCGTGCGGCTGCAGAGTCTGACTGCTGGCTGGGGAGGAAGGTGGCAGCCGGAGCCGTAACTACTGCACATGCACGGTTCCAGTGCAGGCTGCAGAGTATCGCTGCTGAAGGGCTTGCATGGCGGGTGGAGTGCATGTGCAGGATGACAACAGTGAACCTGTTGACCATCCTGCCTGGGTGTCCTCTTCTCTGCCGTGTAACTCCTCCTCCCCCCCACAGCTGCTTTCATCTATACATTACAATAGAGAATGTCCGAGCAGAAGGCAGAGCTGTCCAACTTTTCAAGTTAAAAAGCCTGTGATTGGTTGCTAGGGGCAGTCCTAGCAACCAATCGTCTTTCTGTTACATTGAAAGTTGAACATCTCCCGCCTTCTGCTTGGACACGTCGCATCCTCTGTCTTCTCCCTTCTGTGCAAGGTAAGGGAGGGGGCACTGACATAAAGGGAACTGTGTTTGTTGCAAATAAAGATGATGGCTGTAAAGGATACCAGAAAGGAGGGGACTGTAAAAGGAAGTGTGTGTCAGGAGGAGGTGTCAGGAGGAGGGGTCAGGAGGGGGGGTCAGGAGGGGGGGTCAGGAGGGGGGGTCAGGAGGGGGGGTCAGTGTATGTGACAGGAGGGGGGGTCAGTGTGTGTGTCAGGAGGGGGGGTCAGTGTGTGTGTCAGGAGGGGGGGTCAGTGTGTGTGTCAGGAGGGGGGGTCAGTGTGTGTGTCGGGAGGGGGGGTCAGTGTGTGTGTCAGGAGGGGGGGTCAGTGTGTGTGTCAGGAGGGGGGGTCAGTGTGTGTGTCTGTGATTTTGTTTTTAATATACAGCATGGGGGGGGGGGGTAAATGCACTGCCACTGGTCATAGTAACTGATGTATTAGACCCCTTTCACACTGAGCCGCCCATAGCGCTGGTGGTAAAACGCCGCTATTTTTACCGCCAACGCTATGGGTGGATTTGCGGTGCATTTCGGTCGCTAGCGGGGCGGTTTTCCCACCGCTAGCGGACAAGAAAGTGTTAAAACCGCCCACAATGCGCTGCTGAAGCAGCGCATTGTGGGCGGTATAGCCGCGCTGTCCCATTGATTTCAATAGACAGGAGCGGTGGAGAAGTAAAAGAAGTAAAAGCTTTGGGCTTTCACACTGGAGACAATGGCGCAGCTGTTTGAGGGTGGAATGCAGGCGCTATTTTTAACGCTATAGTGCCTGCAATACGCTCCAGTGTGAAAGGGGTCTTAATGTACTGCCACTGGTTATGGTTACAGATGAATGAATTTACTGGTCACAGAATAAAAAAGCAATTTATACTTACAGTAGAATGTTTTTACTTTTTTTTTTTTTTTGCGCAATTGCGTATAGACTATATACTGTTTTTGTGTGTGTGTTTGCAAAAATTAGGTGGGCCGGTCTGGATGAAGTCCAGGGCCAAATTTGTGTCCCAGTCCACCCCTGGGGGTCAGTAACTATCAGATGTTTTTTCATCTTAATGCATAAAGGTGAAAAAAACTGAAGGTTTACAACCCCTTTAAAGTTGAACTCCAGCCTTCCTTTCAGTCTTGTACAATTGTACAGGCTGCTCTCCTGGACTGAAACTTCTTACTCCGATTTCACTGCACACTGTGAGCTTCTGTCCGTTCTGTCTTCTGCGTAACTTTGGAGTCGTACAAGTGTGAATGGAGCCTAAGTTGGGGTACACATCAAAAGAAAATCGTTTGTCTGATTCTTCGCAATGTTTCACAGCAAATCGGAACCGATGAAAGAAAATTCGTACAACATTTTTTACCCACTGTAATATCCACAAACATCTCCCCCACTGTAATATCCACAGACATCTCCCCCCACTGTAATATCCACAGACATCTCCCCCCACTGTAATATCCACAGACATCTCCCCCACTGTAATATCCCCACTGTAATATCCACAGACATCTCCCCCCCACTCTCTCCCCACTGTAATATCCACAGACATCTCACTGTAATATCCCCACTGTAATATCCACAGACATCTCCCCCCCACTGTAATATCCACAGACATCTCACCCCCACTGTAATATCCACAGACATCTCCCCCCCCCCCACTGTAATATCCACAGACATCTCCCCCCACTATAATATTCACAGACACCCCCCCCCCCACTGTAATATCCACAGACATCTCCCCCCACTGTAATATCCACAGACATCTCCCCCCACTGTAATATCCACAGACATCTCCTCCCACTGTAATATCCACAGACATCTCCCCCCACTGTAATATTCACAGACATCCCCCCCACTGTAATATCCACAGACATCTCACCCCCACTGTAATATCCACAGACATCTCCCCCCCACTGTAATATCCACAGACATCTCCCACACTATAATATTCACAGACATCCCCCCCCACTGTAATATCCACAGACATCTCCCCCACTGTAATATCCACAGACATCTCCCCCACTATAATATTCACAGACATCCCCCCCACTGTAATATCCACAGACATCTCTCCCCCCACTGTAATATCCACAGACATCTCCCCCCCCACTGTAATATCCACAGACATCTCTCCCCCCACTGTAATATCCACAGACATCTCCCCCCACTCCCCCCACTGTAATATCCACAGACATCTCCCCCCACTGTAATATCCACAGACATCTCCCCCCACTGTAATATCCACAGACATCTCCCCCCCACTGTAATATCCACAGACATCTCCCCCCACTGTAATATCCACAGACATCTCCCCCCACTGTAATATCCACAGACATCTCCCCCCCACTGTAATATCCACAGACATCTCCCCCCCACTGTAATATCCACAGACATCTCCCCCCCACTGTAATATCCACAGACATCTCCCCCCCACTGTAATATCCACAGACATCTCCCCCCCACTGTAATATCCACAGACATCTCCCCCCCACTGTAATATCCACAGACATCTCCCCCCCACTGTAATATCCACAGACATCTCCCCCCCACTGTAATATCCACAGACATCTCCCCCCACTGTAATATCCACAGACATCTCCCCCCCACTGTAATATCCACAGACATCTCCCCCACTGTAATATCCACAGACATCTCCCCCCACTGTAATATCCACAGACATCTCCCCCCACTGTAATATCCACACACATCTCCCCCCACTGTAATATCCACACACATCTCCCCCCACTGTAATATCCACACACATCTCCCCCCACTGTAATATCCACACACATCTCCCCCCACTGTAATATCCACACGCATCTCCCCCCACTGTAATATCCACACGCATCTCCCCCCACTGTAATATCCACACGCATCTCCCCCCACTGTAATATCCACACGCATCCACACGCATCCCCCCACTGTAATATCCACACGCATCTCCCCCACTGTAATATCCACACGCATCTCCCCCCACTGTAATATCCACACACATCTCCCCCACTGTAATATCCACACGCATCTCCCCCCACTGTAATATCCACACACATCTCCCCCCACTGTAATATCCACAGACATCTCCTCCCACTGTAATATCCACAGACATCTCCCCCCACTGTAATATCCACATCTCCCCCATCAGCGTGCCTCTCTAGGCTGCCACTGGGTGTATGAAGATGGCTGCCGCTTCGGAGCTAGGCCGAAGCCGTGGCCTTTCCTATGGGCTCAAGAGGAGAGGTGAGTACCGATCAAAATAATTTTAATTGATCAAAAAAAATTAACAATTAAATGGAGCAATTAATCATCAATTTCCGCAGCTCTAGAATATCGCTGTTTTTTGTTTCCGATCATGCGTAGTATTACTTTTCTAATCTTTCTTGTAAGAAAAGGGTACACGTCAAAACGAAAATCGTTTGTTCTGTTCCAATTCAAGAACATTTTTGGGAGTTTGTTCCTTCAGGAATTTTCGTGCACTGTATTTTCTTGTAGTGTGTACGAGCCATACCACTTTAACCACTTAAAAGCGGAGGTTCACCCTAAATATAAGCCCTCCCATGTGATCCAGCATACTGGCGTCAGCGCCAGTATGCTGTTTTTTTTTTTTAAATCCATGTACTTACTGTCTTATTCAAAATTGTATTTTTTTTACCCCGCAGTGGACGGCGCCAGTATAGCGCGTCACATCTTACGAAAGTACCCGAAAAGGACTCGGGTAATCGCGGTGAAAATGCGGCGCCTGCGCACAGACCTAGGAGCTGACTGCGCTGGCGCCGTATTTCTCCGAGTCCTACGGCTATGGCGCGTCACGCCCTCCGAAAAACGCCGAAATAGGACTCGGAGAAATACGGCGCCTGCGCAGTCAGCTCCTAGGTCTGTGCGCAGGCGCCGCATTTTCACCGCGATTACCCGAGTCCTTTTCGGGTACTTTCGTAAGATGTGACGCGCTATACTGGCGCCGTCCACCGCGGGGTAAAAAAAATAAAATTCTGAATAAGACAGTAAGTACATGGATTTAAAAAAAAACAGCATACTGGCGCTGACGCCAGTATGCTGGATCACATGGGAAGGACTTATATTTAGGGTGAAACTCCGCTTTAAGACCCGGACCAAAATGCTGCCATATGACCTTGCCCCTTTGAGATTCGGCACTGCGTCGCTTTAACAGACAATTGCGCGGTCGTGCGACGTGGCTCCCAAACAAAATTTGCGCCCTTTCCTTCCCACAAATAGAGCTTTTTTTGGTGGTATTTGATGAAAAATAGAGCGACATTTTTGAAAAAAAATCTATATTTTTTACTTTTTGTTAAAGAAAAATCAAATAAACTAAATTTTAGTCAAACATTTAGGCCAAAATTTATTTAGCCACATGTCTTTAGTCGATCAGAAAAATGTTCGCTTAGTGACACTGGCAATAGGGAGTGAAAGGGTTAACTAGGGTGGTGATCAAGGGGTTAAAACTTTATTAGGGGGGGGGGTACAGGGGCTACCCTGGACCTAACACTAACTGACTGTCACACTGACACACACTAACTGCAGTGATCATACATGTGATCACTGCATTCAGTGACACTGACAGGGGGGAGGCGATCGCGGGGGTTAAATGTGCCTATGTGTAGTGTGTGTCAGTGTAGTGTTGTGTACACTTACTGTGAGATGTGATCTCTCCTTAGCGGTGGTTGAAAAAAACGCAGAGGGAGAGATCACATCACTTCCCCCTTCCTGTGTTTACACAGGAGGAGGAAGTGCAGAGCGGGGGGAGCGCGTGCATTGGCTGGGAGCGATCCGGAGGGGGCCACCCCCTCGTCTCGGATCGCTCCCACGGCAAAAAACGGACCGTCGCATGTACCGGAGGGAGTCCCGATCAGGCCCCCGACCCACGGCAAGGCAGGCACGTATATATACGTTGATGTGCCTGCCTGTGCCATTTTGCTGATGTAAATGTACATGCGGCGGTCCGCAACCAGTTAACATTTTTTTTTTTTTTAGATTTCTCAGTTTTTACAAGTCTAATTTTTCTCTATTATGTTTGAATGAGTTTTTATAGCTGAAAAAGGGGATCTCCGACTTCTGGAACATTTTTTAAAGTCTTCTTTGACACAACGTAACCTCCCTCACCGGGTCCCAGAGGAGGTGTAGGCGAGCCGCGCTCACTGTAAAATTAAACAAATATCCAACAAGACAAATCGGTTTGTATACATCGTCCCCTTTACTGCCTATTCTCCATCCCTTGTAAAAAAAAAAACATCAAGTGGAAAATCAGAGAGATGAGACACCTGGCAGCTTGACAGGATCCATCTTCTCATAAAGGCGAGGTGAGGTTTATGAGCCTTGTAAAAACACACAGAATTCTAGGTGCATTAGCAGGGGAAACATTTCCTTTAATTTCCAGAAAATAAAAAAAGGCAGGCAATGGCAGAGAGGCTACAAATAACTTCTGATAGCCTCGTTTTACAAGCTTCCATTTAGCTGCCTGATTCACAAATTACAAATTGGGAGACTTAAATGCTGGAGATTAGAGCCCCCGCACACTAATAAACGGGATTTCCGAGGGTTATGTTACTGGGTTCTCTTATGCAGGGCAGTACGGCATGAACCATTAAAATGAAAACATTTCAAGGAAAGTCGGAAAGTTTCTTTGACTGCATAATTTTAGCTACTTTTGGTGTTCACCCTTAATATATTTTTTGATGTGCTTTCACAAAATGTAAAAGCTTGCTTCTCTTTCATTTTTATTGCTATATATAAAAACATTTGTATATTCGTCACTAGAGGGAGCTATCATGAGCTCTGTGCAATTACTCTTGACTAACAACTGCTGAATAAGGCTCCATGCCCACAGAAGCTGATAAACTGCAGTTTATCGACGTTTTTTTTTTTTTTAAAAGCCCATAAACTGAACTCTATGTTAGCCTATGTGCCCATGCACACCTGGGCGTTTTTTAGTGTTAACCACTTAACCCCCAGACCATATTGCTGCCCAATGACCAGAGCACTTTTTGTGATTCGGCACTGCGTCGCTTTAACGGACACTTGCGCAGTCGTGCGACGTGGCTCCCAAACAAAATTTGCGTCCTTTTTTCCCCACAAATAGAGCTTTCTTTTGGTGGTATTTGATCACCTCTGTGGTTTTTATTTTTTGCGCTATAAACAAAAATAGAGCGACAATTTTGAAAAAAATGCAATGTTTTTTACTTTTTGCTATAATAAATATCCCTCAAAAATATATATAAAAAAACATATGTTTCCTCAGTTTAGGCCGATACGTATTCTTCTACCCATTTTTGGCGTTTATCGGTTGGTTTGCACAAAATTTATAGCGTTTACAAAATAGGGGATAGTTTTATTGGATTTTTATTATATATTTATTTTTACTACTAATGGCGGCGATCAGCGATTTCTTTTGTGACTGCGACATTATGGCGGACGCTTCGGACAATTTTGACACATTTTTGGGACAATTGTAATTTTCACAGCAAAAAATGCATTTAAATTGCATTGTTTATTGTGGAAATTACAGTTGCAGTTTGGGAGTTAACCAGGAGGGGGCGCTGAAGGGGTTATGTGTTCCCTAATGTGTGTTTACAACTGTAGGGGGGTGTGGCTGTAGGTCTGATGTCATCGATTTTGTCCCCCTATAACAGGGATGACGCGATCGATGATGCCGCCACAGTGAAGCACGGGGAAGCAGTGTTTACACACAGCTCTCCCTGTTCTTCAGCTCTGGGGACCGATCGCCGCACTCCAGCGGCGATCGTGTCTGCGAGTCCCGCGGTCCCGGAGCTTCGGACCATGTCACGGGCGCGCGCCCGTGACCCACGGCTGGGTAGTAGTACAAGATGTACCTGTACATGCATGTGCCCAGCCGTGCCATTCTGCCAACGTATATGTGCAAGAGGCGGTCCTAAAGTGGTTAAGGAACAGACACCGTTTTGGCAGGGTCTTCCGATCCTGACCTGGTGGCCCTCCTGGCCTCAGGGATGTGTTGGCAGTTCTTCAGCCTCGGGGCCTGTTGGCCCGAGGCTCCAATTACTGAGAGTAGGCCCAGGAGATTCTGGGGCCTACTAGTCCAGGGATGGTCCTGTGCTGTCTTGCCTGCGGGAAGAAGCCGAACAATTGGGGACTCAATTAGAGGATGCATCCTGGCCAATCTACCTCACAGTGCTGCCGGCTGGCTGAAATATCCTGGTACTGTGTAGCTGTGTCTTTGGAACTTTGCCAAGTGTGTGTGTGGTTACACGGTCCTGTGGCAGAGGACTGTGCAACGACTCGACTGCACTCATCAAGTCTGTGGCATAGACTTTTGAACGAGCTTCGCACCGGCTGCTAGGTCAGTGAGAGAGGCCTATCCGGTGGTTGCTGAATCCAGTGTGGAAACGGTTTGTCCTCTGGATACAAGAACATCCCCGTGATCAGCAAAGCAAGGTCCCTGAACCTCCCCTAACCCTCCATCCCTCTGTCCGATCTTGTTTAATAAAAACCTTGTAAGAAAAGAGACTGTTGGTGCAGGCATTTGTGAATAACTCTTCAAGGAGGACCCATAAGACGAATGCGGTGAACGTTGAGGTAATGGCAGGCCCATAACTATCCAGCCGCTCCTCCGGGGGTAGTACTAAAGAATAATAATAATAATATTATTATTATTATTATTATTATTATTATTAAGTAGGGTTGTCCCGATACCAGTATCGGGACCGATACCGAGTATTTGCGGGAGTACTTGTACTCCCGCAAATACCCCCGATACCTAAATAGAATACTTCCCCCCCCCCCCCGCCGCTGCCGCATCGAAAGCCGCCGCCGCATGGGTTAAACAGCGTGCGGGAACATCACAGCTTTCATTTGAATAGCTGTAGTGTTCCCGCTGCGTATAGACACTCCCCCTTGCTCGGGATTGGATGGGTGATCGTGATCTGTCCAATCCCGAGCAAGGGGGAGTGTCTATACGCACGGGCAAAACAGCTATTCAAATGAATGCTGTGATGTTCTCCATGCGGCGGCGGCTTTCGGCGGCTAGGTATGGGGGACATGGCTGGAGGGACATGGCTGGAGGGACATGGCTGGAGGGACATGGCTGGAGGGACATGGCTGGAGGGACATGGCTGGAGGGACATGGCTGGAGGGACATGGCTGCATATGTGGGGGACATGGCTGGAGGGACATGGCTGCATGTGTGGAGGACATGGCTGGAGGGACATGGCTGCATGTGTGGGGGACATGGCTGGAGGGACATGGCTGCATGTGTGGGGGACATGGCTGGAGGGACATGGCTGCATGTGTGGGGGACATGGCTGGAGGGACATGGCTGCATGTGTGGGGGACATGGCTGGAGGGACATGGCTGCATGTGTGGGGGACATGGCTGGAGGGACATGGCTGCATATGTGGGGGACATGGCTGCATATGTGGGGGACATGGCTGCATATGTGGGGGACATGGCTGCATATGCGGGGGACATGGCTGCATATGCGGGGGACATGGCTGCATATGCGGGGGACATGGCTGCATATGCGGGGGACATGGCTGCATATGCGGGGGACATGGCTGCATATGCGGGGGACATGGCTGCATATGTGGGGGACATTTAAAAAAAGTATCGGTATCGGCGACTACTTGAAAAAAAGTATCGGTACTTGTACTCGGTCCTAAAAAAGTGGTATCGGGACAACCCTAATAATAAGCAAAAGGAACATTGTTTACTACTAATCTAATATGTCTCTTGTGCTGCTGGCTTCTGGATCTCTTGCAATCCTTATCCTCCAACCCCTGCCTATTCCCATCTCTGTAATCTTCCAATGCAGCAGGGTTTAAAACACAAAACCAAAAATTATTATTTTTACAGGATTTAGATATAGTATCTCGCAAAAGTAAGCACACGCCTCACATTTTTGCAAATATTTTCATGTGACAACACTGAAGAAATGACACTTTGCTACAATGTAGAAGTGAGTGTACAGCTTGTATAACAGTGTAAATTTGCTGTTCCCTCAAAATAACTCAACACAGCCATTAATGTATAAACCGCTGGCAACAAAAGCGAGTACACCCCTAAGTGGAAATGTCCAAATTGGGCCCAATTAGCCATTTTCCCTCCTCGTTGTCATGCGACTCATCCGTGTTACAAGGTCTCAGGTGTGAATGGGGAGCACGTGTGTTAAATGTGAAGTTATCGCTCTCACTCTCTTATACTGGTCACGGGAAGTTCAACATGGCACCTCATAGCAAAGAACTCTGAGGATCTGAAAAAAATAATTGTTGGTCTACATAAAGATGGCACAGGCCAGTGACGGCCAACCTTGGCACCCCATATGTTTTGGAACTACATTTCCCATGATGCTCCTGCACTCTGCATCCCAAAACATCTGGGGTGCCAAGGTTTGCCATCACTGGCCTTGGCTATAAGAAGCTTGTCAAGACCCTGAAACTGATCTGCCAAAACCATACAGCGGTTTAACAGGACAGGTTGCACACAGAACAGGCCTTGCCATGGTCAACCAAAGAAGTTAAGTGCACATGCTCAGCGTCATATCCAGAGGTTGCCTTTGTGAAATAGAGGTATGAGTGCTCCCAGCATTGCTGCAGAGGTTGAAGAGGTGGGGGTGAGCCTGTCAGCGCTCACACCATACGCCACACACTGCATCAAAATTGGTCTGCATGGCTGTTGTCCCAGAAGGAAGCCTCTTCTAAAGATGCAAAGATTTTAATCACATGGTGAGAATTTGGATTTGGCAAATTTAAGGAGTATATGCACACATTAGTTGGATAGTTGTTTAAAGATTATCACGTTTTATGTCATATACTTATTCTATTTTTTGGTTTATGTCGTTATTACACTGGTGATAGATACAGGGCAGTCTTAGTGAGAGGGCACACCTTGGCACTGCCCAGGGGTCCCAGTTGAATGGAGGGCCCCTGCACTTTCCCCAAAGGAGCCGAAATTGGGGGCCCCGTGATGGATACACAGGGGAGGCAGCCAGCCTCCTACCTATATGATGTCTGTTTACCTGCACTGTCATCATTGTAGGGGCCCTAGAGCATTACTTTGCCCAGGGGCCCATGATGCTATTAAGATGGCCCTGGACAGATACCATAATAGTTTTTTTTTTTTTTTACACATCTTAACGAGGACATTGTTGGCTTCGATACTGTTTTTGCTTTACTTATCTAGGAAAAATAAACCTGAACATATTTTCCGCTTTACATTGGGAATTTATGTTGCCATAAGCTCTTCATGCTGGTACACTGATGGAAGCTAATCCTGTTGTTGCTTCTTCATTGCATTTGGATTAAGTTTATTAGTGGAGATTTTTCCTATAAAGGGCTTAACCTCCCTGGCGGTATGATTCTGTCTGGAATTACGTACCAAAAGCGGTACAATTATTTGCATGGAAGTTTGGCGTTTTATACTGTAGGCCTGCAATTCTTAGGAATAACTTGCTTAAATCTGTCCAAACAAGACATCCCGGGTATGATAAAGTTTGAAAAACAAAATCATAATTTTTTATATAATAAAAAACTATAAATAATTATAACAAATTATAATAAAAAATATTCAATAATGTAATCAACTCAAAAACACTGAAATTTGCTCAGTTGCAGAATTGTCGCTGTCATTATTTATTTTTTTTATGACAAATTTCCCCACAAATCGCTATCGCTCAATTCTGAAAGTAATTATAATTTATTATCGCTGTTTTCTAGCTGATCTAAAACCATTTTTGACATAAAGGGACACTTTTGGTTGTTATGGGCAATCTACAGTTTCCAGGCAGAAAGAACAGTTTTTATTATATAAAAGGACATGTAGGGCACAGGACAGACCACTAGGGACAAGGGGGGGGTGTATTTTTTACATACAGTACTGTAATCTATAAGATTACATTGTACTGTATGTAAAGTGTTTGTTTACCTTTTTAAATTTGGCGCCGTTCTCCGCTCCCGTGCGTCGTAACGTCGCAGGGAACGGAGATCGGCGGCACACGGGGACGCTGTGTGAATCGAGCGAGCACCCGCTCGCTCACACAGCGGGGATGCATCGCTGGATCCAGGAAGAAGGTAAGACAGCGCGCGCTGCAGGCTCTGCATGGCTACCCCGAGCGTGACTCGGGGATACCGATCTCTGCAAAAAAAAACACCCCGAGTCACGCTCGGGGATACCGCCAGGGAGGTTAATATAAGCTCTCCAAGGATAAGATGGTCAAAGCTTGAAACATTAGAGGATGGTTGTTTTTCGCCATCTTTAGATGTCTACAAGGTTGGCTTCCCGGATAAGAATGAGAGCACGGCTCAACCAAGGGATAGCGCTCATGCCTTTGAATTGAACAAGGGGAGTCACAGAACCAGGCAAGAATTAGGCAGGCACCATGTCAGGTCGTGATGGTGCCTGGAAAATCTCAGAGAAAACAGCATTGATTAACAAAAGTTTCCTGATGCCCCTGGAAGCTGGAAATCGCCTAAGTAGACACTCTCTACTTGCTCCAATTCCCGTGCTGGGGGCATTCCCTGCTGCATTGTGAACACAGGAGGTTGGCCACTCAGCACTGGTGCCATATAGAGAAAGATTTGCATTACCTGAATAAACGCAATGCGTTTCATAATTGGGCAGGATGGACCCGGCGTGATGGTGCCTGCCTAATTCCAGGTCCTATGTGATGTGGCAGCACCAGTTGCATGACACCAAAGACCGCTTCAGTAGTCTGTAAGAGTGGCATCTTGACCACAACTGTAAGCAAAGTATTTCACCCACTGACAGCCAACGCAAGGGGGCAATCTCCCCAACGATCCCCCAACGCAAGGGGGCAATCTCCCCAACGATCCCCCAACGCAAGGGGGCAATCTCCCCAACGATCCCCCAACGCAAGGGGGCAATCTCCCCAACGATCCCCCAACGCAAGGGGGCAATCTCCCCAACGATCCCCCAACGCAAGGGGGCAATCTCCCCAACGATCCCCCAACGCAAGGGGGCAATCTCCCCAACGATCCCCCAACGCAAGGGGGCAATCTCCCCAACGATCCCCCAACGCAAGGGGGCAATCTCCCCAACGATCCCCCAACGCAAGGGGGCAATCTCCCCAACGATCCCCCAACGCAAGGGGGCAATCTCCCCAACGATCCCCCAACGCAAGGGGGCAATCTCCCCAACGATCCCCCAACGCAAGGGGGCAATCTCCCCAACGATCCCCCAACGCAAGGGGGCAATCTCCCCAACGATCCCCCAACGCAAGGGGCAATCTCCCCAACGATCCCCCAACGCAAGGGGCAATCTTCCCAACGATCCCCCAACGCAAGGGGCAATCTTCCCAACGATCCCCCAACGCAAGGGGCAATCTTCCCAACGATCCCCCAACGCAAGGGGCAATCTTCCCAACGATCCCCCAACGCAAGGGGCAATCTTCCCAACGATCCCCCAACGCAAGGGGCAATCTTCCCAACGATCCCCCAACGCAAGGGGCAATCTTCCCAACGATCCCCCAACGCAAGGGGCAATCTTCCCAACGATCCCCCAACGCAAGGGGCAATCTTCCCAACGATCCCCCAACGCAAGGGGCAATCTTCCCAACGATCCCCCAACGCAAGGGGGAATCTTCCCAACGATCCCCCAACGCAAGGGTCAATCTTCCCAACGATCCCCCAACGCAAGGGTCAATCTTCCCAACGATCCCCCAACGCAAGGGTCAATCTTCCCAACGATCCCCCAACGCAAGGGTCAATCTTCCCAACGATCCCCCAACGCAAGGGTCAATCTTCCCAACGATCCCCCAACGCAAGGGTCAATCTTCCCAACGATCCCCCAACGCAAGGGTCAATCTTCCCAACGATCCCCCAACGCAAGGGTCAATCTTCCCAACGATCCCCCAACGCAAGGGTCAATCTTCCCAACGATCCCCCAACGCAAGGGTCAATCTTCCCAACGATCCCCCAACGCAAGGGTCAATCTTCCCAACGATCCCCCAACGCAAGGGTCAATCTTGCCAACGATCCCCCAACGCAAGGGTCAATCTTGCCAACGATCCCCCAACGCAAGGGTCAATCTTGCCAACGATCCCCCAACGCAAGGGTCAATCTTGCCAACGATCCCCCAACGCAAGGGTCAATCTTGCCAACGATCCCCCAACGCAAGGGTCAATCTTGCCAACGATCCCCCAACGCAAGGGTCAATCTTGCCAACGATCCCCCAACGCAAGGGTCAATCTTGCCAACGATCCCCCAACGCAAGGGTCAATCTTGCCAACGATCCCCCAACGCAAGGGTCAATCTTGCCAACGATCCCCCAACGCAAGGGTCAATCTTGCCAACGATCCCCCAACGCAAGGGTCAATCTTGCCAACGATCCCCCAACGCAAGGGTCAATCTTGCCAACGATCCCCCAACGCAAGGGTCAATCTTGCCAACGATCCCCCAACGCAAGGGTCAATCTTGCCAACGATCCCCCAACGCAAGGGTCAATCTTGCCAACGATCCCCCAACGCAAGGGTCAATCTTGCCAACGATCCCCCAACGCAAGGGTCAATCTTCCCAACGATCCCCCAACGCAAGGGGCAATCTTCCCAACGATCCCCCAACGCAAGGGGCAATCTTCCCAACGATCCCCCAACGCAAGGGGCAATCTTCCCAACGATCCCCCAACGCAAGGGGCAATCTTCCCAACGATCCCCCAACGCAAGGGGCAATCTTCCCAACGATCCCCCAACGCAAGGGGCAATCTTCCCAACGATCCCCCAACGCAAGGGGCAATCTTCCCAACGATCCCCCAACGCAAGGGGCAATCTTCCCAACGATCCCCCAACGCAAGGGGCAATCTTCCCAACGATCCCCCAACGCAAGGGGCAATCTTCCCAACGATCCCCCAACGCAAGAGGCAATCTTCCCAACGATCCCCCAACGCAAGGGGCAATCTTTCCAATAATCTCCAACATAAGGGGCACCTAAAAATTATTCCAAGGGTTCATCTGGGTAAAAAGTTGTATAGAGGCTGGTGTAAACCTAGGTCTTTACTTCCCGGACTAGTTTTTCTCGAAAAGAATTACAGTCCATGGAGGATTTAAACACACTATAAAAGCAGAACAAGTACTGCTCGTCACATTTTGTATGATACTTAGCACTTCGACTTCCTATGTTATTTTTTTTATTCCTTGCTGGACATTCCAGAAAGAGACTTGTATAGTTTTATAGACCTGAATCTGTTTGATGTGGGTTCATGTCAATGACAGAGCAGATAAGATGGACTTTTACCCACAGCAATAAAAGGATATTTTTTTCAATAATTAATGACATTGTACACACACTTAAAGCAAATGGACTTGTAACCCGGAAGAGAAATGGTGAATGGATACTGACTAAGCTAAGTAATATGTGAAGGGAAAGAGAATTATAAAACCAAAATAAACATTTAAAACTAGGAGTATAGGTCAGTTTATGAATTTAAGCAAAACCTTCTAGCCATTTTAAACATTTAAAACCAAAAGTCCACTGAAAAGCTGGTTATACGCATACATTTTTATTGCTGAGCCTATGGTCTAGAAAATATCTAATAATTTCCTCCATCCATGTTGTGGCTATTGTATCCTGACAGCCAGCCTTGCCAGCTGTCAAAACACCCAAACCGTGGTATTAACTAGATGCAGCGGACACTGTCCTTCCCATCTGCTCTGATTTTTCAATTCAGGGATGTTGGGTGGAAGGTGGTCAACAGGGCCACCTACTGAATTTCAGCCACTTTATTAAGAACTTGCTAAAATGTGCGCCTTGCAGTGGCGGTGCGTCCATAAGGCCGCAAGGGCGCTGCCCCATTCATCACTAATAGATAGATTCATGACTTGCATGAATCTATTTATGGCCGCCGCTGCCACCCACTTTTCAGGTGCCTGAATTATAGCGGCATGTTTTTTTTTGATGCACCTGATTATAGCCATAGGCTGTAATAGGCGTCAAAAAAGGTGACCTGTGAGCGCCATGCTGGGCGCTTGCAGGTCACTCAGCTGTGGTAGAAAAGCAAACGAATATTCGCTTTCCTAACAATAAACCACCTCTCCGCCAATCAGGTGCTCGGATCTGTTACCCGTCACCTGATTGGCTGAAACGGCAGGCGCTGTGATTAGATGCCCATCAGGCGTCCAATCATAGCAGAGGATGGGAAGAAAGAAGACACTGAGGAGCATCGAGGACACTGCTCGCCGTCACCCACTGCCCCACTGAGACAGGGTAAGTGCAGATGACGGGCAGGCGGCAACACTGGCAGCATTTGATATGGCACCGTAGCTGTGTTTCATAGGGCACACTGGCAAGTGATATGGCACAGTAGCTGCATTTCATGGGGCACACTGGCAGCATTTGATTTTTTTTTCCCAGAAGTTTTCAGTTTGCTTGTGCCCCCCAAAATATTTTGAGCACCAGCCGCCTTGTATGGCCAGCTCAGGTATAATTTGTCTGCTTTTACTTTTATAAACCAGAAAATCCTCTGCACCTTCCCGATTTAGTTTCACTCTATAAGAGCCCTTTCACACTGGAAACACTGATAGCGGAGCGTTAAAATAGCAGTAAAACACCGCTATTTTACTGCGTTTTAATTCATTTCAATGGCATAGGGGAGCGTTTCATGAGCGTTTTTATGCACTATGTTTACTGCGAAAACGGGGGAAAAAAGAACCAGTGTGAGAGGGCTCTTATTGAAGCCTGGACTATGCCCTGCTCTAATGCCCTTTCCCTTGTTGGTACTTCATTTATCATTATGGGCACTCTTATTCAATAGGATACAGGCATGAGAATGGAGGACGAAGCCAGTGGTTTCCAACCACAGTCTTCAAGTACCCATAAACAGGTCTTATTTTCACCTTTCTGATCTAGTTTCACGCCATTACTGAAGTCTGAACTATGCCCTGCTCAAATACTCTGTCTTTGTCCTTTGATGATACTTTAGTGGCCAATAGGGGTGCTCCTATTTAAAAAAAGGGTACAGGCATGAAAATGGAGGACTATGCTAGTGGTTCCCAACCTCAGTCTTCAACTACCCCTAAACAGGTCCTATATAAACCTTTATGATTTAGTTTCACTCTATTACTGAAGTCTGAGCTATGCCCTGCTCACATTCCCTTTGCTTTTTTTGGTACTTCATTGGCCATTATGGACACTCTAAATGGGTACAAGTCCAGTAATGGAGGACTAAGCCAGTGGACCCCAACCTTAGGTTTTCAAGTACCCCCAACAGGTCTTATGTGCACCTTGCCGATCTAGTTTCACTTTATTAATGAGATCCAAGCTTTGCACAAATTCCCTTTCCCTATATTTTGATTTTACTACAGTGGCCATAAAGGGCACTCCTAATAGGGAACGACCACGAAAATATGGTTACCAACCTCAGTCCTCAAATACCTTGAACAGGTCTGTTTTCTGAATCTCCTTCCCCTTCTTTAAATCAAGGTCAATTACTTGGCATTTATAACAGCTATTGTATCTAAGGGAAAGTCCCAAAACATGGCCTTTTTGTAGTATTTGAGGAATGAGGTTAGGAAACACTGGTCTAAGCCATGAAGGGCAAGCCACCCAATCAGAGGAGGCACAAATAAGTGTTATTCCCCCCCCCCTCCAAATAAAGTGGTTGTAAAGTCTAAGGCCCAGATTCACGTACATCGGCGCATTATTGGACCGGCGTAGCGCACCACTTTTCCGTTAGACTTGCGTAATCTAGCCGCGTAATCCCGCGATTCACGAAGCTTTTGCGCAAGAGATTGCGCAAGCGTAAGGTTTTTTCCGGAGGCGTAAGGAGGAGTAATACAAATTGGGAGGGACGTGGGCGTGTTACATTGAAATGAGCCGTGACCCCATGCAAATGAAGGGCCGGCCGACTCGCGCATGCGCGCGTGAAGGAAACCATGTCAGCTCCGTTGTGCGCATGCTCACAACTCGGGAGCGGCGCAATCAGTGAAATTGGACATGGACTAGGGCAATGTTGTGAACTACGCAGACAGCATAAATAGACACACACAAACGCACTTCCATTGCAAAAGTACATCCCTTTGTGTCCCTTCCCATTGAATCAAGTGCTTTTGCTCTGTTGTTCGTTAGAGTGTGTTTTGTAGTTGTCAGATTAGTGTTCTGTGTGATCTAGTGCTTGTTGGTAGTTTTGTGAAAGTGTGTTTTGATAAGTGTTTTTTGACTGTTTGTTTGATTGATAGATTTCTGAGCGTTTGTTTTCTTGCTTTATTTTTTCATTTGATTTTTTTGTGTCTGTTTCTTGCTGAGTGCTAGTGTGATTTTTGCCTGTTCTTTTTCTCTTTGTGTGTGTTCTTGTCTGATTGGTTGTGCTTGTATTTGTGACAGATTTTTGGTGACTGCTAGTGAGTTTGTTTGGGAGTATGACTGAGAGAAAAAGAAAGTTGAATTTTACAGTGGGGGAAAAAAGAATTCTTGCCCGGGCCATTACCGACTATGGGCGTTTTCTCCACGGCCCGCAGAGTGCCACCACCACCCCGGCCAGGAGGAGGGAGATATTGGATATGATCACGGAGCAGGTCAATTCATCGGGGGAGGGGGAGACACGGACCCGCTCTGAGATTGAAAAGAAAATAAATGACCTCCGGCGTGAGGTGAAAAAAAAAACTGGCCGCAATAAATGCCCATGCCAGGGGCACAGGAGGGGGCCCACCATGCCGGGTTAGATTTACAGCGACGGAGCGTGTGGTGGCCCTGACCTTTCACCGGCATGAAGTGGAGGGCCTGCCAGGCTTTGACACAAGTCCGGTCCCCGCGGTGCCAGGTAAGGTATTTATTTCTCTCAAGTGTGTAGCATGTGTGGGGGAGGGGGTGAAAGGGAATATGTGGCAAGTGTGTGGATCCTCCAACCTGTGAATGGTTTGTGTCATCCACAGCTGTGCAGGAGGGTGCAGGGCCATCTGGCCAGACCGCTCCAACGCCAGGACAGCAGCCTAATGAGGCCCCCCCAACAAGGCCAGAGTCCGCGGAGGAGGAACAAGAGGAGGAGGAGGATCATGCGGAGGACGATCATGAGGAGGAGGAGAATCATGAGGAGGAGGAGTCCATGGCAGGCACTGGACGTTTGGTTTCTGCGGACTCTTCCCCTCTGGCTGCAAGAAGCCTGCCCTCCCTAAGGGTGAGCCCCCCCCCCCCTCCCCCAACATGGCTCCCCTCACAAGGGCCTCCCCTTCTCCCCGGCCACAACCATCAGCAAGAGCCAGGAGGTCATCCCAGAGCACCAGGGGGGCGCCCAATCTCCTGCCCGCCAGTCTGAGAAGGAACCTGGCCACCCAGACCCGCCTTCTGAGACAGCTCTGCCAGACTATGGGGCGGGTGGATCAGAGCCTGTCCTCCATCAACGATAGGCTGGGTAACCTGGACTCCCACTCCCGGGCCTCCACAACCTGCCTAAATGACCTGCAAACTACAGCAGCAGGCGTTGGGCAGGATGTGAGGGCCCTTACCCAGGCTATCCAGGGCAACACGGCAACACTTGGTGCGGCCCTGGACAGAATAGCCGTGGCCTTGGAGGGCAGGCCGCCAGGTGGGCAGATCTCAGGGGCTGCTCCTCCTTCCCCGGCTTTTCCCCTCCCCCATGCGTCTCCCCTGAGGGTCCGGGGCCGTGGCCGGGGGCGCCCCAGGCGTGGCTCAGGCAGAGGGCATTAATTTTTTTTTCCCCTTTTTTTTGGTTTGAAAGCATGTTTATTTTTGTTCTCTGCTTTTTTTTTTTTCTATGCATTTTTTTTTTTTTTTTTTGCTGACATTTTTGGCATTTTTTGGGTTGTGAATGATGTTTGAATGTGGGGGTGACATTCCTGCTGGAAAAGGGGTGTCATCCTCAATTTGAGTGGAGAAGGGTTCCCCAGGACCAGGGAGAAGTGATTCCCAGGTCCGTGTGAATGGTGTATGAATGTACAGTGACATAATTGGAGCCTTGACGTGGCGTTACTGCTCACCAGTCTTGCATGGTGGACTGGTGCCAATCCAATTTGATGAGGATGTGGGGTGTGTGTGCTAGGGACCATAGTGGTGTGCATGCATGCATTCTCATTGTGCCATGATTAATGTGTGTGTTTAACGTGCAAAGATGCATAATGTGAGCTGGCATGAGATGGGGTCATGAGATGGGGTTCCAGTTCATATGCAGAGTCACCTTGAAGGGAAAAGACAGGTGGATGTTAGTCATGCATGTGCCACTTGTGAGGTGTGCATCACGGGAGGGGATAGTCATGCCTGACTCCCATGTCACTCACCAACCAGCCAGCTGTCCCCATACATGTTCTGTTCGCAATCTGTGGGGATGGGGCTCTGATTGTATATGTAGCTGTCATGGGTGTCATGGGTAGTGCCATGTGTTGGGCTGCTGATGTCCTCCTGCAAGGTTGTGGTAATTCCACGATGGCATGAGGGGTGAATCTGAAGATGCGAGACACCTCAGAATCTCTCATGCCAAAGATGTCTATGCGTGTGTGATATATCAAGTGAAGAGTGAGGGGCTTGTATCAGATAAGAATATTGTATTAGATTAGATTAAATTGTAAATTTGATATAAGCCAAAAAAAAAAAAAAAAAAACATCTCCCGTGCCCTCCTTAGTGCCATCCTCCGTGCCCTCATCCTTCTTTGTTCATCTAAAGTCAGTAGTATAGCTATGCGCGACGATGCCCCTGGCATGTTGGCATACAGATTGTTGGGCAACACGTGTGACTGCTAAACTCCTCACTAACAGTGTTGCTTTATCTGACAATTAGACTTTTTTTCAAAATTTAGACCAGCTTTTAGGTCCTCTAACTTTAGACAGAACATTTTGCAGTTGCGCACATCGCGTAGCCTGCGCAGCAACTGCGTTTTTTTGTGAATCCCCGTAACTCCCTCATTAGCATATTTGACTAGCAAATCAATGGTGTGTCTAGCGCAGTTTTGCGCGAAGGCAAGCGAAGGTCTAATTCAATTACGCCGGACCAAAAAACGTAGATTTCTGGCGTATATTGTTTTGTGAATCGCGTCCAACTATACGCACGCGCACATTTAGACTTACGCACGCGCAACAGCAGTTGCGCAGGCGTAATCGCTCTGTGAATCTGGGCCTTTATATCTAGCCTGCACGTGACCACTCGATCACCACACCCAGGGGGCCCATAAATGAGCAGCCATCAGGGAATCAGTACAGATTCCAATTAGGTCAGGTTGGATGCCTTTTCATCCCTGCTCCTAACTTTGGCACCTTGTCCTTCCTCAGAGTGCACAATTGCAGTCAGGTCTCCACACTTATACGCTATCACACTTCTACCCTTCACTGTATCAGGTAATTATCCCACCATTTATGTATGTATTTATTTCAACACCACTCTTATTAGTTACCCTGTTCACTCATTCACTCACCCTTAAACTCTCCCCTATTTGGGGACACATCATGCACTCGTCCTATCTTATCTTACCCTTTTTACACCTCCCTGTTTGATTTATTTTATAATTACAC
>CM056051.1:24121056-24622610 GCA_029574335.1 Rana kukunoris
GAACACGATCTGTAGTGCACATCTGCAAAAAGCAGTAAAACTGCATAAGTGTGAATCCAGCCTTAGGAGACACATAGTCATACACTGGAGACAGATTACATAAGACTGCTAGAAATCGCTGCAATAATAGGGAAATAAGAAACAAAGATTAGCATCTGCAGGGGCCCCCGAGGGCCACACAAGAAGTTCCAAAGGGTCACTTGCAGCCTCTGGTTCATAGGTTGGGCACCAGGTATCTACACCTATAAAGTGGCTCTATGAGCTTTATTATTTATGGTCTATTCCCTCCAAAACCAAATCACAGAAAGAAAACTGGACTGTCTCTACAGCTGTGAAGTGCGATACCTATCCGGTTCCTTTACAAAGTCTGCTCAATCAGGGGCATACAGTACCTTGGCTCCAAATCAGGCACAGCAGGAAAGACCAGGCGATCAAGTGACCAGGGGTGGCTGGTGCTTAATTTTAGGGGGGGAGCCACCCTCCCACCTATGGTCGGTCCGAAAAACCCAGCATCTTACCCCATCTAGGTCACGGGCCTGCGTCTTCTTCTCGGCAGCTTCCCCTGCGTCTTCTCCTCAGCGACCAATACGACTGCTTCTCCTTTCAGGACCCACTTCCCAATTGGCTGGGAGGAGAATCAGGCAGACAATAGCGAATATTAAATTCACTATTGTCACACAACTGGGTGGGCTCAGGGCGCAGTCCCCCGAGCCCACCCTTTCTTTAAGCCAAGTAGAGCCTCAGGCTCTAATCATGTGCTTAAAAAAATAAAAAAATAAAAAATCCATGTGCCCAGCGCCCTGCATGTAGATTAGGGGCTGCGCCCATGCACCCGACCATTGTGATTGGTCATAAGTTCGGGAGCCCGTCCTGCCAGATCCCGTCCATTACTATAAACCAAGAGCGGTTTTTGAAAGCCTGTGTGCAAAAGGTATCTCGCGCCAAATTGATTGTGTGATCCACGAGGCCATTATAGAGGAAATTATAGGGGCAGACCGGCTCAACAATATAGTCATCCACCACAAGGGGGGGAATGGAGGGGATGGAAAGAGCCTTACAAGATCCCTCCTACCCCGACACCCCAACAAAAAGACCCAGAAAAAGAGGAAGAAGAGGGGGAACGGGGAAGAAAAAGACCCCGAGACAACTGAGTGAGGGAATTTTTAATCTTGCGGGAGTTGACCTTTCCAGTGCGGAATTGGAGGTACTTGCGCAGGGTATGAAATTCTGTCCAGATAAAAACATAAATAAATTTGAGGTATTCATTGAAGTAGAAAAATATGTGAGGAAATTGAATATCAAAAAACATTTCTCACAACAAGATAATATGACATCCATTCCAGCAAACGACAACTTTATACATACAGGGTTAAAGAATAACTCAGTATTCAACCCCAAAAAAGGAACGCATCATCATGTAGAGGTCTTTAAAAACATGATACAGGATGATATTCGAGACCAAAAACAACAATACTATCAGAGAAGGAATCAAAAGACTGGAAGAAAACAAAAATATAATTATTCGCCCTGCAGACAAAGGGGGGGGGGGGGGGGGGGTTTGTAGTGCTCTCCAAGGAGCAATATTATGGGGAACTCCAGAGATTATTAGAAGACACTACCACCTATCAGCCACTCAGAGGGAATCCTCTGTCTAAACTCAAAGACCTACTTTCACTATGGGTCCAGGAGGGTAAGGCGAAATCTATACTTAATACTAAAGAGGCTCTTTACTTAGTCCCTAATACACCCAAAACTCCAGTGCTGTATATCATCCCTAAGGTGCACAAAAATGCCACCAACCCACCAGGGAGACCCATCGTAAGTGGGATCGGTTCATTATACTCCAGAATTGGAGAATATTTAGATCTGTTTCTACAGCCACTGGTTATACTGGGAAAATCATACCTAAAAGACAGTAGGGATCTCATTCAGTCCCTGTCGTCCCTGGCAATTTCAGAAGGAACTTGGTTAGTGACAGTGGACGTTGAGTCCCTGTACACTAACATTAGGCAAGACGATGCTGTAGAGGCGGTTAACAGGGCACTTAGGTCTGATCCAAGACTACCAGAAGTCCAGGTCCAATTCTTAATCGATGGACTACAACAAGCTATGGGTAACAACTATTTCTGGGCATTAGGACAATATTTCAATCAAGTAAAAGGGGTGGCTATGGGGGCTAGATATGCCCCCAGCGTGGCAAATCTGGTATTAAACAAATGGGAGGAGGAGTCCATTTACCAGAACCACCCTATATCTCTTATATTTTATAGGAGATATATAGATGATATTATTCTTCTGTGGGAAGGACCATGGGATACTCTGGACTGCTTTTTAAACAGCATGAACTACAATCAGTATGGTCTCAAATTCTCAGCAACATCTAGTCTGATTTCTATTAACTATCTGGACCTTACTCTGGTCAAAAAAGATAATAAGATCAGTACACAAACCTTTTTTAAGGGCACAGACAGGAATGCCTTTGTCCCCGTGAATAGTTGCCATCACCCTAAGTGGCTAAGCACTATTCCTAAAGGACAATACATGCGAATACGTCGCAATTGTGATGACATCACTGACTTTCAATCTCAATCAGGAATGTTAACTGACAAATTTAAAGAAAAGGGTTACCCCCCACATACACTAGAAAAAACTGTTCTGTAAGTCGCCAGTATGGATAGAAAGGATTTATTGATCCCAAAGAAGAAATCCCCATTTTCTGGTGATCTAGCATTCTTTTCTGGATTCCATCGTCAATACAAAAACATAGAAAAAATCTTTTGCAAACATTGGCCCATTCTTTTAAAAGATACTGATTTGGCCACTATTTTACCTCCCAAACCCAAATTTATTTACAGGAGAGCACCGGGTATACGGAATATGATAGCCCCAAATGTCCCAGATCCTCCACCCAAACCACCAACCTTCTTAGATGGGTCAGGGTTCCATTACTGTACTAGATGCAGATCTTGCAACAGTACCAGCAGGTTAACTAGAAAGATTACTAATTTCAAATCTAATGTAACACAAAAGGAATACACCATAAAACCATTAATTACATGTGACACCCATCATGTCACGTATTTATTGGAATGCCCATGTTCGTTACAGTACGTGGGACGTACTACTAGGAAACTAAGAATCAGAATTAATGAACATGTAGCTAATATTATTAATGGATTTCCAAATCACAGTGTATCAAAACACATGGCTGAATACCATAATAGTGACCCCAGCAAACTCACCTTTTGTGGTATAGACAAAATTACCAACCACTGGAGGGGAACCAATATGAAACTAGCCATCTCTCAGAATGAGACTATGTGGATCCATCGGCTACGGGTCATGCATCCGCAGGGCCTCAATATTGAGCTGGATTTGAATTGTTTTCTTACCAATTATTAATCTTTTATTTTGGAGGTATTAGCCAAATTTTATTGGCTCTACCAGACCAAGTTTAGAACATGATGATTTGACCTGTGAGAGTAGTCTATTATCTATCTATAGTCTCACAGATTAATACATCATTTAGATTTGCTACCACTATTTTATATATTTAATATAAATCTAATCAAATTTGGTTTTAATATTAAATAAACTATTTAGATGACTCCTGGTTTCATCTAACACATTGTATCCTTTTAGGGGTCCCTGGGCAGAGTACATCTATTATTATTCATTTTATTAATTATAGTGTCTGAAAGTATTAGGCTGTATTTTGTACATTTTATATATTTTACTTTCATTTTATTTTATTTCATACGATCTTAAATATCCCCAATGCAATAACAATGGGTCTTTTTGTTATGTGTATGGGGACTACAAGTTGCTTTTACTTGGCAACGTATGTTAATGATTGAAACCCATTCAAGGTAACGATGTACTCGTTAATGTAGCAGGCTCGTCACTGAGGCTGAGTTTACCATACGCCCGCCCTAATAATTGACAGGCACATAAAACAAGCAATCCTAGCGTGGTATGACACGCTTCCTGAAGACGTTCACAACGAAACGTACGTCGAGGCGGTACGCATCCACGCTCCACTCGTCACTTCCTGTCCCGCTGGTTCCGGATCTCAGCCGAATGGAACGCACGCCAGAATCATCTGTCTAGCGCCCGGGATCAGTAACCTTATCTCCCACGCGACTTAGCCTCAGTGCCGGGTTTGGGGCACAACTTAATGTAAGCAGCCAATTGGCAGATTTTATATCTTCTTTTAATTTTAATAAAAACTGGTTACACTATGTTGGCATTATTCTATTATTACATGTGACTATTGGATACCACCTGAACACAAGCATATCCAGCGCCAGGACACGTTTGCAATTGCAGGCTTTGCTGCACAAGCTGTTCATGACTCCTTTTTTTGGTAACAAATCAAGGGTCATGTCCATCTGGTAAGGAACCATTTCACTCATTCACTTCAGGTGTGGAATTTATTGATTGGTGAAGGTGGACCACACATCATAAGATTATTGGACTCGATCTAACATATTTAGGACTTTATATGGACTCACTGATTATATATTATTTGTCTCATTTGGATTCTACTTGCACATCCAATTTGTACTTTATATCACGTGTGTGTGTTTTATGTTGAATTTTATTATTGGACACTTTAGGTCCTATGGACTTTCATGCTAGATCATCTAGCACCATAACAGTCATCCACTATTATTTATTTAGTTTTGTATAGTAGCGCACCCACCCCCCATTCCAGGTTTTTGAAAGCCGCAGTGAAACTGCTCTCAGAACAGAAACCTCGGCTGCCCATGGACATATGCCTAGCAGCACTGGGGTCGCCTGTTTGAATCCCAACCACAACTTTACCTACCTGGAGTTTGCATGTTCTCCCTGTGCCTGCGTGAATTCCTCCGGCAACACCAGTTTTCTCCTACACTTCAAATACATGCTGTAGGTAAATGGCTCCTTCCTAAATTGGCCCTAGTATGCTTATGTATGAATGCGAGTTAGGGACCTTACATTGCAAGTCCCTTGAGGGTAGAAACTGATGTGAATGTGCAATAGATATACTGTATGTATAGAGCTGCGTAAATTGATAGCACTCTATACGTACCTATAATAAATATGCATTATGTGGGCAGTAGAAGCTTACATTTTAAATTACCTAAACCTTTAATTATTCCAGTACTATTCTTTGCACTGTTGTTGGAATATTAGAAACTTGTGTCTGTATCATATGATGTCATTGTATCGGAGGTGGAAGTATGAATCAGGCCACACAACTAGTTATGGGAGTAAATGGCGATGTTTAATCACTGTATAATGAATGTGCTTTTCTCCAACATGGATAACATGCCACAGCAGTGTCAATGGTAAGAAAATGCACCCAGAAGCAATTATTGACAGCTGTAATGTGATTACAGCTTAGTATCGAATTAGTGGTCTTGGCCTGCTACTGTAATTGTGAAAAACTGCAAAACACACAATACGGCAAGCGACAAACCCTTGTTTCCAATTCATCCTTCAGAGCTAGCTGGAGGAAAAATCCAGCCAATAGCTGTCAACAAAAACCATATGCTAGCCTATTGGAGGAAGACATGGGCTTAGCAGAGGTAACATGTGGCTCTCTGGGTTCTGTGGAACTACAAATCACATCATGCTCTAATACAGGGGTCTCCATACTTTTCAAGCAAAGGGCCAGTTTTCTGGTTTTGAGACTTCAGGGGGGCCGGATTCTGACCAATGGGGGTAGAAAATGCCCCAGGGCCGAGCATCAGTAAGAATAAACATGGCCCCAGTGTTGATGGGCAGTAGGAGGATGAATAGTGCTCCATCATTGCTATTAGTGGAAGAAATAGAGCCCCATTGTTGGTGTCATTGGGAGGAATAGTGCCTCATATCGTTAGGAGCAATACTGCCCCAAGGGCCGGATAAAGGCTAGCGAAGGGCCACATCCCTCGGGCCACAGATTGGAGACCCCTGCTCTAATAGAACCAGAGCTTTTACAACAGCAGGAAGGACACATTATCTACAGGTCCCCATTGATGTACATGAAAGTCTCTGGATCTGGCCATCATCTGGTTGGGCAATGGAGGCCAAAAACGGAAGAGTCGGAAAATGGAAGCCAATAGCGGTCAACAGGAATCGTATGGTAAACTGTTGACGGAAGACATGGGCTACTTAAAGACAGAACCCAAAAGATTGCGGCCATCATTGTAGTAGGGCCAACTACTACAGTGATTGCCAGCTTCCCAAGTGGCTCATTAGCTATGAGAAATCTATACTTACACCGTGTCAAGCAGGGCCAATGTAAAAACATGCAATATAGATCATAACTGGAGTTCAGCTGTAAAACAAATGTAATATTTTCTTTATTTGAAAGGTCTCTCAAGCAATCAATATGTAATATAAATTTCCAAATCTTTTCAGAACGTAACATAATGATGATCTAAATGGCAGTTAATACTTAACGGACAATTACCTTTTCAGTAGTCCTATAGAAAAACTGCCATCTGTTAATTAAGTCCCCAAAGTATACGGCCATTAAAACCTTTTAGTGTTAGACATAGGTGAAAACAGTTAGAACCTCTGTCACTTTTTTACTGCTATCCAGGGAATGTTTCTCTAACTTGCGGTCACAGTGACAAGAGAAAAACCCTCCAATGTAACCTCAGATAGCAATAAAAGTCCAACAGGAATTACACATTTTCCCCAAAAAAAAAAAAAGAAAAAAGAAAAAAAAAAAAAAAAAAAGAAAACGTTTTGGCTGCATCGACATCTTAAATTTAAAGGGCTCATGCACAAAGATAGAAAGAGGCACAAAACCATATGCTCTAGTGTCCAGGGAGCCATAGGTGGCACATACAGGTGGTCACAGAGGTGAATGGCTGTACTCGGGTATACAGCGATGCTTTCTTGGATCAGCATTAACAATGCACATGACGCATTCCCAAATGAAAAGTTCTGCATTTGGGAAATATGTCATACGCACATCAATACTGAAGTGTGGAAGAGGGCATTGTCTATCCCTATGCAAATACCGACATTGAGAAAGTGTGTACCTGCACAGGAATTTCAGGGATTCTCCAGCAGCCTAATTAGGAGAACGGGGAGGCATGCAACCAATCGGGACGACGGGGAGGCATGCAACCAACCGGGACGACGGGGAGGCATGCAACCAATGTGAAAACATTGATACATCTGTCCATCCATCTCTCTTTGCATTAAACAATCTGTCTGTCTATCTATCTGTCCACCCATCACTCCATCGCTCCATATCCATAACCATATCTGTCTGTCTTTGTCTCTGTACATCCATTCATCTATCTGTCTTCCCATCCATCTGTCTGTTCATCCAGCAATCCATTTGTCCACCTATATATCCATCCATATGTCCATCTATCTATCTATCCATCTCTCCATCAATGTTTCTGTCCATCCATTTATCTACCCATCTATCCATTATCCATATATTTCTCTTTGCATCCAACAATCTGTCCATCTAACCATCTGTCTTTCCATACATCAATCTCTCAAATCACTGTCTCCGTCTATCTATGTCTCTGTCTATCCATCCATCAATCCATCTATCCACCCATCTATCCACCCATCTATCTATCCATCCATCTATCCACCCATCCATCCATCCATCCATCCATCCATCTGCCCAGTCATCCATCTACCCACCCATAGATACCATCTATCCATCTGAATATCCTGCCTATCTGTATAGCCTATCTATATGTATAACCCAACTACCTATCTATATGTATACCATATCCATCCATATAACCTATCCTATCTATATCTCTATCTGTATAACATACCTATCTATATGCATTATCTATCCATCCACCTATATAACCTAACTACCTACCCACCCATCCATCCATCTATATGTATAACCTACCCATCTAATCTATCTAGATGTATAACCTACCTATCCATCCATCCATCCATCTCTATCTATATAACCTACCTATCCATCCATCTCTATCTATATAACCTACCTATCTGTATAACCTACCCATCTAATCTATCTAGATGTATAACCTACCTATCTATCCATCTCTATCTATATAACCTACCTATCTCTATAACCTACCTAATCCATCCATCCATCAATATACCCTAATCCAATGTTTCTCAACTCCAGTCCTCAAGGTGCCCCAACATGTCATGTTTTCAGTCTTTTAATTATTTTGCACAGGTGATTTAATCAGTTTTACTGCCTAAGTAATTACCAAAGCCGCTTTATCTGGGGGAACACTGATCTAATCTATCTACATGTATAACTTATCTAACCATCTCTCTATCTGTATAACCTATCTGTTCATCCATCCATAGAATCCATCAACATTAAGCAACTTTTTATGCATCCACAGTTCAGCTCTTTGCAGCACAGCCGCTCTGCAGTCGATCAGCGAGCATTTTGTACAGAACTCCAGAAGGTGCATTCACTGGGAATGATTAGCTTTACATATGCCTGCCAACGGTCCTTGGAGAATGTACAGGTCATAGATATCCCAGTTCCTAACAAAACCATAACTCGCTGAGCTAAAGATACTGAGCGTGCATTTATTTTCATATATACTGATTACTTCCAGTAGGTGGCAATATTAACCCTAACCTATGAAGAAGTACAGCTTTGCCTTCATCATACAGAAGCTATTTACATGTCATCACTTCCATCACAAATCCTAAATATAAGGGTTCATTCCTAATTCAAGGATGGGGCAGAGCCATGAAATGGATCCCTTTCTGACCCAGCTGCCAACTATGCGCCCGCTGCTTTATAACACAGATACAGCCTATATATAGGCAATCTTTAGAACACAGATACAGCCTACATATATAGCAATTGATAGAAATGTGCATATGGATGTTACAGGCTGCTTAGTGTCACACATGGACACTATTGCTTAAATAATATTTAAATATATATAAAAAAATATTTATAAAAGTGAAAGGTTATTTTCTATTGTCTTTAAAAATTAAAAATAATTAAATTAAAAAATAAATATTGTAACACCACATGTTCTGCTTGAATACTTTCCCTGAATCCGTCTTAGAAAACAATCCATACTGAGGCAGAATAGTTAACTAAAATAATAGAATCACTTTTTTCCCCCCTTTAAGGATTGCAGAGCCATTAATTATCACGCAGGCTTGTTATCCATCGTCAGTGCAAGATGTAGAATCCATGGCTTGCGAGGAGAGTGGGGCTTGAGAAACCGCTGACCAGGACTAGTTATCCTGTCTTGTTTCCCATAGAAATACAAATGGCTGTGTAGCTTGAATTTTGCAACGGTATGCGCACAGCTTGCACACTTTTCCAGAATTATTGGCATAGAGAAAACAATCAATTTTGAGGCAGTGCAATTAATTAACCATCCAGAATCAAATTAATCTAAATGACGCCACCTGCTAGTGCCCATTTCCTAGGGGAGCAAACAGAGCAACATAGTCTACCATATAAATACAACTGTTAAAATTTAACAGTCCTTTCATTAAGGCTGGGTTCACACTACGATTTTCCCGTCCGTCAGCCGCATACGATTTATATGAAAAAACGTATGCGGCTGAAACGGATTGAACCGTACGTAAACGTATGCGTTTATAAAACGTATACGGTTTCAAAAAGTGCGTACGGTTCCATCCGGTTTTGATTAAAAAAACGCATACGTTTTTGGAATTAGTGTCATTTAATAAATTAAGATTTTCTTGTTTTGAAAATACGCATGCACAGACGAAAAACGCATACGGTTTATACGTATGGAACCGCACATATGTGCATTTTCCATTGACTTTAATGTTAAAAAAAAACGTATGCGTTTGCTATACGGTTTCAAAAACTGACTCAAAACCGTGGTCGAACACGGTTTTGCGTACTGTTAAAAAACGTTTTGCCAGCAAATCGTACGCACCCGGATGCATCTGAGTGCATACGATTTGCAATGCATTGTCTATGTATGCGTTTTCCCGTACAGGCCCATACGTTTTCAAAACTGAAATCGTATGCGGCTGACGGACGGGAAAATCGTAGTGTGAACCCAGCCTTAAATGGGATATAGTATCACTTATAATATTCCCCCCTTGGGAATATGCATTATATTGTATAGATCATCAACTAACGATAAATATATATATATATATATATATATATATATATATATATATATATATATATATATATATATATATATATATAAAAAAGATCTGCCAACGATCAATCATTTTCTTGTGCTATACGAGAGATCTGCCAAAAGCGAGTCATTTTATTATAGTGTATATGAAATTGGTTATCTCCCAGCATGCGATGTGGCTAATTAATCATGAAACGGAGCGTTACACGGCTTGCCCATAACTTCTAAACTGTCTCCTTTCCTTAGAGCAAAGGACCAAAAGACTTGTGATAACTAAAATGTCAAATGGAACATTGTGGGAGAGAAAGGCAATATACCTGTTAGAAGGGAGGCCAAAAGAGAGGGGAAGACAGAGTGGGGCGAATGCTGGTAGAAAAAGAGTACAAAGAGAGAGGAAGAGGGAGGAGAAGAAAAGCTAGTAAGACAAAATAAGGGGGGGGGGGAGAAATCAAGGGGTGCATACAAGAGGATTGAGGGAGTGTGTAAGGGATAATATGGGGGGGGGGGAGAAATCAAGGGGTGCATACAAGAGGATTGAGGGAGTGTGTAAGGGATAATATGGGGGGGGGGGTCGGTCAAGGGGTGCATATAGGAAAAAGATGACAGGAGGGAGTGAGAAAGAAAGAAAGAAAGAAAGAAAGAAAAGAAAGAAAGAAAAGAAAGAAAGAAAGAAAGAAAAAAGAAAGAAAGAAAGAAAGAAAGAAAGAAAGAAAAGAAAGAAAGAAAGAAAGAAAGAAAGAAAGAAAGAGAAAGAAAGAAAGAAAAGAAAGAAAGAAAAGAAAGAAAGAAAAAAATGAGCTAGGAAGACAAAAAAGGGGGGGGGATTCAAGGGGTGCATACAAGAGAGAGAGGACTGAGGGAGTGTGTAAGGGATAATAGGGGGGGGGGGGTCGGTCAAGGGGTGCATATAGGAAAGAGAAAAAAGAATAGATAAAAAGGGAGAGAAAAAAGAGAAAGGAGGTATAGATAGAACAGAGCGCTAGAAAGAAAATGGGGGGGGGGGGGGGGATCAAGAGAGAGGACTGAGGGAGTGTGTAAGGGATAATGGGGGGGGGGGGGTCAGTCAAGGGGTGCATATAGGAAAGAGATGACAGGAGGGAGTGTATAAGAGAGAGGGAAGAGAAAAAAGAAAGAGAACAGAAATGAGCTAGAAAGACAAAATGGGGGGGGGGGGGGGGGGGGGAATCAAGAGGTGCATACAAGGACTGAGGGATTGTGTAAGGGATAATGGGTGCATATAGGTAAGAGATGACGGAGGGAAGAGAATCAAAAAATAGATAAAAGGGAGAGAAAAATAAAGAATAAGAGAGAAAGGAGGTATAGAGAGAACAGAAAAGAAGAGCTAGAAAGAAAATGGGGGGGGGGGGGGGGATCAAGGGGTGCATACAAGAGAGAGAGGACTGAGGGAGTGTAAGGGATAATGGGGGGGGGGGTTGGGGTCGGTCAAGGGGTGCATATAGGTAAGAGATGACAGAGGGAAGAGAAAAAAGAATAGATAAGGGGGAGAGAAAAATAAAGAATATAAGACAGAAAGGAGGTATAGAGAGAACAGAAAAGAAGAGCTAGAAAGAAAAATGGGGGGGGGGGGAGATCAAGGGGTGCATATATGAGAGAGAGAGAGAGAGAGAGGACTCAGGGTGTGTGTGTAAGGGATAATAGAGGGGGGGGGGGGTCGGGCAAGGGGTGCATATAGCCTATATGATATAGGAAAGAGATGACAGGAGGGAGTGTATAAAGGGAGAGGGAAGAGAAAAAAAGGAATAGATAAAAGGGAGAGAAAAAGAAAGAGAGAAAGGAGGTATAGAGAGAACAGAAAAGAAGAGAGAACAGAAAAGAAGAAAGACAAAATGGGGGGTTGGGATCAGGGGGTGCATATAGGAAGGAGAGGGCAGGGGGAGTGTATGAAGGGATAAGGGTGAGGAAAGAAAAGAATGGATAAGGGAGAAAAAAAAGGGGAGGAAGGCAGACAAAAAGAAGAAAAAAAAAAAAAAAGAATGGACAAGGGAGAGGAAAAAAAAATAAGATACAAGGCAGACAGAAAGAAGATAAAAGAAAGGATAAGGGAGGAAAAAAGAAAAGGCAGAAAGGAAGATGAAAAAGGAATAGATAAGGGAGAGAAAGAGGTAGACAGACAAACAACAGGATGGAGAAAGATTGCAAAGAAGGAATAAGACATGAAAAACAGAGACAGACATACAGAAATAGGAGAGAAAGAAGAGTTGATTAAGGCTAAAATAGTTTTAAAAAATAGAAAATAGTGAGATAAAGAGGAGAAACATGAAAGGGGTAAAGAATTATAGAAGAAGCGATAAAGAGGAAAAATAACAATAATAAATAAAATTGAATAGCAAGAAAAGGGACAAGACAGAGGTAACAGTAAGAAGCAGTTGAGTGAAATAGGAAAATTCTGGAGACGTACACAACAAGCCGCAGCACACAGAACACATACAAGTGATATAATGTACATTTTTCCCCAATTGATTTCACTATAGAGAGGTGGGTTTGATTGGTGCTGCTGTTATTAAAGTCAGCCCTAGATAGATAAAGCTGCACAGTACATCTCTATTCCCCCTCACTGTATGCTCAGTACACCGTCATGTGTTTTTTTTACATATAAAAGCACATGTTAACATAAAAGAGCTGGTTAACCATACTGGAGCAAAGACAGGAAAATGACACAGAGATAAGACACTGGCAATCTACAGCCGTGGTCGATGCGGATGTTGGGAGGAATACAAAGCAGCGCCCTACAAAGACCATTCCAAAACCATGACACCTGTGTGCTGGTGCATGCATTCACATAAAAAAATAAAAAAAATGAAACAGGCTGTATAAAAAAAAAATAGTACTACCCTGTACTGCATTTACATGGTACACAGACATTATATTGCCTAACACATAAAAGTGCCCAACAGCCAGCTGTGAGCCAAGCAAGACCAATGAATAACGTATAGGATGGCTTCAATGCTGAACATCATTCATTGTCTTGTTACAGAATATAGTAGAAACACATAAACATCAGCTATACATGACATAAACCAACAACAAGTTTCTCTGATATGCCTCCTTTTGGTATGTTATATATATATATATCTCATTAAAATAATTTGAATACATCTGCTTCACAAGTGTAAAAAAGTAGCTGATCTAGATCCAGGGCTGAGAACTTCCCAAGCTCCCTACCTCTAGACTGTTATCAGGTAGCGTTGTTCCCTGCTACCTGCATGGACTACAATCAGGGCTGGACTGGGACAAAAGTTTGGCCCTGGACTTCATCCAGACTGGCCCACTTTGACAGGTCTCTCCCATGGCGGCCGGACAACTCCCGCACCCCCAAACCCCTGGCCACCCAAGCCCCCTCTCCCCCTTCACTAGCCGTTCTACTTTATTAGAGTAGAACGGCTGGTGCTGGTACTCCTATAGGCAGTACCAGTGGGGACTCTAGACATTATTTCACCTGGGGGCAAAGAATCAGTTTGGTGCCCCCCTAATGGGAAAAGATTAGGCAGAAGTGAAAAACTCCCAGGCCATAGCTGTTGAGTCAGCTGTCTGTCCCCTCCCCCATGATCCTCTGTTGTCGTCCCTGCTCCTCTGGTCCTCCCCCTGCTTCTTTGCTCCCCCCAGGTGAGGGCTGCGGAGAGGGGAAGACAAAGGAGCAGAGGGGGTGCGGTGGTCCGCTGTCACTGAAGCCGGCCCACTGAGCCATCGGCCCACCGGGAAACTCCCTGTAGTCCCAATGGCCAGTCCATCCCTGACTACAATACACCCCCCATCCTGTAACCTCTGGACTGTAATCAGTTAGCATTGTCACCTGCTACCTCCATGGACTACAATACAACCCCCCCCCCAAACCTCTGGACTGTAATCAGTTAGCATTGTCACCTGCTACCTCCATGGACTACAATACAACCCCCCCCCCAAACCTCTGGACTGTAATCAGTTAGCATTGTCACCTGCTACCTCCATAGACTACAAAACACCCCCAGTTCCTGGAACCTTTGGACTGATAACAGTTAGCATTGTTCCCTGCTACCTCCATAGTCTACAAAACACATCCCCCTGCTATGGAAAAGAGAGAGGGGCGTTTTAGTCCCAGCACAGTATTATGTTGTCCTAACACACTTTCTATCCTAGGGTGACAATGCTGCTCAGGGTGGTTGTCATCTTAGGGCAGGAAGTTAATGACAGCTAAAAAAGAAAAAAAAAAAAAGAAAAAAAGAAGAAAAGTGTAAAAAAAAAACAAAAAAAAAAACAAACACTTCTATCGGTAAGCTGCAGAACTATCAGTTGTTTGGTCCTGTGCTTAGTTATGTTTTAACTTCCATTAACATGGATAATAGATGGGGGACACAGATCACAATGTAGCTGATATATTGTGATCCCATTTAACACATTACTCCAGCTTGATACATTGTAGCTGCTGTAATAATAATAATAATAATAATAATAATGTTAATACTAATATTCTGGGCTGATATAAATGCATAGTTGCTGCTGTCATAATCATTACTATTAATAATAATTACTACTACTACTACTACTACTACTAATAATAATTCTTCTGAACACATACTAATGGAGAATAGATGGGAACACAGATCACAATGTAGCTGATAAGATGTGATCCCATTTAATACAGTACTACCGTTCATAGCAGCTGCCATGATAATAAATAGTACTAATCTTATTAACACAAATACATGCATAGCTGCTGCCACTATCAACATCATCCCTATTAATAATTGTTATTGATCTTCTGAACAGATACTAATAAATACATTATAGCTATTACTATTTGCATTCTTCATCTACTGAACACATATCAACACACTAAAGTTGTTATTATTATTATTAATAGTTTTACTATTATAGTAATCTTCTGAAGATATAATAGATACATGATAGCTGCTGTCATGTTATTATTATTTAAAATAATAATATGTGTATTTATTTATTTTGATGAATCCTTACATGATAGCTGCTGTTTTATTATTATTTAACATCTATAAAATAATAAAATTATTGTTAATATTAGTATTTTTTTTATTTTTTTTTTGATGAATCCTTACATAATAGCTGCTGTTTTATTATTATTTAAAATATATTAAATAATAATATCATTATTATTAGTATTTTTTTTATTTATTTTTTATGAATCCTTACGCGATAGCTGCTGTTATTTTATTATTTAAAATAATACAAAAATACTAATAATATTATTTTATATATTATTTCAAATAATAAAATAACAGCTGCTATCACGTAAGGATTCATAAAAAAAAAATACTAATAATAATGATATTATTTTATATATTTTAAATAATAATAATAATAATAATAATAAAACAGCACCTATCATGTAAGGATTCTTCAAAAAAATAAAAAAAATACTAATAATATTATTATTTTATATATTTTTTTGATGAATCCTCACATGATAGCTGCTGTTATTTATTATTTAATTTTATTATTATTTTTAATGATGAATCTTCTTAACAGATATAAAATATATGATAGCTGCTGCTCTTTATTATAATTATTATTATTTTTATTATGATGCATCTTCTGAACAGATATAGGTTATAGTGATTATTATTGATTATGAATCATATGAACAGATATAGCTTATAGCGATTATTATTGATTATGAATCACAGATGCTACAAGCAGAGTTCCTGGTGAAGTATTATTGGAGATTCGGGATCTCATCAGCTGATCACATTCCAAATCGAAGTTATTTTTAAAGCATGATATGTATCCAATGTAAATATAATAAGAGTTGGGAATAAAAGCCCCCCATGATCCCCCCATTACACAGCAATGAGCACAAGGGACATTGATGAGTATAGAAGGGTGATACTCCCGGGTGAGGGTCCCCAGTCCGGGGTAGGAGGGAAGGGGTCCCCGGGGTGTAGAAGTTGATGGTGTCGGGGGGAGGAGTAGTGATAAGTCAGTAGAAGGAAGGGGAGATCTCACTCACCTTGTCGGCTTCATGAGCCTTCCCGACCCGGGGGGTCACCTCCTCCCATAGGACATGCGGCGCTCATACGGGGGGCTCTCTCCTTCCTCTCCCCCGCATGCTGCACCAACCCGGCGGACACGGAGACTGAGTGGAGAGCTGAGAACCGAGCAGAGAGGATCCGCCCACCGCCCCGCCCACCTACACACTGATCGATCCACTCACTACAACATGCAGAGATCTAGAGACAGAGCCACAGACACAGAGATATACAGATAGACAGAGCCACAGACACAGAGATATATAGACAGAGCCACAGACACAGAGATATATAGACAGAGCCACAGACACAGAGATATATAGATAGACAGAGCCACAGACACAGAGACATATAGACATACAGAGACACAGAGATATAAAGACAGACAGAGCCACATACACAGAGATATTTAGACATACAGAGACACAGAGATATAGAGACAGACAGAGCCACAGACACAGAGATATATAGACAGACACACAGACACAGAGATATATAGACAGACAGAGCCACAGACACAGAGATATATAGACAGACAGAGTGAGACACAGACACAGAGATATAGAGACAGACAGAGACACAGACACAGAGATATAGAGACAGAGCCACAGACACAGAGATATATAGACATACAGAGACAAAGACACAGAGATATAGAGACAGACAGAGCCACAGACACAGAGATATATGGACAGGCAGAGCCACATACACAGAGATATATAGACAGACAGAGCCACAGACACAGAGATATATAGGACATGCAGAGACACAGAGATATATAGACAGACAAAGCCACAGACACAGAGATATATAGACAGACAGAGACACAGACACAGAGATATATAGACAGGCAGAGCCACAGACACAGAGATATATAGACAGACAGAGCCACAGACACAGAGATATATAGGACATGCAGAGACACAGAGATATATAGACAGACAGAGCCACACACACAGAGATATATAGACATACAGAGATATAGAGACAGACAGAGCCACAGACACAGAGATATATAGACAGACAGAGACACAGACACAGAGATATATAGACATTCAGAGACACAGAGATATAGAGACCGACAGAGCGAGCCACAGACACAGAGATATATAGACAGACAGAGCCACAGACACAGAGATATATAGACAGACAGAGCCACAGACACATATATATATAGACAGACAGAGCCACAGACACAGAGATATAGAGACAGACAGAGCCACAGACACAGAGATATATAGACATACAGAGACACAGAGATATAGAGACAGACAGAGACACAGAGATATATAGACAGACAGAGCCACAGAGATATATAGACAGACAGAGCCACAGACACAGAGATATATAGACATACAGACACACAGAGATATATAGACATACAGAGACACAGAGATATAGAGACAGACAAAGCGAGCCACAGACACAGAGATATATAGACAGACAGAGCCACAGACACAGAGATATATAGACATACAGAGTGAGACACAGACACAGAGATATAGAGACAGACAGAGACACAGACACAGAGATATAGAGACAGAGCCACAGACACAGGGATATATAGACAGACAGAGCCACAGACACAGAGATATATAGACAGACAGAGCCACAGACACAGAGATATATAGACAGACAGAGACACAGACACATAGATATATAGAACAGAAAGAGCCACAGACACAGAGATATAGACACACAGAGGCACAGACACAGAGATCTATAGACAGACAGAGCCACAGACATGGCCACTGATAGGGGGGCACCAGTCCTCCTGTAGGGGGCCCAGGCACACAGGGGAGCCCAAACAGCAGGCGGAATTCGTGTGGTTTGTGGTTAGTGTGGTTTGTGGAAGGATGACCTGTGCAGCTCTCTGAAGCAGCTAAAAGACAGTTTCTCCCCCTCCTGGCGGCTTTCAGCTGCTGCAGGGAGAGACACAGACACGGGGCATTATTCCTGTATTGCTTCCCCGACACTGATTCCTCTCCCTGTTCTGCCTGCTTCTGATCCCCCCTGTGTGCCCCTTTGTCACTGTGACTATCATTTTTTTATGTAAAAAAACTGATAAAAAAGGGCTAATTCACACAGGCTCTCTGTTATGTTTGTGTCCACTAATAATGATTTTAGTGTATTTTATTAAAAATATGGTCTTAATATATTGGGGCGGGGCTCTGACAGGTAAGATGTATGGGGCCCCGTGATTTCTAACAGCAGCCCTGGCCACAGACACAGAGATATATAGACAGACAGAGCCACAAACACAGACACAGAGATATATAGACAGACAGAGCCACAAACACAGACACAGAGATCTATAGACAGACAGAGCCACAGACACAGAGATATATAGACAGACAGAGGCACAGACACAGAGATATAGAGACAGACAGAGACACAGACACAGAGATCTATAGACAGACAGAGACACAGACACAGAGATATATAGACAGACAGAGGCACAGACACAGAGATATAGAGACAGACAGAGACACAGACACAGAGATCTATAGACAGGCAGAGACACAGACACAGAGATATATAGACAGACAGAGCCACAGACACAGAGATCTATAGACAGACAGAGCCACAGACACAAAGATGTACAGACAGAGCCACATACACAAATATGTATAGACAGACAGAGCCACAGATGCAGAGTAGGGATGAGCTTTGAGTTCGAGTCGAACTCATGTTTGACTCGAACATTGCCTGTTCGACGAACAACAGACAATTTGGGGTGTCCGTGGCAAATTCAAAAAGCCGCGGAACACCCTGTTAAAGTCTATGGGAGAAATCTAAAGTGCTAATTTTAAATGCTAATATGCAAGTTATTGTCCTAAAAAGTGTTTGGGGACCGGGGTCCTGCCCCAGGGGACATGTATCAATGCAAAAAAAGTTTTAAAAACGGACGTTTTTTCGGGAGCAGTGAATTTGATAATGCTTAAAGTGAAACACAAAGTGTATTTTCGGAAAGAAAAAAAGTAATTTAAAACTGACTTGCGGCTATAATGAATTGTCGGCTCCCGGCAATTCAGAGAGAATTCATTCATTAAAAAAAAGCGTGGGGTCCCCCCAAATTCAATTACCAGGCCCTTCAGGTCTGCTGTGGATTTTAAGGGGAACTCCACCCCAAATAAAAGAAAATGGCGTGGAGTTCCCCCAAAAATCCACACCAGACCCCTTATCCGAGCTGGCTGCAGAAAAGAGGGGGGACAGAGAGCGCCCCCCCTCCTGAACCGTACCAGGCCACATGCCCTCAACATGGGGAGGATGTCCCCATGTTGATGGTGACAAGGGCCTCATCCCCACAACCCTTGCCCGATGGTTGTGGGGGTCTGCGAGCGGGGGGCTTATCAGAATCTGGAAGACCCCTTTAATAAAGGGGACCCCCAGATCCTGGCCCCCCCACTATGTAAATTGGTAATGGGTTACATTTTACCTCTACCATTTCACGAAGGAAGTGTAAATAGTTGTAAAAAAACACACACACACCGTAGAAAAAAGTCCAAGGAAAGTCTAAAAAGTCTAAAAAAAACAAAAAAATCCAGCAGTGGTAATCCACTCTCAATCCCGGCTCCCCGTTCCAACATTGTCGGTATCCAGCGACGGGTGATCTCCTCTCTGGTCCAGCGATGAGAAGATCGTCCGGGATCCAGAGCGCAGCATCGCCGGCCGCCTGTCTTCACCGGAGACAGCCCGGCGAATGAAGCAGCTGAAGCTAGTGACATTTCTTATATTGGTGAGGCGGAGCCACCAGTCACGTGACCCCGCCCCCTCTGACGCACCCTCTGCTACGTCACTGGGGAAGCCCAGGCTTCCCCCCTTTGCGTCAGAGGGGGCGGGGTCACGTGACTGGTGGCCCCGCCTCACCAATATAAGAAATGTCACAGCTTCAGCAGCGTCATTCGCCAGGCTGTCTCCGGTGGAGACAGACGGCCGGCGATGCTGCGCTCAGCATCCCGTACGATCTTCTCATCGCTGGACCGTAGAGGAGATCACCCGTCGCTGGATACTGACAAAGTTGGAGCAGAGAGCCGGGACCGAGAGTGGATAACCACCACTGGATTATTTTTTTTTTTAATAAAGGACTTTTTTCCACGGTGTGTGTGTGTGTGTGCTTTTTTACAACTATTTACACTTCCTTCGTGAAATGCTAGGGGTACCTGAAGGGTCTGGAATGGATATTTGGGGGGAACCCCACGTCATTTTTTTTGTAAAATAACGGCGGGGTTCCCCTTAATATCCATACCAGACCTGAAGGGCCTAGTAATTGAATATGAGGAGACCCCACTTTTTTTATTTTTTATGAATGAATTCTCTCTGAATTGCCGAGAGCCGACAATTCATTATAGCCGCAAGTCAGTTTTAAATAACTTTCTTTCAGAAATGACACTTTGTGCAGAGACAGTTCTAAGTACGGGAAACATGTGCTATTTCACATGCTTACTTTACACCCCCCCCCAGGTACGGAATTTAAAGGAATATTTCACTTTTATTGTTTCACTTTTAGCATTATTAAATTCACTGCTCCCGAAAATACTTCAGTTTTTAAAACTTTTTTTGCATTGATAAATGTCCCCTGGGGCAGGATCCAGTAGGCATGTGCAAAAGTGAAAAATTTGTTTCGTTTCGTTTCGTTTCAATTCGTCATTTAATAAATTTCGTTAAGTTAGGTTCGTTACATGTGTTGAATTCGTTTTCGGAATTCGTTCGTTTTCGACCGAATTTCGAAAAATCCGGTCGAAATCGAAAATATTTCGACCGTTTTTCGAATTCGTTCGTTTTCGACCGAATTTCGAAAAAAACGGTCGAAATCGAAAATATTTCAACCAGATTAGAAAACAAATAGTCTCTTTTCGAATATAATTTTTTTCGAATTAAATTCGATTTTTTTTTTTTTTTTTTTTTCGAATTCCGATCGAATTTAGTCCGCGGGTATTCGATTCGGAATTCGAAAAAAAAATTTTTTCGATTTCGACCATTTTTTTTTTTTTTTCGAAATTCGGTCGAAAACAAACGAATTCCGAAAACGGTCGAAATTTTTCGCTAATATAGCAATTCGGGAATTCGTATGCATCCGAATGTCCGAATAATGGAAAATTCGTCCGAATTTCGATTCGGAACGAAACGAAATGCACATGCCTAGGATCCAGGTCCCCAAACACTTTTTAGGACAATAACTTGCATATTAGCCTTTAAAATAAGCACTTTAGATTTCAAACGTTCGAGTCCCATAGACTTTAACAGGGTTCTAAAGTTCACACGAACGTTTGGTGTGTTCGCAGGTTCTGGTGCGAACTGAACAGGGAGGTGTTTGGCTCATCCCTAACACAGAGATATATAGACAGACAGAGCCACAGACACAGATATGTATAGACAGGCAGAGCCACAGACACAGATATGTATAGACAGACCAGGGCCGATCCTAGGGTCAAAGACGCCTGGGTGCAGAAATATTTCTGGCGCCCCCACATGGGCATGGTCATCTTACTAACTCCTGCCCTTTAAAAATGTTTCTATGGCTACAAATCAAACACAGAGATTCTCCCCTAAAAAGTCTTTATTAGTGTCCCCCATCAGAGCCCCCCACAGCAGGTGTCCCCCATCAGAGCCCCCCCACAGCAGGTGTCCCCCATCAGAGCCCCCCACAGCAGGTGTCCCCCATCAGAGCCCCCCACAGCAGATGTCACCCATCAGAGCCCCCCACAGCAGATGTCACCCATCAGAGCCCCCCACAGCAGGTGTCCCCCATCAGAGCCCCCCCACAGCAGATGTCCCCCATCAGAGCCCTCCACAGCAGGTGTCCCCCATCAGAGCCCCCCACAGCAGGTGTCCCCCATCAGAGCCCCCCCACAGCAGGTGTCCGCCATCAGAGCCCCCCACAGCAGATGTCCCCCATCAGAGCCCCCCACAGCAGGTGTCCCCCATCAGAGCCCCCCCTCACAGCAGATGTCCCCCATCAGAGCCCCCCACAGCAGATGTCCCCCATCAGAGCCCCCCACAGCAGGTGTCCCCATAGATCAGTACTTGTCCAATAGATCCATGTAGCTCGGGCACGCTTGGAGCAGAAGCACATTACAGGGGGGCGGGGCATACGTGGCATCTGTGGTTACTTGGAGGATGGCACTCGGAGAGCATTTCTGGGAGTGCATGGGATGATTGGCAGCAGCTCCGGCCAACCCGGAAGCCTCTCATCACACCGCCTTTGGGAAAAGAGCCGACACACACAGAGGGGGTGGGGCAGGCAGGAGACTGCTACATGCACACCGGACAGATTTAATTAGTGGAGCCTAGTACCAGAGCGTGTTCGAGTACTAGGCTCCGCTGTGGTACCCAGCCCAGATTCCGGGGACAGCGGGAGGTATGCACTCTTGTCAGTTGCCAGCGGAGAAAGCAATCGGGGTGGGGAACCGCAGCACCCGCTACATACGCTCCGCCTCTGGACACAAGGGGGAGGGAGGGGAGCACTTTGGAGCTTTGACGCCCCCACCTCCGCAGCGCCTGGGTGCAGAGCACCCCACACACCCTGCCTAGGATCGGCCCTGAGACAGACAGAGACACAGACACCGAGATATATAGACAGACAGAGCCACAGAGATATATAGACAGACAGAGCCACAGAGATATATAGACAGACAGAGCCACAGAGATATATAGACAGACAGAGAAACAGACACCAAGATATATACAGTAGATAGACAGACAGAGTCACAGACACATAGATATATAGACAGACAGAGCCACAGACAGAGAGATATAGAAACAGACAGAGTCACAGACACAGAGATATATAGGACAGACAGAGAAACAGAGATATAGAGACAGACAGAGTCACAGACACAGAGATATATAGATAGACAGAGCCACAGACAAAGAGATATATAGATAGACAGAGCCACAGACACAGAGATATATAGGACAGACAGAGACACACAAGATATATAGACAGACAGAGTCACAGACACATAGATATATAGGACAGACAGAGACACACGAGATATATAGACAGACAGAGTCACAGACAAAGAGATATATAGATAGACAGAGCCACAGACACAGGGATATATAGGACAGACAGAAACACACAAGATATATAGACAGACAGAGTCACAGACACAGAGATATATAGATAGACAGAGCCACAGACACAGCCATTTCCTAATTGTCTGAAAGGTTAGGCCAGGGATCCTCAAACTATGGCCCTCCAGCTGTTGCAGAACTACACATCCCATGAGGCATTGTAAAACTATGACATCACACACATGAGTAGGCATGATGGCAATTGTAGTTCCTGAACAACTGGAGGACCATAGTTTGAAGACCCATGGGTTAGGCCGGGCGATCCTATTGGACACCTAGGATAGGGTGACCAGACGTCCCCATTTTCAGGGGACAGTCCCCTGATTGAGGTCTGTCCCCGGTTTTGTCCCCAGATTGGATTTGAACAGGGACTGGGGCAATTTCAAAGACAGTCAGTGCAGAATAATAAAAAAAAAATCTGAATGATAGCCGCTCCTACTAGTTTAACCACTTAAGACCCACACCAAAATGCAGGTAAAGGACCTTGCCCCTTTTTGCGATTCGGCACTGCGTCGTTTTAACTGACAATTGTGCGGTCATGCGACGTGGCTCCCAAACAAAATTGGCGTCCTTTTTTCCCCACAAATAGAGCTTTCTTTTGGTGGTATTTGATCACCTCTGCGGTTTTTATTTTTTGCGCTATAAGCAAAAATAGAGCGACAATTAAAAAAAAATGCAATATTTTTTACTTTTTGCTATAATAAATATCCCCCAAAAATATATAAAAAAACATTTTTTTCCTCAGTTTAGGCCGATACGTATTCTTCTACATATTTGGTAAAAAAAATCGCAATAAGCGTTTATCGGTTGGTTTTCGCAAAATTTATAGCGTTTACAAAATAAGGGATAGTTTTATTGCATTTTTATAATTTTTTTTTTTTTTTTACTACTAATAGCAGCGATCATTGATTTTTTTCATGACTGCGACATTATGGCGGACACTTCGGACAATTTTGACACATTTTTGGGACAATTGTCATTTTCACAGCAAAAAATGCATTTAAATTGCATTGTTTACTGTGGAAATGACAGTTGCTGTTTGGGAGTTAACCACAGGGGGCACTGTGACTTTGAGTGTTCCCTGTGTGTGTTTACTACTGTAGGGGGGTGTGGCTGTAGGTGTGACGTCATCAATCGCGTCCCCCTATAACAGGGATGACGCGATCGATGCTGCGGCCACAGAGAAGCATGGGGAAGCCGTGTTTACACACGGCTCTCCCCGTTCTTCAGCTCCAGGGACGGATCGCCGCACTGCAGCGGCGATCGGGTCCGTGAGTCCCGCGGTCCCGGTCCTGGAGCTTCGGACGGGGTCACGGGAGCGTGCCACGGGCGCGCGCCCGTGACCCACGGCTGGGTACTAAAATCAACGTATATATACGTTGATGTGCCCAGCCGTGCCATTCTGCCGACGTATATGTGCAGTAGGCGGTCCTTAAGTGGTTAAGGGGTGTATTTTTCCCATTATCTGTGCCCCTTTCTAATGATCATGTGCTGGTCGAAGTAGAGGGAATATTTCTTCATTTTCGGGTGCATGCCCATACAGCTCCGCTCACATGTTCTTCTGCCTTGGCTCAAGTCACCGCAATCCACCTGCCTGCTTATCTCCTTGCCTTCTCTGGCAGAGCGATCTTCCTCCGCTCCCCACCCAGTAGTAGCCGGGGCCCGGACAGTAAGACTTGACAGGCTGTGAGGCGAGCATCGGTGGCGAGTTGTTGATTGGCGCCATTACTAGTAAAAAAAAAAGATGTCCCCAGATTTAATTTAAATAATCTGGTCACCCTAACCTAGGAGGAGGGGAGGAGACGCACAGTGGAAGCCGCCGTTATCTCAGAAGGGAAGAGGACACGGAATACGCTGCAAGATGCCTTTAGCGGCCTGGGACACTTTGGGTGCCCCAAGGAGAGTAATAATTTATTGTGCATAGTGGGTGTGGCAACATTGCTCTTGCTGATGTCATTGCCCTGCCCCCCAGGTGATGTCGAACCTGCCTGCGGACAGCCACCCACAGCTCCCAGACGGCAACAGCTTTCTGTGTGGGGGTTGCCATCGGGGGCCCTGTGGACCTCTGGGCCCTTTAATAAAAACAAAAATAAATAAAAAAATATATAAAAAAATAAATTATACATTTAAAAAAAAAAGGGGGGGGGGTTGCCATCCAGGGCCCTGGTAACCTCCAGGCCCATTACAAAATAAATAGCATCTGGGAGCGATCCGGGATGAGGGGGCAGCTATTCGTTTCAGTCCGCCCCCTCGCGATCGCTCCAAGCAAATCGGCTTTCCCCCCCTCTCCGCCCTCTGCCTGTGTAATGTAAACACAGGCAGAGGAAGTGATGTCACCTCTCCTTTCGGCGGTATTTTCAATCCGGTGAGAGGAGAGAAGACATCACAAGTAAGTTGCACAACAGCACACTGACACCAGTACACATAGGCACGTTAACCCCTTCAGATCACCCCCCCCCCCCCAGCCCCCTGTCACAGTGTCACTGATTGCAGTGATCATATATTTACTGATCACTGCATTTAGTGTCAGTGTGACAGTTAGTGTGACAGGCAGTTAGTGTTAGGTCCAGGGTAGCCCCCTACCCCCTCTAATAAAGGTTTAACCCCTTGATCACCGCCCTAGTTAACCCTTTTAACCCCCTATTGCCAGCGTCACTAAGCGATCGGTTTTCTGATCGCTGTATTAGTGTCACTGTTGCCGCTAGGTAGCTAGTTTTTTTTTACATTGTGATTTTTTTTACTAAAGACATGTGGCTGAATACGTTTTGGCCTAAATGTTTGACAAAAATTTAGTTTATTAGATTTTTCTTATAACAAAAAGTAGAAATATCATTTTTTTTTCAAAATTTTCGGTCTTTTTCCGTTTATATCGCAAAAAAATCAAATTCGCAGAGGCAATCAAATACCATCAAAAGAAAGCTCTATTTGTGGGAAGAAAATGACGCAAATTTTGTTTGGGAGCCATGTCGCACGACCGCGCAATTGTCTGTTAAAGCGACGCAGTGCCGAATTGTAAAAACATCTTTGGGCATTTAGCAGCATATTGGTCCGGGGCTTAAAGGGGAGGTTCCCCTAAAAAGAAACTTTTAACATTGCCTGTGTCTTCTTAATAACTTTTAGAATCGGCTGGTAGTTTAAAAAAAAAACACCCGTACATACCATTTTCGGCATGTACTCTCACCGCCGCTTCCGGGTCTGGCGGCCGGGGATGGGAGGGCCTGCTTCATTGACAGGCATCCGATCGACGCATACAGCGCGTCACGAGATGCCGAAAGAAGCCGAACGTTGGTGCGCATGCGCCGTATAGAGCCGCACCAACGTTCGGCTTCTTTCGGCATCTCGTGACGCGCTGTATGCGTCGATCGGATGCCTGTCCCCGGCTGCCAGACCCGGAAGCGGCGGTGAGAGTACATGCCGAAAATGGTATGTATGGGTGTTTTTTTTTTAAACTATTAGCCGATTCTAAAAGTTATTAAGAAGACACAGGCAATGTTAAAAGTTTCTTTTTAGGGGAACCACCCCTTTAAGTGGTTAAAGAACCATTCTTTTTACTATGTTCAATCCAATTCAAATGATTACTCTTTGTATTATTAGAGTCATAAACTCTATTGAGGGCAAAGTTCAGATAAGTTTTATCGACTTCTTCATCTAATCAGATGGTGACTTTGGTCTAGTTATCCAAAGCCGTTATTTTTCTGTCAGCCTCTTCCAATCAGATGGTGAGTTTGAGGTACACCATTCTGGGGCTTTCTATATGGGTGTGATAGTGGATATTCCCACGTTACCAAGATAATTGCAAATGTAAATATAGGGTGCAGCAGGCACTGTATGGGTCAAATGCTACCCAAAAAAAAATAAAAAATTCAGAAAAAAACAATAACGTACGGAAATACGTATATATAAATATGAAGTGCTAATCGTGACAAAATTAAATATAAATATAGTGGAATAAATAAATAGTCATGAATTCATCAACAAGCTAAAATAAATGATGTTCAGCACTAAATGTAGGAATAAATATAAATAAAAAGTTCAAGCAGCATATGCTATTATGAGTCCATATATAATAAAGTGCAAGTGTTGAAGTTTCTCAAAATTGATGATTATAAATGGTGACTTCAGAGAAAGTGCTGGTGCTAACCAGTGCTGGATAAGCACTGGTGCCCCTGGAGTGGCAGTCCAGGGGTATCTGAGAATCACTGTGAGTGAGGGTCACTTTGATTTAAAGACACCACGGTCACTGCACCAGCAACACATTTTTTTTTAGCACCTGCCTCCCGGGCCGGGCCTTTTGGCCAGGACCGGAGGAATTTTTTATTCCTGGCCGGAGAGCCTGGTCATTGTTGAACACAATGACCACTTCTTTCACTCTCCTCTCCACTATCCCATAACCCACTTTTTTTTTTTTTAAGCCTATGTTTGTCACGTTTTTGTCTTATTTTTGTTTGTGCATGGCAGCCCAGCTGGAAACTAGGGTGACCACATTTCCAAACTACCATTCAGAGACACCCCCCTTCCCAAAATCAGCTTGTGCTGTAACGAATCACAGCACAGTGATTGGACACAAGAGGTGGGATTTATGATTTCTCCCATCACAAGCAGGGGGTGAGGACTGTGCTCCTCCAGGGATTTCCGGCCAGGACAAGTACTGTCAGTGAGTAAAGCAGTGATGTGGCAGCCTTTTTTGGGGGCATTAGATTGGCCTGGGGGGGGGGGGGGGGGTGGCTGTGCCAGTTTCATTCCGGGACACTGTATTGTCCTGGAATGAACGGGCCCTGGACAGACCGGCAAAATGCGGTACTGTCCTGGGCAATCCGGGACACGTGGTCACCCTACTGGGAACACTCACAGGTCTAACAAACTATAGAGAGCAGTAGAGAGGGGCAGATTGTGGCCTGGCTGACTTGTGCCCAAGCAGGCAGAATTCTAGAGAAGAAGTGAACCCTATGCTTCCCTACTCGTCTGGGACCTTTCCCTGCCACTAGTTCTGTCCCTACCAAACAGAGTACCTGCCACTACTTTACCAACACGCCAAATGTGTGCCAAAACTGGGAGCCAGTGTCTTAAAAGAGCTCTGCCTGACCCAAGGTGGCTGCAGGAGTCACATAGGTTGGCAACATTTAAAGGAAAAGCTTACGCAGTGACCCTGGAGACCATAGAGGAGCCATGTTCCTCTTTGACTTCCTCTCGAACTACAGTGCCGCTGTGGATGAGCGGATGATCGCCACATTCAGTGGAGAAAGTAGACTGCACCTTCCTACAAGTATGATGTATGTGGGGCCTTTGATGTTATAATGGGATTCAGCAGGGCCGCCATCAGAAATTATGAGTCCCCTTACACAGCTTCAGCTTGGTTGCCATCTGGGGCCCTGGGGACCTCTGGGCCCTTTAATCCTTTTTTTTGTTATAAAAATAAATTACAAAAAAAGGGGGCTTTCCATCCGGGACCTCTGTGCCCTTTAATAAAAAGAAGCCTCTGGACCCTTTAATAAAAAATAAATAAAAAATAAATATATATATATATATATATATATAGAAAATAAAGATATATTTTTTAAAACAAACAAGGGGGTTGCCTTCCAGGGCCCTGGGGACGTCTAGGCCCTTTAATAAAATAAATAAATAATAAAAAAAAAAAAAATATATATATATATATATATATAAAAACAAAAATAAAAAAAACATTTTTTAAAAAAAAGGGGGTTTGACACATGGGGCCCTCTGAGCCCTTTAATAAAAATATATCTATATATAAAGAAAAAAAAGAAATAAAATAATATAAACATTTTTTAAAACATTTTTATAAAAAAAAGGAGGGTTGGCATCCAGGGGCCCTGGGGACCTCTGGGCCATTTAATAATAATAATAATTATATATATATATATATATATATATATATATATATATATATATATATATATATATATATTTATGGTCGTGGCCCTCTGACCGAGAGTGATGTGGATCACATAAACACGCGACAAGACTTACAACATAAATATACATGAAGTGTGCCTTGGTGGTCTGGTCAGTATGCCAAGAAAAGGGGACATACCCAAAGTAAGTAATGGGTAGTTGTTGAAAAAGGATATGCTGAGAAGTGCCCTGAAAAAGGGAAGGGCGGGAGGGTATCGAATGCGATTGAATGCGCAGACTCACGGACATGAGGTGAGCTGGGAAGAGTCGGCCCAGTGACGTGTAGTACTGCACACTGAACCGACAAAGAGCATGTGTGAGTGGGCTGCTTAAATACCCTCCGGCTCCTCCCATAAACTCAGGCCACCATACTGGCCTTCTTATATATATATATATATATATATATATATATATATATATATATAAATATATATGTATATATATATATATATATATATATATATATATATATATATATATATATATCAATATAAAAAAAATAAAAAAAAATATAAAAAATATTTTTTATATATAAAAAAAGGGGGGTCGTCATCTGGGGATCTCCGGGCCCCTTGGGACCTCCGGACCTAAAAAAAAATGTCCCTTTAATAAAAAAATAAAATACAAATATTTGAAAAAAATATATTTTTTTATAAAAAATAAATAAAAAAAGGGGGGGGGGGGGTTTCCATCCAGGGCCCTGTGGACCTCTAAAAAAAATAAAAGAAAAAAAATTGTCCCTTTAATAAAAAATAAAATAAAAATATATAAAAAAAATGTTTTATATTAAAAATAACAAAAATAGGGGGTTGCCATCTGGGGCCCTGGTGGCCTCCGGGCCCCTGGGGACCTCCGGACCCCTTACAGGTGTACTGCCTGTACCCCCCTGATGGCGGCCCTGGGATTCTGGTGTGGAGGAGGGGGGCAGCACTTTTGTGCTTTTGATATAAAGGTAATTTACTCAAGGTGGATGTGGGCAGTATCCAAGGCTCAGGTTTAATATTGATTACTAACAATTACATGAAAACCTAAATATTGAGTAACCTTGGATCCTAAGCACCACATCCCCAAAAAATGATTAATAGTTAGACAAAAAAGAAGGATATATGGGATTTTATCGGTGATAAATATCTTCACAAAAAATTCAAAATATGCATATATAAAAAATTAAATTGACAAATCATATGTAATAATACAATGGCATTTACTTCTAACAACCGTCCCCTGTTGTGGTATTTTTTCTACTGGTGGAGACCCAAATATTTACAGACTGCTAAGGTGAAGGTAAAGGTGGAATCAATATGGCTCAGGACCATGGAGGTAGTTTATGGGGAGGAGAGAGTCAGCCAGTGGCTCCTGATATTTGTTAAGCCTACAAAAGGTGAAAAAAACAAAACAGTACCCCGAAAATCCAAAACAACAACAAAAACAACCCCCTAATGCCACGTACACACGATCGGTCAACCCGATGAGAATGGTCTGATGGACCGTTTTCATCGGTCAAAACCGATCGTGTGTGGGCGCCATCGGTTATTTAACCATCGGTTTAAAAAAAAGCCAACTTGTTTTTAAATTTAACCAACTGATAGAACAAAACCGATCGTTAGTACGCACCACCATCGGTTAAGAATCCACGGATGCTCAGAATCAAGTCGACGCATGCTTGGAAGCATTGAACTTAATTTTTTTCAGCACGTCGTTGTGTTTTACGTCACCGCGTTCAGTCAGCTTCTTCGGTTAACCGATCAAAACAGTCCATCAGACCGTTCTCATCATGTGGACCGATCGTGTGTACGCAGCATAAGACTAAGCAACAAGGTATGTTGTAAGTGACTTTGAACATGTCATGATTGTTGGTGCCAGGTGGCTGGTCTGAGTATTTCAAAAACTGCTGATCTTCTGGGATTTCCATGCACAACCTTCTCTCGGGTTTACATAGAATTATCTGAGAAAGAGAAACTATCCAGTGAGTTAAAGTTGTGTGGATGAAAATGTCTTGTTGATGTCAGGTCGCATACACACGATCAAATCTATCTGCTGAAAACGGTCTGACAGATTTGATCGTGTGTACGTTTTGTTTGGCCACCCGACAGATTTTAAAGCATGCTGGGAACCCGTCGGACCGATATGTCTGCTGGTTAGTACGCTAACCAGCAGACATATCCGCCCGCACATGCGCGGAAGTGTTTTACTTCCTGGTGCGGTGACGTGGCGGCGTCAACGTCACCGCGCTGTCTGCCGGCGGGGATTTTGGTTTAATCGTGTGTACAGCGATCAAACCAAAACAGCCAACAGACATATCTGTTCAAATCTGTCTGATAGGCCTCGTACACACGAGGGGATATGTCCGCTGAAAACGGTCCGATGGACCGTTTCAGCAGACATCTCCGATCGTGTGTATGGGCTAGCGGACAGATTTCTCTACCCGACAGATTTCAAAGCATGCTTTGAAATCTATCGGGTGGAATCCGTCCGCCCGACATGTCTGCTGGTTAGTACACTTACCAGCAGACATGTCGTCCCGCACCGCCGCCGCGCCGCCGCCGAATGGATTCGGCGCATGCGCGGAAGTGTTTTACTTCCTGGTGCGGTGACGTGGCGGTGACGCGGCGGCGTCAACGTCACCGCCGCGTCACCGCGCCGTCCGGCGGAGGGGAATTTGATCCGATGGTGTGTACACGCCATCGGATCAAACTCCCGATCGGACATATCCGATGGAAATGGTCCGCGGACCGTTTTCATCGGATATGTCCGATCGTGTGTACGCGGCCTTAGACCGATTTGAACAGATATATTTGGTCGTGTGTACGCGGCCTTAGAGGTCAGAGGAGAACGGGCAGACTGGTTCAAGATGCTAGAAAGGCAATAATAACTCAAATAACCACTCGTCACAACCAAGGTATGCAGAATACCATCTCTGAACGCACAACACATCGAACCTTGAAGCAGATGGGCTACAGCAGAAGCGGCTGCCACTCCTGTCAGCTAAGACCAGGAAACTGAGGCTACAATTCACAGAGGATCACCAAAATTGGACAATAGAAGATTGGAAAAATGTTGCCTGGTCTGATGAGTCTCGATCAGGCTGCGACATTCAGATGATGGAGTCAGAATTTGGCAAAGACAACATGAAAGCATGGATCCATCCTGCCTTGTATCAACGGTTGAGGCCGGTGGTGGTGTAATAGTGATGGGGATATTTTCTAGGCACATTTTGGGCCCCTTAGTACCAATTGAGCATGGCATGGCCTACCTGAGTATTGTTGGTGACCATGTCCATCCCTTTATGACTACAGTGTCCCCATCTTCTGATGGCTCCTCCCAGCAGGATAATGCACCATGTCACAAAGATCCAATCATCTCACCACTGGACAGTGAGGTCACTGTACTCCAATGGCCTTGACACTCACCACATCCAATAGAGCGCCTTTGGGATGTGGTGGAAAGGGATATTTACATCATGGATGTGCAGCCGACAAATCTGCAGTAACTGTGTGATGCTCTCATGTCACTATGGACGAAAATCTCTGGGGAATGTTTCCAACACCTTGAATCTTTGCCTTGAAGAATAAAGGCAGTTCTGAAGGCAAAGGGGGGTCCAACCCGGTACTAGCAAGGTGTACCTAATAAAGTTCCAGGTGAGTGTATATATGTTATCCATAAGGGCGAAAGCTTAAAAATGAATACAAAGGCCCGGATTCAGAAACGATTTACGCCAGCATATCTCCAGATACGCCGCCGTAATTTCAAATGTGCGCCGTGGCATCTTTGCGCCGATTCACAAAAGCGACATACATGGCTTCAGCCGTCCGACGTAACTTGCCTAGCCGGCGTATCATGGGCGCATAGTTACGCTGGACGCATTCGGCGTTCCCTTTATAAATATGCAAATGAGTAAGATACGCCGATTCACGAACGTAGATGCGCCCAGCGATTTGCGTAAGGCTTACGTCCGGCGTAAAGTTACCCCTGCTATAGCAGGCGCAGGTAATGCAAAGGTATGGGCCAGGGAACGATGCCGTCAAATTTTACGTTGCGTACGCCGTTTACGTAGTACTACGTGAATAGGGCTAGGCGTAAGTTACGTTCACGTCGTAGGCATTGCGCCGACGTGTCTTAGGGAGTAGATGCAACGTGATTCTGAGCATGCGCGCGCATGGCCAGTTCGACCGGCCATTCATTTACATGGGGTCACGCTTAATTTAAATAGATGCCGCCCACCTCCTTCCTACTTTGAATTGAATGAATGAATGAATGACTTGTATAGCGCAACGCATGCAAACTGAATGGCCTCTGGGCTCTTTTTCCAGCCAGTGTCTGCTTGGCTGGTGCGGTCATTTTTACCCCGTAGGATCTAGGGACACATACACTACGCCGCCGCAACTTACGGAGCAAGTGCTTTGTGAATACTGCACTTACCTCTCTAAGTTGCGGCGGCGTAGCGTAAAGAAGATACGCTACGCCCACACAAAGACATGCAAATGTATCTGAATCGCGGCCATGGTGTACACTAAAAATAAGTCAAAATGAAAATTCAAACAAGTACCTGGGTAAAAAGAGACGCCTGGAAAATACATCAGACGATAATTCATCTCAAAAACACATGAAGTACAAAATCCCATAACCCAAAACGGTCTCTCTAAAGCCCCATTTACATCTATAAAGGGTAACTCCCCTTTTATGGGGAAAAAAGTAGCAAATAAAGAAAAAATAATATAGCGCATATAATTGTGACACTAATCATATTGTAATTGAATGTTATTAAAAATTACCTTTTTTTTTCAATCTGCAGCCGCTGTAATTTTCTAAGAATTCAATATGGCTACCTGGAGTTGTTCTGTACACAGAGGGGTAGATTCATATAGAGATACGACGGCGTATCTACTGATACGCCGTCGTATCTCTGAGATCCGATGGTCGGATCTATGCAGCTGATTCATAGAATCAGGTTACGCATAGATCTCCCTAAGATCCGACAGGTGTAAGTGACTTACACCGTCGGATCTTAGGCTGCAATCTCCCGCTGGCGGCTAGGTGGCGCTTCCGTTTGTATATGCAACGAATATGCAAATGAGGAGATCCACCGATTCAGAAACGAACGCCCGCCCGTCGCTTTTTTTTTACGTCATTTGCGTTCGGCTTTTTCCGACGGATAGTTACCCCTGCTATATGAGGGGTAAGTGCGGCGTATCCTATGTTAAGTATGGCCGTCGCCCCCGCGCCGAGTTTTGAATTTTTTACGTCGTTTGCGTAAGTCGTTCGCGAATACGGCCATACGTAATTTGCGTTAACGTCGAAAACAATGACGTGCTTGCGACGTCATTTGGAGCGGGGACGCGCCTGATTTAAATAATACACTCCCCCTAGCCGCGGAATTTGAATTTTGTCGGGGGATTTACGAGCCGCCGGCGCCACTTTAGAGGCAAGTGCTTTGTGAATACATCACTTGCCTCAAAAACTGGCGCTGGCGGATCGTAAATCCTTGTAATGTACATATAACCCAGAGGATAATTTTTGTTTCTCGACAAAAGTGGAGTTACGTTTTAACCAGATGCCGACCGCCCGCTGTCATATTATCGCGGGAAGTCGGCTCTGCTGGGCGAGAGCCTGTAGCTATACGTCCGCTACTTTGCGGCCACTAGGGAGCGCGTGCGCGTCCCCGCTCGCCCCCGAGTCCCGCGCGCGTGACCGGCGGGTACGATCGCCGCCGGGCACACACGATAGCTCGTTACAGAGCAAGGACCGGGAGCTATGTGTGTAAACACACAGCTCCCAGTCCTGTCAGCGGGGGAAACGCTGATCTTCTGTTCATACAATGTAAGAACATAAGATCAGTGATTTTCCCTAATGAGGTCACCCCCCCCCCCCATACAGTTAGAACACACCCAGGAACACACTTAACCCCTTCCCTGCCCCCTAGTGTTAACCCCTTCACTGCCAATGGCATTTTTATAGTAATCCAATGCATTTTTATAGCACTGATCGCTATAAAAATGCCAATGGTCCTAAAAATGTGTCAAAAGTGTCAGAAGTGTCCGCCATAATATCGCAGTACTGAAAAATAACGCTGATCGCCGCCATTACTAGTAAAAAAAGAATATAAATAAAAATGCCATAAAACTACCCCCTATTTTGTAAATGCTATAACTTTTGCGCAAACCAATGAATAAACGCTTATTGCGATTTTTTTTAATGAAAAATATGTAGAAGAATACGTATCGGCCTAAAAAAAATGTATTTTTTTTGTATATTTTTTGGGGATATTTATTATAGCAAAAAGTAAAAAATATTGCATTCTTTTCAAAATTGTCGCTCTATTTTTGTTTATAGCGCAAAAAATAAAAACCGCAGAGATGATTAAATACCACCAAAAGAAAGCTCTATTTGTGGGAAAAAAAGGACGCCAATTTTGTTTGGGAGCCACGTCACACGACCGCGCAATTGTCAGTTAAAGCGACGCAGTGCCGAATCACAAAAAGTGCTCTGGTCATTGGGCAGCAATATGGTCCGGGGGTTAAGTGGTTAAAGTGGATGTAAAGGAATTTTTTTTTTCATAATAAGCATCCCTTTACCTGCAGACATTGCTCTTTTCACTTCCTGTTCGTTTTTGCTCAGAAGTTTCTCTATTTCTTCTCTGTTCTGTTCACTTCCGGCTTGTCTAAGGCCACGTACACACGATCAGACCTGTCCGATGAGACTGGTCCGACGGACCGTTTTTATCGGGCCACCTCTGAAGTGGTCTGATGGTCTGATGTGCGTACACACCATCAGTCCAAAATCCCACCGGGCCAGAACGCGGTGACGTAGAACACAACGACATGCTACAAAAACGAAGTTGAATGCTTCCAAGCATGTGTCGATTCTGAGCATGCGCAGGTTTTTGGTCCGATGCTTTTGTGTACTAACCATCTGACCAGTTTCATCGGACCGGTCTGATCGTGTGTACGCGGCCTGATTGTTACTCACCACCATGAAGGGAGGCTTTACTGCTGTGGTCAGTGACGTGCTCGCCCCCTCCTGGGAACTACATCTATGCGGCAGGACGCTCTCTACGTGTTAGAGACTTCAAGGAGGTGTGAATTACTGGGCGTGCCGCAATGCATACTGGGAAATGTAGTTCTTACATGAACGAGCGCCGCAAACCAGGAAGTGAATGAGAGAACAGAAACTAGAATGCCAGAGAAGATATAGATGAAGGAATTTAATAGCTATTTACTTGTTTTTTAACCACTTCATTACTGGGCACTTAAACCCCCTTCGTGCCCAGACCAATTTTCAGCTTTCAGCGCTGACGCATTTGAATGACAATTGCGCGGTCATACAACACTGTACCCAAATTATATTTTTATAATTTTTTCCCCCCAAATAGAGCTTACTTTTGGTGGTATTTGATCAAATTTTGAAAAAAAAAATATATATATATTTTTTACTTTTTTTTACTTTTTCCCTCAGTTTAGGCCGATACGTATTCTTCTACATATTTTTGTTAAAAAAAAATCGCAATAAGCGCTTATTGATTGGTTTGCGCAAAAGTTATAGCGCCTACAAAATAGGGGATAGATTTATGATTTATTTTTTATTTTTTACTAGTAATGGCGGAGATCTGCGATTTTTTTTTGTCAGGCCTGCGATATTGCGGCGGACATATCGGACACTTTTGACACAATTTTGGGACCATTCACATTAATACAGCGATCAGTGCTATAAAAATGCACTAATTACTGTATAAATGTGACTGTCAGGAAAGGGGTTAACACTAGGGGGGTGAGGAATGGGTTAAATGTATTCCCTGGGTGTGTTCTAACTGTGTGGGGGGAGGGGGGTGACTGGGGGAGGTGACTGATGCTGTGTCCCTATGTACAAGGGACACAGATCGCTCTCCTCTCTCCCTGACAGCACGTGGAGCTCTGTGTTTACACACAGAGCTCACGTCCCTGCTGTCACCTGCTGGGACTGCCGATCACGTGAACCCGCGGACATCGGGGCCGCCAGGCACACGCATCGGCTTCCCAGCGATGCGACGGCACAGTGTTTACCCGCTGCGTGCCCCCCAGCGGTGCGCGGGGGTAATGCAAACAAAAGCCGTCCAAAGACGTCCACCTGGCACCTCAGGTCGGCGCTGTGGACGTCTTTTGACGATAGCGCCGACCTGAAGTGGTTAACAGAATCATTACACTGCAGATATTAATTTTAGGCAAAACATTTTTTTCCTTTACAACCCCTTTAACATTTTAGACTGGAGTGCTTCAAAATTTGCATACTTTTAATGAGAAGATTGGGAAACATTGATTTAATAAAACACAAATTTGCTTGACAATTGACATTAACCACTTGCTGACTGCCTAACATAGATATACATCGGCAGAATGGCACAGGCAGGCAAAGCAATGTACAGGTCGTTGCTTTGAATCTGCCACCTAGCAAGCATGCGTGCCCACCACAAGTTTCGTGATCGTACCTGCAGGACCTGCAGACTTGATGTCCACCGGTGTCCCATGAGCGTGTCACGGAGCGGCAGAACGGGGAGATGCCTTTGTAAACAAGGCATTTCCCTGTTCTGCCTAGTAACAGGACACTGATCTACTGCTCCCTGTCATCAGGAACAGCGATCAGTGTTGTGTCACAATGGTAGCTCTTCCCCCCGCAGTTAGAATCACTCCCTAGGACACACTTAACCCCTTACTCGCCCCCTAGTGGTTAACCCCTTTCCTGCCAGTGTCATTTACACAATAATCAGTACATTTTTTTTTAGCACTGATCGCTTTATAAATGACAATGGTCCCAAAATAGTTTAAAAAATGTCCGATGTGACCACCGCAATATCACAGTCATGATAAAAATCGCTGATTGCCGATAATAATAAAAATGCCATAAAACGATCCCCTATTTACCAATCAATATACGCTTATTGCAAAAAAATAAATAAATCCCCAAAATATATAGAAGAATACATATCGCCCTAAACTGAGGGGAAAAAATAGTTTTTTATATCTTTTTTGGGAATATTTATTATAGCAAAAATATATTTATTTTTTTTTGAAAATTGGCGCTCTTTTTTTTGTTTATAGCGCAAAAAAAATAAAACCGCAGAGGTGATCAAATACCACCAAAGGAAATCTATTTGTGAGAAAAAAAGGACGCCAATTTTGTTTGGGTGCCACGTCGTACGACTGCGCAATTGTCAGTTAAAGCGACGCAGTGCAGAATCGCAAGAAATGGTTCGGTCATTGGGCAGCCAATTCTTCCAAGGCTGAAGTGGTTAAAATGCCAAGCAGCGTAGTAAGTTGCTCTTAGCAATGTACCATGTCTAATATTACAAATGTTGGAGAATGACGCCATAACAAGGAAAGATTTCCTTCCATAATAAAGTTCCGCTCAACCTGCGAGCTTTGTGCATGCATGTAATCATTTTTGTATGCGTCTCTATGCCTTTTGTTCACCTTCTAGATGTCACGGGGTGTCACTGGGTTATGAATTGCACCATAGAGAAATTACACAGCGTCAAGGACAAGGTCATCACGTCACACGGAAGGTCAGTGTTCTATAGCATGAGGAAGATTTCATTTTTCTTTCTTGTGAAAAGCTTCAATATGTCCAGGTTCTTTCCTAAATTGGATGGATGATTTACAGAGGCTAAGCATTCTCCTACACAGGGTTGTAGCTTTGTGGAGCCGGTCCCTGATGTGACATTTCATCATCAGATTTGTTCTACTTTTTAACATGTAAGCTATCATCACCAAGCCTTGTTTTAGGATCATTATGGGGTCACGTACAGACTCCAAATGTACTGAACTTTGCAGTGCCATTAACCACATAAGACCCGGACCATTACGCAGGTAAAGGACCTGGCCAGTTTTTGCGATTCGGCACTGCGTCGCTTTAACTGACAATTGCGCGGTCGTGTGACGTGGTTCCCAAACAAAATTGGCGTCCTTTTTTCCCCACAAATAGAGCTTTCTTTTGGTGGTATTTGATCACCTCTGCGGTTTTTATTTTTTGTGCTATAAACAAAAATAGAGCGACAATTTTGAAAAAAAAACTATATTTTTTTCTTTTTGCTATAATAAATATCCCCCAAAAAGATATAAAATACATGGGCCAGATTCTCAGAGGCGTTACGACGGAGTATCTCAGATACCCCGTCGTATCGCCTTTTTTTTGTCCTCGTATCTATGCGAGTGATGCTTAGCATCACTTTTGCATAGATACGCTTCTACATCCGACAAGTGTAAAAGCATTACACTTTCGGATCGTAGGTGTAATGACAACTCCGGCCACTAGGTGGCCTTCACGTTGTTTTTTCATTTGCATATGCAAATGAGGCTAGTACGGCGATTCCCGAACGCTTTTACGCCGCCCCGTCGTCGCGTACGTCGTTTACGGACTCGTAAGGTTACCCCAGCTTCTATGTGGAGTAACCTTACGAAGTTCCGTCGGATGCCGTCGGGTGCCGTCGGACGCCATGTTAAGTATGGCGTCGGGTCAGCGTCGGTTTTTTCCGTTGCTTACGTCGTTTTACTAACTCGTTCGCGAATAGGGACTTGCGTATATGATGCTCACGTCGTTTTGACGTCGGTTTCAACGACGCTTCCCAACGTGAGCTGGAGCATGCGCACTTGGCTTTTTCCCCGGCCGGCGCATGCGCAGTTCGTTCGACGCGGGGGCGCGCTTAATTTAAATACAAGCCGCCCCATTTGAATTGCGCGGGTTTACGCTTGGCGATTTACGAGAACAATTGACTTGCTCTAGTACGCAGCGGCGGCGTAGTGTAAATGGCTTACGCTACGCCGCCGAAAATATATGAGAATCTGGCCCCATATTTTTTCCTCAGTTTAGGCCGATACGTATTCTTCTACCTATTTTTGGTAAAAAAAATCACAATGGGCCAGATTCAGGTAGAGTTAGGCTGGAGTATCAGTGATACTCCAGCCTAACTGTCACTTTAAGCCGGCGTTTCTGTTTTCTGTAACCAGAAAACAAGAAACGCCGGGTTGGAGTTCCGATGCGATCGGCGCAATTGAATTTCGCCATCGCATCGCAACTTTAATTTAAAAATGGCGCCGGGGGCGTTCCCGCTGATTTACGCTGAAAAAATATGTTAATCAGCGGGAATCGGCAATTCACGATCGTATTCGGGCGCGACGCAGTGACTTTCCGACGTTTCCGTAAGCGATACGCGGCGTAAAGATAAAGCAGCCCCCTAGTGGAGTATCCTATGTTAAGTATAGCCGTCGTCATTGCGTCGAAAAAAAAAAAATCGCGTCGCTTGCGTAAAACGTCCATGAATGGGGATTTGACGTCATTGACGTTCACTGACAGAATTTGGAGCATGCGCACTGGGATGCATTGACAGTCGACGCATGCGCAGTACGTTCGCCGCGGGATCGCGCTTAGTTTAAATAATACACGCCCTGTACCCACCCAATTTGAATTCCGCCGGCTCATTTGCGATGCGCTGCCGCAACTTTAGGAGCAAGTGCTTCATGAATAACAGCACTTGCTCCTAAAATTTCGTCAGAGTAACGTAAATGAGAAACGTTACTCCAGAGTAAAGATGCTCCAATCTACCTGAATCTGGCCCAATAAGTGTTTATTGATTGGTTTGCGCAAAATGTATAGCGTTTACAAAATAGGGTATAGTTTTATGGCATTTTTAGTAATATTTTTTTTTTTAAGTACTTATGGCGGCGATCAGCAATTTTTTTCATGACTGCGGCATTATGTCAGACACATCAGACAATTTTGACACATTTTTGGGACCATTGTCATTTTCACAGCAAAAAGTGCTATAAAAATGCACTGATTACTATGAAAATGACAAATGCAGTTTAGGATTTAACCACTAGCGCTGTAGGGGTTATGTGTGACCTCATATGTGTTTCTAACTGTAGGGGGGCGGGGCTGGACGTGTGACATCACTGATCGCCTTTCCCTGTATCAGGGAACAGACGATCAGTGACATTGCCACTGTGAAGAAAGGGGAAGGTGTGTTTACACTCATTTCTCCCCGTTCTTAAGCTCCTGTGACCGATCGCGGGACACCGGCGGCGATCAGGTCCGCGGGTCCCGCGGTCACGGAGCTTCGGACTGGGTCGCGGGCGCGCGTGCGACCCACGGCTGGGCACTTAAAGGGGACGTACAGGTACGTGCCTGTGCCCAGCCGTGCCATTCTGACAACGTAAATGTGCAGGAGGTGGTCCTTAAGTGGTTAAAAGAGGCTGCTTGATACCAACACACAGCAGCTTATACCAGATAAATATTCTCAAGCCCTGTACACATGGCCCAGATTCTCGTCGGGAAAAAAATGTTGTTTTTCCTGACGAGATTCCTGCCAAGAACCTCTTGCCAGCCGAGTGTACAGACGTACGATTTAAATGAACAGCTATTGCGGCAAAAGGATTAAGTGTGCAATAAAGATCGTATCTGGAGTTCAGCTTTAAGGCCCCTTACCCCGGCACTGCCGGCTGCACCTTTTAAACATGAATTCAATTTGTAATAAGTGTTAATAATAGTCACTCAGAGAATGAAGGTAATGTACACGTAATTGTCTTTTTTTTTCTTGCCCAGAAACAATTTGTAGAGTTAATTGCAGTTTATTAGGCAGAGTCTTAGATGTTCCTCTTCAGCCACAGCTGGCAGAACTGTCTGTTCTTTTTGCACTTTTACAAATGTGCGCTGTCCATCATCTTCTCCTCTCAGCATGCCTCATTATGTTACCACAATTCTTAATTAGGTGTTACTAATTACAATGGCATAACGATTACTCTGGTTTCAAAGTTGATGTAAGAGAACAATAGTGGCCTTTATTATTTACTAGGATTCATTAAAAATCCACAGGTTTTTAACAGACCTTGGCATGAGTTAACACAGATTTTTGTTTTCTTGCAGCAGATGACTTTTTAGCCTTTGGGGTTGCAATTAATATAATTATATGACAAAGAAAGCTGGATGCATCTTTACTTTGCATGTGGAGAGGAGTGAGTAAAATATATATTATATGTCTGTTAATCAAAGCTTGAATTCATACCAATTGCTCAAACACAGAATGTGGTGTCTTCAGAATATGTAGTTCTTTCAGTTCCAAAATATTTTTACACCAACATGCACCTTCCTTTCCAGTCCTTTTTAAGTAAACTGCAGCACCAATGTTACCTAAAGTGGAATTTCAGTCCACAAATCATCTTTAGGTCAATGGCTCCATCCCAGTGTAAGCAGTGGTTAGTATCCCTTTTAGGGAAAGAGGCATAGGCAAATTTATAGCGCCTATGTACTATATAGCAGGGCTCAAAATTTCAAGTCCTGACCTACTAGCCAGGCCTCAAGAGTTACTCGCCACCAGTTGCCCCACCTAATTCATACACTGCCCTGCGCCTAATTGCACCCGTTAACACGTCCTCGTAGATTATCTCATGGAATGACACTGTTAAATGTTTTATGCAGAATCAAGTTACAAAATTAAATATTACCAACAACAACTTTAACAAAATAGGACAGGGCACTGGGGGCAGATCAGAGGGACAGGGCACTGGGGGCTGACCAGAGGGACAGGGCACTAGAACTGGGTCTCTTCCCCATTCTCTTGCTGTCTCCTCTGCAACTCTCTCTCTCCCTCTCCTATTCATCTCATCATCAGGAGCCTGTGTGTGCGGCTCCACGCTTGCATGTCCCCACTTCCCCCTTTTATTCAAGCTGGCAGTGAGGAGAGGAGGTCCCATGGCTTAATGAGAATTGTAAGGAGAGCACCTGTGTACTGCTTTGCCTGTGCGCGGCTCACCAGACTACTTTTCCCGAGCATGCACCTTTCCTCTTCGGCCGCCAATCTCATTGGGACTCTAAGTGTAGGCACAGATTGGAGGGAGATTGGTCATGCAGCCCTGTCATCACTCGCCCCCAGCTTAAATCCACTCGCCAAATGCTAGTAGGCGAGTGGAAATTTTGAGGGCTGCTATATAGTATTGGTGCTATCTAAATTTATGTGTAGATCAGAGTGTAGTTAAACTCTGATCCTGATTGTTAGAGCAATTATGTGGTCTCTGTCTCAGCTTAGCTGTGCTGTGAGTCCATTCTGCTGTATTGGGGTGTTCTTCCATCCCCAGAGGTGCAGGTGGTAGCAGTGGAGTTAAGGTTTGGGTGCTCTTTCCCAGCAGCCAATCACAGGGGTTTGTCCATGCTGTGCATGCTGGTGCACAGCATGCACAGTGCTGGCCACATCACGGTGCCCCGGCGCTATGGCCTACCCGGCTGGGGCGTGCGTGCCATGCAGTGTTCCTGGTTCCGGGACCATGCTCTACCGGAGCATCTGAACCAGCGATGGGGATCCAGTGAGCAACTGGGTTCCCTCTTTTGAAGATCCCAAGCTGTGTGCTGTTCGGTGGGGAAATTGGTCTGAGGAGCGCCATTGAGAGGCTGGCGGTCCAATAGGGCTTGGATGAAACCACCAGGGATCACAGGTAGCCGGACACTGTGGGACTGATCACCTGTCAGTCGGTACCTGAGCGACAAGCTGAAGGAGATCCAGATGTAACTCAATTAAGGAGGCATATCTCCAGGAACTCAACCCAGAGGGGACCTGTGGCAGAGGTATCTTCTGAGGCTCGGGGGTCTGTGGCAGAGACTTTCTCCTACAATTGTCCGAGTGATACTCCGGCTGCCAGGCCAGTGAGAGGGGCCTGTCCAGGTACACTAAACCCATTCCGGCGGGAGTGGCGCATAGAAGTGTTACGTTTGGGAGCAGGACTGTTTTCCTATCATTAATCCTGAATCTGCAATTTTCCAATCTTCCTCAGCTTTACTTTCCTCACCACAAGTTTACTGTTTTTACCCGGCTGGGTAATAAAGAGCACTACAAAGAGCACTTGTCTGGACATTCCTTTGACTTCTACTAGATGTACTAGCAGCTCCTCCGGGGGTAGTGCTACAAGTACGTACCTCATCCTGGTTTTAGTTAGTAGAAAGGGAAAGAGAATGGGATTGTGGCGGTGCTGAAGACAAATAGTACTTATAAACAATATGCATACAAATTGTGACAGGAAGTCAGGTAAATCTATGTGTGTTGTCATAGACGGGAGATATATTTCTGCCTTGTTTAGACAATACACCAATTACTATTAGGCGTCGGCTGTAGAAATGGCCAGAGAGGTTTGGGGAGTTAGAAGCCTTCAGCTGTTCAAAATGAAGCAATTAAAGCCCCTATAAATAAAGCCTAAGGATAACGGCTGATTGCTGCATCCTGGAGCTTTGGGTGTGAAGGAGCAGCCAGAAGCACTTCTGAAGAGGCGAGGTGCTGATGGATATTTCTGTGTGAGAAATATCAAAGAGACTTTTTTGTTGTTTTCTGCTGTAGGAACAGCAGTGTCTGCCCAGCAGTAGGCTGTGCCAGACTCCATAGGTAGGTTCCTGTGTTGGGAAGGCAGACGCCCCAAGTGGCCAGGGTTTATTTTATGTTTTGTTTTGTTTATGCTGTTTTCATGCTTGCCCGTGTATCCCGCAAGATGGAAAAATAAACCATGATGAGCACCAGTCACTTTGTCACGTACCTGGTGGACGAGCCCGACGTGCAAGGAGTGGCTGCCCTTACTCCTCTGATCCCGGGACCCCTGGTAGAGTGGACAGGGGGTGCGGGAGTGCAGAGTCGCACGAGCGCCGGTTGCAGCGCAGGTGCTGGGCCGGCAGGCCTCAGAAGGCTTCAGTGCTGAGTAGAGTAGCAAGTGTGGACTGTAGCTGCTGGCAGCAGGTGAAGACGACTGGAGACACAGGAATCACCAGAGTGGGGAGGTGTACCGTAGTCCAGTGGAGGTAAGTCCCAGCAGGAGAGTCCGAGGCCGGCTAGCGGGTCAGGTGCAGGTGTAGTAGGCAAGGCAGAGTAGGAGTCAGACCGGGTCGACAACAGACTGGCAGCAGCGGCTAAGGGGGTCAGGCAGGCGGATCGTCAGGCAGGCAATAGGTCAGGGCAGGCGGAAGGCAAGCGGAGTCAGGAACAGGCCGGGTTGTCAGGAACAGATTCAAGTAGGTTAGATACAGGTAGTCTCAGGAACTGCTGTAGACCGGACAGCAAGAGGCAAACGCTGACAGCGAGTTTAAATGTCCTTTTTTGGCGCCAGAATGACGTTCGCGCGATGCGCGCGCACCGTTGCCGCGAATGCGCGCGCCCGCTCCCGTCGCAATGCCGTGATCGCGCGCGCGCCCCTGCCGCGAATGCGCGCGTCCCAATCGCGCTGACGCGCTGCTATCGCCATCTGGTGGCCGAAGCTGTTCATGACATTGCCCCCCTCCAATGGGCAGCCTCCGGATGCCCAACCGGGATATCTCCAGCGGGTGGGAGTCTTTAAATGACTGGATTAGTCTTTCAGCGTGTATATTGTCCTCCGGTTCCCATGAATTCTCCTCGGGTCCATACCCTTTCCATTTGACGAGGAATTGAACTTGGTTGCGTCTTTTCCTGCAATCCAGGATGGATTCAACCTCAAATTCCTCCTCGCCGTCTACTAGGACCGGCTCCGGCGGACCTGTGTTCCTCTCAGGAAAGGGATCAGAAACAACTGGTTTAAGCAGGGCCACATGGAAGACCGGGTGAATGCGGAAGGTTTCTGGCAACTCAAGTTCGTAGGCAACCTCATTTATCTTCCTCTTGACAGGAAAAGGGCCCACAAACCTAGGGCCTAGTTTCTTCGAGGGGCATGCAAGTTTTAAATTCAGGGTAGACAGATAAACCATAGTTCCAGGTTCCAGGTTGAGTTCCCCTCTTCTTTTCTTGTCAAAGATTTCTTTATTACGCTCTTGTGTCTTAGTCATTGTCTCCTGCAGAATCTTATTATTTGTGTCAAAGAAGATCAGAGTTTCCTGGACAGCGGGTACCGAACACTCCGGGACGGAATTGGACAAGAACAAGGGATGGAAGCCGTAGTTCGCATAGAAGGGCGATTGTTTGGTGGCAGAGTGGACGGAATTATTGTATGCGAATTCCGCCAGGGGTAGCAAGGACACCCAATCTTCCTGCGAGAAGGAGGAGAAGCAGCGAAGATACTGTTCGAGTGTCTGATTCGTTCTCTCTGTCTGCCCGTTTGATTGCGGATGGTACGCTGATGAGAACGATAGACCAATCTTGAGACTGCTGCAAAGTGCCTTCCAAAACCTGGAGGTGAATTGCACCCCTCGATCAGACACAATGTCCACAGGAACCCCGTGAAGCCTAACCACTTCCTTGATAAAGGCTTTGGCTGTCTCCGGGGCGGAGGGTGTACCCTTCAAAGGTATAAAGTGTGCCATCTTTGAGAGTCTGTCTACTACCACAAAGACAGTGGTGAAACCCTCTGACGGGGGAAGCTCCACAATGAAATCCATGGAGATCATTCTCCATGGTCTTTCTGGTACTGATAGCGGTTTCAGGAGTCCCCAGGCTCTGAGCTTGCTCCCCTTGTTTCGAGTGCACGTGGTGCAAGATTCCACATAGTCCCTGCAATCCTTCAGGAGCTGGGGCCACCAAAAGGAGCGTTGCAAGAGTTCCGAAGTTTTGTGTACCCCGAAATGGCCCGCCAGCTTGTGGTCATGACAAGAACTCAGGACACTGACCCGTAGGTCTTCAGGTACGAAGATCTTGTCCTGATGCCAAAGTAAACCGTCCCTAGATTGTAGTTCCAGACTTGAAGAAGGGGAAATCCCAGCAGAGGCTTGCCTGATTTGGGGCAATAGGTCCCTTTGTAGCAACAGGAAATTTCCTGATGGCAGGATGGTATCCGGAGGGTTGGGAGACTCTGAGCTGCCATACATGCGGGATAGAGCGTCAGGCTTAGTATTCTTGGACCCTGGTCTGTAAGTGATGTGAAAAGAAAACCTTGTAAAAAAAAGTGCCCACCTGGCCTGGCGCGGTTTAAGTCTCTTGGCCGCCTTCAAGTATTCCAGGTTCTTGTGGTCTGTGTAAATCAAGATTGGGTGCGCTGCGCCTTCCAGGAGGTACCGCCATTCCTCCAGAGCGGCCTTTATTGCCAACAGTTCTCGGTCCCCTACATCATAATTTCTCTCAGCTGTTGACAGTTTACGGGAAAAGAAGGCGACAGGGTGTAAGAGAGCCTTGGGGCCCTGTCTTTGAGATAGCACTGCCCCGACCGCCGTTTCAGAAGCATCTACTTCTAAGATGTAGGGCAGGTTTGCATCGGGATGCCTGAGGACGGATGCAGAGGTGAACAAGTCTTTCAGGGCTTCAAAGGCCGCCTGGGCTTCTGGTGTCCAGCGGAACCGGGTAGCCTGTTTAGTTAGATCGGTTATTGGAGAAATTATGCTGGAGAAGGCCCTGATGAACTTCCTGTAGAAATTCGCAAAGCCGACGAAACGCTGAACGCCCTTCTTGTCTACAGGCGCTGGCCAATCACGGATTGCGGAGACCTTCTTGGGATCCATTTCCACCCCCTTTACTGAGATTATGAGCCCCAGGAATTGTATGCTCGAGCGTTCGAACTCGCATTTCTCAGGCTTGGCATAAAGTCCGTGAGTTCGGAGTCGCTCGAGCACGTTTTTGACATGTTCCCGATGTTTCTCCAGGGAAGGGGAAAAAACTAAGATATCGTCCAAGTAAACGATCACAAAGAGGTCGAGGAAGTCTCTGAAGATGTCGTTCACAAAGTGTTGGAACGTTGCTGGGGCGTTACAAAGTCCGAAGGGCATAACTAAATATTCGAAGTGTCCGAAACGGGTACGGAAGGCGGTCTTCCACTCGTCCCCTTCACGTATGCGGACCAAGTTGTAGGCCCCGCGGAGATCTAATTTAGTAAAGATGACCGCGGCCCCCAGACGTTGGAAGAGTTCAGGTACCAAGGGCAGCGGGTACCGGTTTTTGATGGTGATTTTGTTGAGTTCCCGGTAATCCACACAGGGACGAAGAGAGTGGTCTTTCTTTTCAACAAAGAAGATCCCTGCTCCCGCTGGTGATGTGGATGGGCGGATGAATTTCTTTCTTAGACTGTCCTCAATGTAGGTCTTCAAAGTCTCAAGTTCAAGACCCGTTAAGGGGAAGATCCTACCGAAAGGGACTTCGGCCCCCGGGAGGAGTTCAATGGGGCAGTCGTAGGACCTATGAGGCGGAAGGGTCTCTGCTCCCTTCTTACTGAAGACATCCAGGTAGTCGTGATAAATTTCAGGGACAGATTGGCGGGTTTCAACATCAGAGTCCATGCAGAGTAAGGACGGAGGCGGAGATACTACTTGCAGGCAGTGCTGTTGGCAATAAGGAGATTGGAAGCTGATCTCTCCCGTGGTCCAGTTGACCCGTGGGTTGTGGACCTGTAGCCACGGCAAGCCCAGTATGACAGGGAACAGGGGGGAGTCAATCACATCCAGGCACAGTAGTTCATGGTGGTTGCCGGCGATGGTGGTGGCTAAAGGCTGGGTTTCTCGGGTAACCGGTCCGGATCTTAACGTGGAGCCATCAGCTAAGTATACAGAGAGTCCAGTAGCCCTAGGGCGAAGAGGGATCTGATGTCTGGAGGCGAAGGCTTGATCCAAAAAGCAGCTGCAGGCTCCTGAATCAATAATGGCGCTGACTTGGATAGTCTTTTCTGGAAGCTGGAAGAAAACGGGAACAGCTAGGTGAGTAGAATTGCCTGGGATAATAGGTAAGTGAACAGACGACGTGGACAGACACTTACGGAGCTTTGCGGGACAGGTCCTCACGTAGTGGCCAGCTTCCCCGCAATACAGACACAAGTTGTTGGCCCTGCGGCGTTGGCGTTCCTCAGGGGTGAGAGAAGGACGGAGGAGGCCTAATTGCATCGGCTCAGAGGTGTCAGGGGCAGATGAGGCAACCGGAGTTGGTAGAGCTGGATTGGAAACGGTCGGTACCCGTGGCATCATCCAGATAGGGCGAGATGGGGCCGTGGCCCTTTCAGTTCTGCGCTCCCTCAGACGCCGGTCGATCTGAATGGTCAGGTTAATTAATGCTTCCAGTGTTCCTGGGACTCCTACCCGGGCCAGTTCGTCCTTGAGTGATTCGGAAAGACCTAGGCGGAACTGGTAACAGAGAGCGGCATCATTCCACCTTGTATCCGAACTCCATCTGCGGAATTCGGACACGTAGTCCTCAGCTGGCCGGCGACCCTGCTGTAGAGCGTGCAGGGCAGCTTCCGCGGAGGCGGTCTGATGAGGATCTTCATATAACAAGGACATAGCCTGAAAGAAGGTGGTTAGATCATCAAGTGCAATGTCCTTTTGTTCCATCAGGCGATGGGCCCAGGCTTGCGGTTCGCCCGAAAGTAGTGCGATGACAAAACCGACTTTGGTAGCTTCTAGGGAGAAAGTCCGTGGCTGTAGGGCGAAATAAAGTTCGCAAGCATTGCGGAAGGCCCGATATTTGCTACGTTCTCCGGAGAACCTTTCTGGCGTAGGAACCTTTGGTTCAGGTGGCAGCATGATGACAGAGGGAGATGTGGATGTGCCGGAAGCAGCCGAGGTGGAGGCGGGAGCAGATAACGCCTGGACGCGATTTTCCAAACGCGTGTAGCCCTCTTGCAGGGTACGGACTGCTTGGGTCAGTCCATCCAGGTGGCGACAAAGTTCTTGCATGGGATCCACTCCCTGCGCGGGCTCGGTCATGGCTGTCCGGTACTGTCACGTACCTGGTGGACGAGCCCGACGTGCAAGGAGTGGCTGCCCTTACTCCTCTGATCCCGGGACCCCTGGTAGAGTGGACAGGGGGTGGGGGAGTGCAGAGTCGCACGAGCGCCGGTTGCAGCGCAGGTGCTGGGCCGGCAGGCCTCAGAAGGCTTCAGTGCTGAGTAGAGTAGCAAGTGTGGACTGTAGCTGCTGGCAGCAGGTGAAGACGACTGGAGACACAGGAATCACCAGAGTGGGGAGGTGTATCGTAGTCCAGTGGAGGTAAGTCCCAGCAGGAGAGTCCGAGGCCGGCTAGCGGGTCAGGTGCAGGTGTAGTAGGCAAGGCAGAGTAGGAGTCAGACCGGGTCGACAACAGACTGGCAGCAGCGGCTAAGGGGGTCAGGCAGGCGGATCGTCAGGCAGGCAATAGGTCAGGGCAGGCGGAAGGCAAGCGGAGTCAGGAACAGGCCGGGTTGTCAGGAACAGATTCAAGTAGGTTAGATACAGGTAGTCTCAGGAACTGCTGTAGACCGGACAGCAAGAGGCAAACGCTGACAGCGAGTTTAAATGTCCTTTTTTGGCGCCAGAATGACGTTCGCGCGATGCGCGCGCACCGTTGCCGCGAATGCGCGCGCCCGCTCCCGTCGCAATACCGTGATCGCGCGCGCGCCCCTGCCGCGAATGCGCGCGTCCCAATCGCGCTGACGCGCTGCTATCGCCATCTGGTGGCCGAAGCTGTTCATGACACACTTTTTGAATGTGAATGTGAATGTGAACAAGAGATTTATTGTCTCTTAACAAGAACTGTTGGAGAGCGGGTTAGATGCAATGTAAATTGACAGACTCCAAGACACTATAGGTAGACAGCTATACAGGGAAAGGCCTCTAGCCGGATGCGACATCTGTATAGGTAGGACCGCTGTCTACTATGGCAACTGAACTTGAAACATTCACTAAAGGTAGTCGTACATAACTATTGGTAACACAGAATAGTTTTTCTCTTATCTCACAGCATCCCACTGTAGATCTTTACTCATTGAGCTTCAAGTCTCTCGCTAGAATTCCAGTTGGAGCGCAGGTGGAATGCAAACGGCGTTCCTGCGTTGTCTATATAGGGCAAATCATCTTAATGTTAATGATATTTATGGAATAAAGCTTTTTTATATACTACACCATGAGGAGCCCCTTCTTGTTTTTTTGACACGTGACCGATAGTTGGAGTTCATCGTGCCGAGGGCCAGTCTTTCATCAGAAGACATACAGTATGTCCATCCGTATCTACGCTTGTTTTGACTCCCTGTAATTAGTAGGTTGTTTGCTTGGTATTGGTGGAAGACGACACGTATCTCACCCAGCCATTAAGGATTCTCATCACTCACTTGAATTGAAGACTCTGGTGGTGGTTGACGGACATTTAATTAATTTAGTTAATTTATTTTTATATGGACATTTAATTCAGTATTAATTATCACAGTTTTTAGCACGTTTCTATTTTATTATCTCATGTATCCTCATATGGACATTTAATTTAGTATTACTTATCAACATTTTTAGCACGTTTAATTTGATTATCTCATGTATTTACATATTTATGGTTATATGATTGAGCGCAGTATGAAGTTTATTTGATTTCTTTAACACATCATTAGAGTTTTGGTCTCACTACCGGCTGCTCCCCAGAGGTTCACAGTACAATCTTTATGTACATTGGTTCTGGGTGCGAGGCTTATAGATATTTCCTATAATTTCTTACTATTGAGCTATGCTGACGTGTATGCAGTGATGGTGGACTTGTAGGGATGTGCAAGAGAATCCTGGTGTAGTTCCAAAACCATATTGCCATACCTCCCAACATTCTTCAATGGCAACAAGGAACACCCTTTAGCACAAGATATGTAAGCAAAGGACACACCCCCTGCCATGCGCCCAGCTACAGGGTCCATGAAGAATTAACCACTTAAGACCCGGACCAAAATGCAGGTAAAGGACCTTGCCCCTTTTTGCGATTCGGCACTGCGTCGCTTTAACTGACAATTGCGCGGTCGTGCGACGTGGCTCCCAAACAAAATTGGCGTCCTTTTTTCCCCACAAATAGAGCTTTATTTTGGTGGTTTTTATTTTTTGCGCTATAAACAAAAATAGAGCGACAATTTTAAAAAAAATGCAATATTTTTTACTTTTTGCTATAATAAAAATCCCCCAAAAATATATAAAAAAACATTTTTTTTCCTCAGTTTAGGCCGATACGTATTCTTCTACCTATTTTTGGTAAAAAAAAACGCAATAAGCGTTTATCGGTTGGTTTTCGCAAAATTTATAGCGTTTACAAAATAAGGAATAGTTTTATTGTATTTTTATTAATTTTTTTTTTTTTACTACTAATAGCGGCGATCAGCGTTTTTTTTCGTGACTGCGACAATATGGCGGACACTTCGGACAATTTTGACACATTTTTGGGACAATTGTCATTTTCACAGCAAAAAATGCATTTAAATTTGCATTGTTTACTGTGGAAATTACAGTTGCAGTTTGGGAGTTAACCACAGGTGGCGCTGTAGGGGATGTGTGGCTATGTGCTTTTATTTACAACTGTAGGGGGGTATGGCTGTAGGTGTGACGTCATCGATCGCGTCCCCCTATTACAGGGATGACGCGATCGATGCTACGGCCACAGAGAAGCACGGGGAAGCCGTGTGTACACACGGCTCTCCCCGTTCTTCCGCTCCAGGGACGGATCGCCGCACTGCAGCGGCGATCGGGTCCGCGAATCCCGCGGTCCCCCACGGCTGGGTACTAAAATCAACGTATATATACGTTGATGTGCCCAGCCGTGCCATTCTGCCGACGTAAATGTGCAGTAGGCGGTCCTTAAGTGGTTAAAAAGCAAAAAATATTGGTGCCCAGCCGTGCCATTCTGCTGACGTATATCGCTGTGAATGGGTCCTTAAGTGGTTCACCAAAATGGTGGACAAAATGCCTTTGCACCTGTGCAGTTACACAAAGGCCAGTGGGAGAAGAGGTACGAGAGTGTGCTGATCCCAGTTTTTACATATAGACAGTATTTTTCATTTTTAATATTAATATAATATTGTGCCAGCATCTGCAGATCTGTGCAAAAGTGAGCAAGCAGAATGGTTAAAAAAGTTATATGATATTCATACGTAAAACAATACTAATAAGAGCTAGGGAAATTTTGTATCAGTCGTTTTTTTGTAGATAGCACTTTAAATCTGGGGGAAGTTGTGATAATTCATATAGTAAGTTAAGGGCCCAATTTATTACTCATGCAACAATGACTTTGGAGAGACTACTTAAAAACTTGTAAACTTAGTGGGCCAGATTCTCAGAGGCGTTACGACGGGGTATCTCAGATACCCCGTCGTATCGCCTTTTTTTTCTCCTCGTATCTATGCGAGTGATGCTTAGCATCACTTTTGCATAGATACGCTTCTACATCCGACAAGTGTAAAAGCATTACACTTTCGGATCGTAGGTGTAATGACAACTCCGGCCACTAGGTGGCCTTCACGTTGTTTTTTCATTTGCATATGCAAATGAGGCTAGTACGGCGATTCCCGAACGCTTTTACGCTGCCCCGTCGTCGCGTACGTCGTTTACGGACTCGTAAGGTTACCCCAGCTTCTATGTGGAGTAACCTTACAAAGTTCCGTCGGATGCCGTCGGGTGCCGTCGGACGCCATGTTAAGTATGGCGTCGGGTCAGCGTCGGCTTTTTCCGTCGCTTACGTCGTTTTACTAACTCGTTCGCGAATAGGGACTTGCGTAAATGACGCTCACGTCGTTTTGACGTCGGTTTCAACGACGCTTCCCGACGTGAGCTGGAGAATGCGCACTGGGCTTTTTCCCCGGCCGGCGCATGCGCAGTTCGTTCGACGTGGGGGCGCGCTTAATTTAAATACAAGCCGCCCCATTTGAATTGCGCGGGTTTACGCTTGCCCAAAACTACAGGGCAAGTGCTTTGAGAATAAAGCACTTGCTCTAGTACGCAGCGGCGGCGTAGTGTAAATGGCTTACGCTACGCCGCCGAAAATATATGAGAATCTGGCCCAGTGAGTGTAAGTTGGCATGCAAAGGAGATTTCCTGATAAGTGGAGAAGCACAAGATAAATTGTCAAGGCATGACTGGAAGTAGTAAGAGGTTCTAGATGGGTGAATTCCTTGTAGGAAACCACAGCCATGTAAAGAGGTGCCATATTATTAAGAAAGCTTAGTTGAATGTCTGTGGGCAATAGGAAGCAGGTGCAGTGTTCAAGCAGAACTAAATCGAAAACTTTTTTTATTTTCGATAGAGTCCATTTTCTTGCCATCTGCACCCCATTGCAGAGATATCCTTGCACCTCCTGTTCCATAGCCATGTAGCACCCTCTAATGTGTGCTACTAGAGTAAGGCCTCGTACATACGACCGAGGAACTCGTCGTAAAAGACACATCGTTTTCCTTGACGAGTTCCTTGTCAGGCTTGTCGAGAATCTTGACAAGCTTTCTTTGCGTACACACTGTCAAGACCAAATCTCATCGTTCTCAAACGCTGTGACGTACAACACGAACGACGGCACTATAAAGGGGAAGTTCGATTCAACTGGCGCCAATTGGGGCTGTTTTTGCTAATCTCGTGTTACCACCTGTTAAGTAAAAGTTTGGTTAGAGACGATTCACGCATTTCAGTCTGTTACAGCGTGACGAATGTGCTATCTCCATTACGAACACTACTTTTACCGAAGGTGCGCTCCCATCTCATACTTTCTTCTGAGCACGCATGGGTTTCTAAGCATACACACAAACGTGTTTCTCGCCGAAAAAAACAGCCCGACTGGGAAAACGACGAGGAAATTGAGACTCCCGACGAGGAAAAAGAGAACTTGTTCTCTTTTCTTCTCGTCAAGTTCCACAACAGTTTTCTCGATGAATAACATACACACGACCGTTTTCTTCGGCAAAAAAGCTCTGCCACCAAGTTTCTTAATGGATTCTGTCAAGGAAAACGGTTGTGTGCATGAGGCCTAATGCCGCGTACACACGGTCGTTTTTTGCGATGAAAAAAAAAACGACGTTTTCTGTGAAGTAAAAAACGACGTTTTTGAAACGTCACTTTTCAAAGACAATTTTGCATACACACCATCGTTTTTTCACAAAAAGCGAGGTTACGTTCACCACTCTTTTCCATTGAAGCTCGCTTCATAACAAGCTTCTGGGCATGCGCGGGTTGAAAAACGTCGTTTTGAACGACGTTTTTGCTACACACGGTGACTTTTTGTGAAACAAAAAACGACGTTTTGAAAAACGACACAAAAAATTCAAGCATGTTGGAATTTTTTTTGGTCGTTTTTTTGAAGACAAAAAACGAAGTTTTGCCCACACACAATCAATTTAAATGACGTTTTAAAAAACGTCGCTTTTTTTCATCGCAAAAAACAACCGTGTGTACGCGGCATTAGAGTAGGCAAACTATATCCTGACTCATGCTTAGCTTGTGAGTCTGCAATTGGGTCAGGGTTATTACAGTTTAGGCCAGCATGACTCATACAGACAGCTCTCTGGTCCCTCTCCTTGGCTCTGGAAAGTTGGAGAACATTCAGCAACTAGTGGGTGGAGGTTAGGAGGGGGCTGTTCTGCATATTTAGGGGCACTTAGCCAATCCTTAGGAGTTGGGCCTGGCAGGGGACTATGTGAGCCTCTAAATAGACATGAGTCATGCTAGGAAGGGAGATGGATGAAAGACGGAGATGCAGTGCTTATGGAGACTGCCGGTGGCCCTTGAGAGACCCCTGCTGGGGAGGGGTTTTACCTCAGGCTGGAGCTAGGGTGGCTGGCCTTGAAGGATGCTACCACAGGAGAAGTTGGCTTTCCTGAGAGGTCACAGGAGCAAAAAGAGGGCAGTGTGAGTACATCGACATGGAGCAGAGACTTAGGTCTCGTACACACGCACGGTTTTCTCGGCAAGAAACAGCAAGAAAACTACTGGCAGAGATTTTTGCAGAGAAAAACATTCGTGAGTATGGTTTTTCGTAGAGAAAACTGCCAGGAATCTCGACGAGAAAAATAGAGAACCTGCTCTCTATTTTCTCATTAGGATTCTCGGCAGTGTTTTCCTGCCGAGAAACCCAGCATGTGTATGCTTACCTGCCTCCATGGAAACCCCTGCATTCTCGATGAGACTTCGACGCATGCGTGGTAGCTTCCAAGGCATAAGTAGAGCGAAGCAAGATAGCGGCCATGGCATCGAATGTGACGAGTGCATTCTCGTCGTAGTTGATGACGTCACCGCGTTCTTGCCATTCAAAAGCTAGCAAGGAATCTTGTGAGAAAAACCAAAGTTTTTTTCCTGACAAGGGGAGAGACTGCAACATGTAGTAGATCTTTCTTAAGGACTGCAGTGTACTTTAGTCTTCAGCCTTGCCCTGGGAGATCTCCAGAGGGTCAGTTGGGTAGATTGGGGAGACAAAGCAGCCAGGTGGGCTGGTAAAGAAGCAGCCAGGAGGGCTAGCATTTCCTACAGGAGTAGAGCTGGGGCCCATGTCTACAGGGGGATTGGAGGAAATCCAGGATTCAGTTCACAACTCATGTGTTACTTTTCTAAAGGACTGAGAGTTCCCAATCTGTTCCCACACTGCTGCCTAGGGGCGCCCAGCCGCTGCTTTACCTCCACGACTGCGTGCTCTGCAGGCTGCAATATCAGTCTCAGATGGCTGCTCTGTCCGACCAGTAGTGTAATTAGAGGTGGAGCGCAGCACTGGAGCCAGCGCTAGAGGAAGCAGAGCCAATGCTTTCTGTATAGCGGCGCTATCTGTCACATGGGCAGGGCAAATAGGGTGGAGTCAGTGGTGGAGCCAATGAGGGCAGTGAAATTAGGTCTTACCTAGGGTTTCACAAAAATCCTTGCATCAGCCCTGACTAGAGCGATATGTAAGCGAGGCTTGAACCTCTTGTGGAAGGGACGACAAATGGCGTTGCAGAGGATGGTCTATGTGGCCAGATTTACCCCGGATGCCTGCCTCTTTTAATCATCAACCATGTGAGTTGCTAAATGTTGTACATGTAAGGAGTTGTAAAGGAAAACATTTTTTTTGCTGAAATGACTGTTTACAGGGTATAGAGACATAATAGTTAACTAATTCCTTTTTAAAACGATTAAAAATAGATACAAATCAATCATATAATGTACCTGCAGTTTTAGTTTTGTTTTTGCATGCTGTTTCCTGCTTCTGTGATGTACAGAGACACAGAGCCAATAGAGGGCAGTGATGGTTTGGAAAACGAAAGTGATTGGTGCTGAGGGGTTTTAGACACACAGTAATCACACCTCCTTGATTAGCGATCACAGAGAGAAGCTCCCAGTACTGTGGTCATCAGGAAACAGACAACCAAGAAGTGTGGAGATCAGAGAAGAATTACAGCAACTTGAGAGCAAAAAACGAACAATGAGGACATGAAAACAGCACTGCATTAAGGTAAAGGAAGCTATTAAGATAACAAAAAAAGTTTCCTTTACAAACCCTTTAAATGTAACCATATTGTTACACTTAGAGGTGCCTCTCTTCCCTTTCACACGGTCCCTGAACGGCCGCTCCATACATGCCTATGGAGAGTCGGATGTCAGTGGAGACATGTCCACTGACATCCAACACGATCCGATCCGCCAAAATCAGACGATTGGCCATACGTCACCCCATGGCGGATCGGATCAGGTGAGATTTGATGAAAACGAACATGCTGTCCGTTTTCATCAGATCTCTCCATAGGAGACAGCGGCACTGCACAAGCCCCTTCACGCTCAACGGAGATCAATGGAGAGATCTCCCGCTGAGCCGACGGGAGCTGGCGGACTCCGACTCGTGAGGCCTTATACTCAGTTGTGACATGACACTACTCTTATATCAAGACATCGTTTGTATATCAAGTCAAGGTTTATAAAAAAAAAAATTAGCTTGTGTTGCAAAACGCTCTCAAACCAAGTTACGCTCAAACCGAGCTTTTACTGTATTTATTTATGTATTGTGTGAAAAAATTCTATGGGCCAGATTTAGGATGGAGAGCGGATCTTTATGGCAGCGTAACGTGTCTCATTTACGTTACGCCGCCGCAACTGTACACGCAAGTGCTGTATTCACAAAGCACTTGCTCCTAAAGTTGCGCCGGCGTAGCGTAAATTGACTGGCCTAATTTAAATTCGGCGGGTGGGGGGCGTGTAGTATTTAAATTAGGCGCGATCCCGCGCCGAACGTACTGCACATGCGCCGGCCCTCAATGTATCCCAGTGCGCATGCTCCAAAACACGTCGCAACTTGTCAATGAAAACGACGTGAACGTAACTTACGCCCAGCCCCATTCTGAATCGGCTTATGCAAACGACGTAAACGACGTTTGTCCCGACATCCATACTTAACATAGGATGCGCCTGCTTTTTGGTGCTTTATCTTTAAGCCGGGAAAACCCTTACGTAAACGGTGTAAATGCACGGCGGGCATAAGCTCAGGAATTGGCGTATCTTGCTGATTTACATATTCTCGGCGTAAATCTGCGGGAACCCCCCTGGCGGCCATTTTAAAATTGCATTTAAGATCTGACGGCGTAATACAATTACGCCTGTCGTATCTTTCCTGCAAACCGGCGTATCTAGTTTTCTGAATACAGAAAACAGATACGCCGGCGCAAAGTCAGAGTTATGGCGGCGTATCACTGAATCTGGCCCTATAAATTTAATTTGGGTACAGTGTTGCATGACCGTGCAATTGTCAGTTAACCACTTAAGACCCGGACCAATACGCTGGTAAATGACCCAAGGTGTTTTTGCGATTCGGCACTGTGTCGCTTTAACAGACAATTGCGCGGTCGTGCGACGTGGCTCCCAAACAAAATTTGCGTCCTTTTCTTCCCACAAATAGAGCTTTCTTTTGGTGGTATTTGATCACCTCTGCGATTTTTATTTTTTGCGCTATATACAAAAATAGAGCGACATTTTTGAAAAAAAAAACACTATTTTTTACTTTTTGTTAAAAAAAAAATCAAATAAACTAAATTTTAGTCAAACATTTAGGCCAAAATTTATTTAGCCACATGTCTTTAGTAAGAAAAAAAAATCGCGATAAAAAAAAATAGCTACCTAGCGGGAACAGCGACACTAATACAGCGATCAGAAAAATGATCGCTTAGTGACGCTGGCAATAGGGAGTGAAAGGGTTAACTAGGGCGGTGATCAGGGGGTTAAAACTTTATTAGGGGGGGTGGGGGGGCTATCCTGAACCTAACACTAACTGATTTTACACTGCCTGTCACACTGACACTAAATGCAGTGATTAGATCACTGCATTCAGTGACACTGTGACAGGGGGGTGGGGGGGGGGGCAGATCGCAAGGGGTTAAGTATGCCTATGTGTGTGTATGTCAGTGTAGTATTGGTGCACACTTACTGTGAGGTGTTTCTCCCATCGCAGCGGTTGGAAATACCGCTGCGATGGGAGATTACATCACTTCCCCCTTCCTGTGTTTACACAGGAGGAGGAAGTGACACAAAGGGGGAGCGCGCGCATTGGCTGGGAGCGATCGCGGGGGGGCGGGTAAACACTGACATCCGCCCGCTCGTCCGCCCTTGTGCCTGTACGAGCCATGTTGTGGCCGCATATGTGTGTGCGGGGGTCCTTAAGTGGTTAAAGTGATAAATTGGAAAAAAATGGTTTAGGGGGTAAAATCTTCTGGAGCGCAAGTGGTTAAAAAAAAAAAATGGCTGTAGAATCACTTTAGGTTTTTCTTCTGGAAATCACAATCTGGACAATTTTCCAGCAATTTAGAGGCTATATAGGTAGGTACCTTTGCAGGCATTTTTTATTTTATTTGCATCTATTTTTATATAATTGTAACACAAGTTAAAACAGTTCTATATTTCTCGGTGGATAAATCTATCAATAACTTGTAATCCGTACATTTTACAACGGTAGATGTAAGGACAAACTGTTAATGTGTGTGACATGGTGGACGTGGTGCAAGATTTTCACATAGTATACTAGACACTAGTTTTATTATTCTCCTTGCATGCCCTGTCTGCATGAGCCTGAAAAAATACATTCCCAGACCCGGCCTGTTACAGCAGACTGTGAATTAAGCACTAGTCTCATAGAAATAAGCACTTGCTTGAACAAAGTGTATATTGTTGTGAGCCCACAGCTGAGCCGTACAACTTTTGCTTTCTGGATCCAAATGCTGCATTAAATAAGCATCTGCTATTTTTACCAGGCCATTTAGCACCAAATGAAATAAATATCCAAACAGAGGGTGCGTGCTGCTGCAGCCAGATCCCCTATTTAGCAGAAAGCAGATGTAATGTTTGCTGATTTCACTGACAAGATGGGCACGGCATAATTATACCACGAGGCATCATGAAGCCCCGCTCTATCCGATCACACCAGTTTAACAAATGTCTAACGGAAAAATGTGCCATCTCTTTGTCATTGGCAGGGCCGCCATGAGTGGGGTACAGGCATTATGGGTGTCCCCAGGGTAAGGTGACCAGATTTTTAAAATTAAATCCGGGGACATATTTTTTTCTTTACTAGTAATGGCGGCAATCAGCGACTTTCTGCCAGTTGCCGCCCACCTCACAGTCTCTCAAGTCTTACTCTTCGGGGCCCGTCTACTACTGGGTGGGGGGCGGAGGAAGATCACCACTCCAGGGAAGGCAAGGAGATAGGCAGGTGGTTGGCCAGGATTTGAACCAAGGCAGAAGAACATGCGAGTGAAGCTGAATGGGCATGCGCCCGAAACTGAAGAAATATTCCCTCTACTCCGACCAGCACATAAGGGGCACAGATAATGGGGGAAAAATACAACCCCCCTATACTAGTAGCCTCGGCGGAGCGGGGGTGTGCAATTTTAATTTTTTAATTTTGCACTGACTGTCTTTGAAATTGCCCCTGCCCCCCTATTAAATCCAATCTGGGGACAAAACCAGGGACAGACTTTGTCCGGGGGCAGTGTCCTCAATCAGGGGACTGTCCCCTGAAACTGGGGATGTCTGGTCACCCTACCTCAGGGGCCCGGCTGCCCCCCTCCCATTTATTTTTTTGCTAATACAACTGTAAGAAGCCCAATGGTCCCCAGGGCCCCTTACAGGCCCGGCTGGCCCCCCTCCTGTTTATATTTTATTTAATATTTTTGCATTACACCTGTAATTGGCCCAATGGTCCCCAGGGGCCTGGCTGGCCCCTGTCTCGGTTTGTTTTTATTTTTTTGCTAATACACCTGTAAGGAGCCCAATGGTCCCCAGAGCCCCTAATGCCGCGTACACACGGTCGTTTTTTGCGATGAAAAAAAACGTTGTTTTTTAAAACGTCATTTAAATTGATCGTGTGTGGGCAAAACGTCATTTTTTGTCTTAAAAAAAACGACCAAAAAAAAAATTCCAACATGCTTGAATTTTTTGTGTCGTTTTTCAAAACGTTGTTTTTTGTTTCACAAAAAGTCACCGTGTGTAGCAAAAACGTCGTTTAAAACGACGTTTTTCAACCCGCGCATGCCCAGAAGCTAGTTATGAAGCTTCAATGGAAAAGAGTGGTGAACGTAACCTCGCTTTTTGTGAAAAAAACGATAGTGTGTAGGCAACATCGTCTTTGAAAAGTGACGTTTCAAAAACGTTTTTTTACTTCACAGAAAACGTCGTTTTTTTTTCATCACAAAAAATGATCGTGTGTACGCGGCATTAGAGGCCCAGCTGGCCCCCCTCCAGTTTTTGGTCTGGAAGTGGATATTAAAATAAGGTTGTTGGCAGATAGTTGCTCTAGGCACTGCTATTCAAGTAATATACCATTGGATGTTCATACAGCTTCATTATAACCAGTGGCGGCTGATGCTGGAGGATTCTTGGAGGGCGCAGGCGGGCGGGCCCCTCCAGGTCCGCACTCACCCTACAGCGGAGCTCCCCTGTATGGGGCCCTGGGAACCATCAGGCTCCTTACAGTTGTATTAGCAAAAAAATTATGCCCCTGGGGAATCCTCCAGGATCAGCCGCCACTGGTTATAATGAAATTGTATGAACATCCAATGGTATATTACTTGAATAGCAGTGCCTAGAGCAACTGATATTCATGGCACCCCCCCCCGAATTTTGCGGTAAATCCCGAAGTCACGAGATTCGCGGTAAACCTCCCCCCGCTCAATCAACAACGCCGATCCAAGAACCCCCCCGCTCAACAACTCCGATCCACGGAAACCCCCCCCCTCCCCGCTCAACAACAACTTTGATCTACACGGAACCCCCCCCCCCCCTGCGCAACAACTATGACCCGTGGAACCGCCCCCCGCTCAAAAACTCCGATCTGCCCCCCCCCCTGCTCAACAACTTCGTTGGGCGGTATGCTCGTTTGTCCCTCATTCTAAAGTTGAAAAGTTGGGAGGTATGTAATATCCACTTCCAGACCAGGCCTACTCTGGCACTTTTTGTTTACATGTAACAATTAGTATTTTTTGCTAGAAAATTTACTTAAAACCCCCAAACATTATAGATATACACTGTTGGCCAGATTCTCGTAGGGCGGCGTAACTTCCAGCGGGGCGTAGCGTATCGTATTTACGCTACGCCGCCGCAACTTTGGACGCAAGTGCAGTATTCTCAAAGCACTTGCATCCTAAGTTACGGCGGCGTAGCGTAAATGGGCCGGCATAAGCCCGGGTAATTCAAAGTAGGCTTGGAGTGGGCGTGTTGCATGGTAATCAGCCATGACCCCACGTAAAAGATGTTTCTAACGAGCAGCGCATGCGCCGTCCATTAACGTATCCCAGTGCGCATGCTCAAAATTACGCCGCTAATACTCGTGAACGTAACTTACGCAAAGCCCTATTCGCGAAAGTTTTTCGCAAACGACGTAAACGGTGGAAATTCGACGATCGCTTTTACGCCGCCCCGTCGTCGCGTACGTCGTTTTCGAACTCGTAAGGTTACCCCTGCTAATATTACCTTACACAGTACCGTCGGATGCCGTCGGATGCCATGTTAAGTATGGCGTCGGGGCAGCGTCGGCTTTTTCCGTCGCTTACGTAGTTTTACTAACTTGTTCGCGAATAGGGCATTGTGTAGTGACGATCAAGTTGTTTTGACGTCGGTTTCAACGACGCTTTCAGACGTGAGCTGGAGCATGCGCACTGGGCTTTTTCCCCGGCCGGCACATGCGCAGTTCGATCGACGGTTTAAATTATGCGGGCTTACGCTTGGCCATTTACACTACGCCTCCGCAAACTACGGACCAAGTACATGGAGAATACGGCACTTGCTCTGTTACGTTGCGGCGGCGTAGTGTAAATGGCTTACGCTACGCCAGCAAAATTCTATGAGAATCTGGCCCAGAGTACATAATAAAAAATGTTGGTACAATAAAAAGATGATGTTACATTGAGTTAATAGATAACAAACATGTCGCGGTTGAAAATTATACACGCCGGTGCAATGGTGGTGACGAAAGATGTACATTTTTCTATCCATAGACGGCACTATAAAAACCTTTACAGGCCACCATTTAAAATTTACAGAAGAGCTTTTGCCTGCAAGCAAGGGAGGAACGGGGGCACTTTACTGTAGTTTACTGTATAAACTTGAGTATAAGCCGACCCAAATATAAGCCGAGGCACCAAATTTTAATGTATTGACTTGAGTATAAGCCTAAGGTAGGAAATGTGCCAGCTACTGTAAGCGGAAAAGAGGGTCAACAATACCCATCTGAAGCCACACTGTGCCCATCTTCAGCCTCACTGTGCCCATTTGCAGCCTCACTGAGCCCATTTGCAGCCTCACTGTGCCCATTGCATGCCTAACTGTGCCCACTGCATGCCTCACTGTGCCGATCTGCATACCTGATCTCCGTGTCTCTGTGTCAGTCTTCCAGTGTAACAAAGCCCCTCCTCCGCCTCCTCCTCGTCCGTGATAGACAGAACACTCAGTTTCCCAGTGAGTCAGTGTTCAGTGTTCTGCTTATCATGGATGAGGAGAAGGCGGGGCTTTGTTACACTGGATGTGTACAGGACAGACCTGCAAAATGCGGGACTGTCCCGGGCAATCCAGGACACGTGGTCACCCTAGTTGGGTACCTAAGCCCCAGGCCCTGCCTACAGACTCAAAAAAGTTATTAGTTGCCCATAATTAGGTAACATTGGACATCAAGGATTTTGCTTCTTGAACACTTTTTGGTGTAATAGATTTTTCTGTGAGGAGGACACACTCGGCTGGAACAGTAAACTATGAAATGTCAAACATATGTGTGTCACTGTAAACTGTGGAAGTGACGAGTTATGGCCACGAAGCGTGAAATGTTCTTCAAACTTGGTGACTTAGACCCATCCTTAGACACACCACACCAGGTGCTCCTGCCATTCGATTCAAAATGGATTGTTTTTACCTCCTCTCATCCAACCAGTACACTATCCACCTGAGAACCCATAGAGCAGCGATGGCGAACCTTGGCACCCCAGATGTTTTGGGACTACATTTCCCATGATGCTCCACTACACTGCAGAGTGCAGGAGCATAATGGGAAATGTAGTTCCAAAACATCTGGTGTGCATGCAGGATTGGGATCTCGTTTTTCCTTTTCTCTCCCATCATAAAAAATAAAAACTTTTTGCAGTAATAACTTCATGTTAGATATGTAGGACACTATAAGGCAGTGATGGTGAACCTTGGCACCCCAGATGTTTTGGAACTACATTTCCCATGATGCTCCTGCACTCTGTAGTGTAGTTGAGCATCATGGGAAATGTAGTTCCAAAACATCTGGGGTGCCAAGGTTCGCCATCACTGCTATAAGGGGTCTCCCATTTCTACCCTCTTTTTTTTAATATCTTAGGCCTTTTTATGGATCTCCAATCTGCTTTTTCTGTCTGACCTCTTGGACCTTTGAGGACCCCCACCACCTGTATCCTTTATAGATTGTTGGCTGGTACTGTGTATGTATATATACAGTGGAACCTCGGATTACGAGAATAATCCGTTCCAGGAGAATGCTTGTATCTAAGGCCGCGTACACACGACCGAGGTTCTCGCTGAAAACCAGCGAGAACCTCGCTGGAATGCACATTCCAGCGAGGACCTCGGCCGTGTTCACGGTCTCGGCGAGCTTCCCGTCGGGAAGCCCGTCGAGCAGAAATAGAGAGCACGCTCTCTATTTCCTCGACGGCCCGCCTGGATGAATGGCTGGTTGCCATTCCCGACGGGCGGGTCGCCGATTTCGACGGCCGGCAGGGAACCTCGACGGGCGGAACGATGTGTTCTGCCCGTCGAGGATCTCTGCCGTGTGTACGCGGCCTAAAAGTACTCGCATATCAAAGCGAGTTTCCCCATTGAAGTCAATGGAAACGCATTAACTTCAATGGCATGCAATACCGCATGCGGCCAGAGGTGGGGGGGGGGTGGTCGCCGGAGAGCCTCGGAAAGGGCCAAAGACAGTTCGGCTGACCTCGGAATAACTCCATTCACAAGCTTTTCCGAGGTTTGCTGAGGTCAGCCAAACTGTCCTGGGGTTCTTACGTGCCTTTCCAAACAGTGCCGATCGGCTCCGGGGGCCTCCCCACCTCAGGCCAAAAGCGGTACTGCACACCGCTTTGGCCTGAATCATGTTAGTTTTGCGAGACAATACTCGCAAACTGAGTTTGGATTTTTAGAAATACAGTGCTCGTATTGTGAAACGCTCATTAACCGCGTTACTCGCGATCCAAGGTTCCACTATATATATATGCATACTATATTGTCAAAAGTATTGGGACACCTGCCTTTACTCACACATGAACTTTAAAAGTATCACAGTCTTAGTCCGTAGGTTTCAATATAGCTTTGCAGCTATAAAAGCTTCAACTTTCTGGGAAGGCTGTCCACAAGGTTTAGGAGTGTGTCTATGGGAATGTTTGACTATTCTTCCAGAAGCTCAGTTGTGAGGTCAGGTACTGATGTTGTACAAGAAGGTCTGGTTCGCAGTCTTCCATACCTCCCAATATTTTGAGATGGGAATGAGGGACACCTATCAGCAAAAGTATGCAGGCATAGGACACACCCCTTGCCACACCCCCTTAAAGGAGCATGGTACAAAAAACAAGGATTGGTTAAACCCACAAGTGCTTTTTTTACCACTACTATTCCTTTATATTGGCTTTTGGAATTTACAAATGCAGCAATTTAGAAATCAGATGAAAGGTTTGGCGCTGGAAAACACTTTTTATTAGATAAAAAGTACATTATATATACTTCTATATAGATTAGACCAAAATGAGGGACAAATGAGTAGTGTTGAGCAGAATATGCCATATTCGATTTCGCGATATATCACGAATATATAGTCGAATATTCGAGATATATTCGCTAAATACGAATATTCGTGATATATTTTGGAAATGAAATCATTGCGAATTTTCGCTATCGCGAATGCGAATGCGAATTGCGAATTGCGAATGCGAATGCGAATATTCGAGAAATGCGGAATGGAGCACTCTGATTGGCTCAGAATATTCGTGATATATTACAATACACAATAATTGCGAATATTCGGCAAATGCGGAAGGAGCACTCTGATTGGCTCAGAATATTCGTGATATATTACAATATAAAATAATTGCGAATATTCGAGAAATGCGGAAGGAGCACTCTGATTGGCTCAGAATATTTGTGATATATTACAATATAAAATAATTGCGAAATTTCGAGAAATGCGGAATGGAGCACTCTGATTGGCTCAGAATATTCGTGATATATTACAATACAAAATAATCGCGCGATATCGCTATTGCCGAATAATCGCATTGCGATTTTTCGGGAATATAAAATGAGCGCTGCAGCTACTCGGCCCAAGGTCTCTAATCATACCAGCAATGCTTTTAGACGTCGATGGGGATCTCTAGGATGTGATCTGTTCTAAAAAAAAATTGAAAAAATACGAATATTCGAAATAGCGAATATTCGCCGCGATATTCGCGTTATTCGCGAATACTCGAATATGCAATATTCGTAGCGAATATGCGCAATGCGAATATTCGTGAGCAACACTACAAATGAGGAGGAATGAGGGACATTGCTCCAAATCAGGGACAATCCCTTGAAATCAGGGACAGTTGGGAGCTCTCGTACACACGACAGGATATCTGATGGAATCTAATCCGATGGATTTTTTCGTCAGATATCCGATGAAGCTGACTTTCATCAGTCTTGCCTACACACCATCAGTCAAACATCTGACCGTGTCCAAATGCGGTGACGTACAACACTACGACGAGCCGAAAAAAATGAAGTTCAATGCTTCCGATCATGTGTCGACTTGATTCTGAGCATGCGTGGATTTTTGTCCAATGGAGTTCCACACAGACGATCTGATCGTTTTTTATCGATAGGGCCCACATACGATCGGTTTGTCCGATGAAAACAGTCCATCGGTCTGTTTTTATTGGACAAACGGATTGTGTGTACATGGCTTAATTCATCCCAAAGGTGTTCTATCGGGTTGAGGTCAGGGCTCTGTGCAGGCCAGTCATGTTCCTTCACTCCAAACTCGCTCATCCATGTCTTTATGGACCTTGCTTTGTGCACTGGTGCCCAGTCATGTTGGAACAGGAACTGTTCCCACAAAGTTAGGAGGATGAAAGTCTTGGTATGCTTATGCCCTAAGGCCGCGTACACACGGTCGGTTAAATCGATGAGAATGGTCTGATGGACCGTTTTCATCGGTCAAAACCGATCGTGTGTGGGCGCCATCGGTTATTTATCCATCGGTTAAAAAGAAGCCAACTTGTTTTAAATCTAACTGATGGATTCCTAACCGATAGGTCAAAACCGATCGTTAGTAGGCACGACCATCGGTTAAAAATCCACGCATGCTCAGAATCAAGTCGACACATGCTTGGAAGCATTGAACTTCATTTTTTTCAGCACGTCGTTGTGTTTTACGTCACCGCATTCTGACACAATCGGTTTTTTAACTGATGGTGTGTAGGCACGATGGACCATCAGTCAGCTTCATCGGTTAACCGATGGAAACGGTCCGAATCAGACCGTTCTCATCGGATGGACTGATCGTGTGTACGTGGCTTAAGAGTTCCCTTCACTTGAACTGAGGGGTCAAGCCCAACCACTGAAAAACAACCCCACACCATAATCCTCCCTCCACCAAATGATTTCAACCAGTGCACAAAGCAAGGTCCATAAAGCAGCAAAGGTGGGCCATTAAAGTTCATGTGTGTGTAAAGGCAGGCGTCCCAATACTTTTGGTAATATAGTGTATATAGTGTGTGTATATATATATTTGTATATATATATATATATTATATACTGCAGTGGCGGTGCATCCATAAATGGTGCACTACAGGCGTAGCCCCCGCTCTCCTGCCACCTCTCTCTCACCATAGATAGATTCATGCAATGCATGAATCTTTCTATCTATGGTCACTGCCACCCCCTATTCATGTGCAAGACCCCTTTTCAGGCAGTTGATGGGCACATTGTCATCATTTGATGGACACAGTAGCGGCAATTGATGGGCACACTGGCAGCAATTGGTGAGCACAGTAGCGGCAATTGATGAGCACACTGGCAGCAATTGATAGGCACAGTAGCGGCAATTGATGGGTACACTACAGGGGCGGACTGACAACTCGTGGGGCCCCCGGGCAATAGAAGATTATGGAGCCCCCTGGCAATAGAAGATTATGGGGCCCCTGGGCTTACAGATGCCCACCAAGCCAGGTGGCAGTACAGAGACGGGGCAGCTAAAATCTCTGGATTTTCACATCAAAAGCATGTCGGTTTTGGACATATCAGGGACAGATGTAAAAAAAAAATGATTTTTACATACTGTCCCTGGTTTTAATGGGCACAGTAGCGCCAATTGATGGGCACACTAGCAGCAATTGATGGGCACAGTGTCAGCAATTGATGGGTACACTATCTGCGTTTGATGGTACAGTGGCGGCAATTTATGGGTACAGTGGCTGCATTTGATGGCACAGTGGCGGCAATTGATGTTTTATTTTTTTCAGTTTGTTTGCGCCCCCCCCCAAACATTTTGAGCACCAGCCTCCACTGATATACTGTATTTATCTTAGTGGTGTATATCTACATGACACTTCAGAGACGTCTTGTATCATATAACTAGAAACAGAGGAGGCTTTGCTTGCAAGGTTATAGACTGCACATAAAAGCTCCGGAGTTTTTATCCTTTTCCTAGGCAATTATCAGAAAGAGTAAGTACAAGGCCACATATCTCCCTCCCTCAGCATGGGAAATCCTAAGGAGATTGTATGGCTGTCTTCCCTTTTTCCGCCTCCTTTGAGTAGGTCTGTGTTCTCATCATTACAATATCAATGGCTGGGCACTGAAGCATATGTGACCAGTAGTGGTCAGAGGTGACCATTCATCTTATCTTTCACTTTTATTTGCTGTATTGAAAAGCTGAGATTCCTCTACAAATTGTTAGTAAATGAGCACAAAAAGTCCCTCTGTACTGAATAACTCCCATTATTGTGTTACTTGCAATACACGCCCCGCTCTTTTCTCAAAAAGACTTGCTGTTAAAGCGGTAATAAACCCAAAAACAAAATGGAATTTATTGCCGCTTACCAAACCTTAGATGTGGCGGCTGCTTTAGGTTTATTTCTTTTTTTTTGTTATCCTTTATCTTCACCTGGTGATCCAACCAGTAATACACTTCCTGTCTTAAAGGGGTTGTAAAGGTACTATGTTTTCCCCCTAAATAGCTTCCTTTACCTTAGTGCAGTCCTCCTTTACTTACCTCATCCTTCCATTTTGCTTTTAAATGTCCTTATTTCTTCTGAGAAATCCTCACTTCCTGTTCTCCTTTTTGTAACTCCACACAGTAATGTGAGGCTTTCTCCCTTGTGTGGAGTCGTCATGCTCGACCCCTCCCCTGGATTACAGGAGAGTCAGGACGCTCTTTACGTTGAAGATAGAGAAAGGAGCTGTGTGTTAGTGGGCGTCCTTGTATCTGACCAGCTAAAACCTGTTGTAGGTCGCTAATATAACCTACATGTATGTACAGGTAGACCTGCTAATAACCTAAATGTAGAGCACATTTTTATATGTAAGAGACAAAAGCAGAGTTATTCACTGTGATTTTATGCTTGGATATCATATAACAGTTGTATGTTGTGTTCACAGAAGCAAAGGGAAAAAATATGCCTTTAAGAAACATTTATTTATATGACAGTAAAGGTAAGCTCAATAACACAGTAGAATTTATACCAGAAAGTATAGAGTTAAGCCTTTGTGACTCATCAGGAACCTTGACTAATCACAGCCAGTTTCACACTCAGCCAGAGTCTTGACCAATCACAGACAGCTTTGCATCCATTTTGTCTGGGAAGTTTCCAGCACATGGGTTGGAAAATCATTCCACCACAGACAGAGAACAGAACAGACACACAGAACCAGAGTTCAGTTTTATGGAAGCAAAGGGGCCAAATAGGTATGTTATACAGTTATATATATGTTCCTATTGCAAATAATGTGATTAGAACTGTATACTGAACTAGTTATGTGTTCACTTGTAGTTCCACCAAACTAATTCACAAACTAAATCAACCTCACCTAACAAACTCTGCAAACCTAACTGAACTAAACCAAACCAAGTTGCAAACCACAGAGTTATACCTTTCAGAGAAATCAGAGAATGCTTTACTGTAATAACTTACAGAGAGAGAGAGTATAAATACTGAAGAGAGAAATATATCCACCATCTTATGTTACAGTAAATGACAAGATTGAATATTTGAACCACCACTTTCTGTTATACTTTATTCATCACGTGTTTTTGTACCTGGACCGTCTGCTGCAAAGCAGCAGTATTTTATATGAAGAAAAGTGAAGTTAATAAAGAAGTTATTTAAGCATTTGGTGTGCTCTTTAACCACTTCCATACCAGGCACTTACGCACCTTCCCGCCCAAGCCAATTTTCAGTGCTATCGCACTTTGAATGACAATTGCGTGGTCATGCTGCACTGTACCCAAACAAAATTGACGTCCTTTTTTCCCCACAAATAGAGCTTTCTTTTGGTGGTATTTGATCACCTCTGTGGTTTTTATTTTTTGCGCAACAACTAATAAAAGACAAAAAAAATTGAAAAAAAAAATACATTTTTATTTTTTTCTGTTAACTTTTTGTAAATAAGTACGTTTTCTCTTTCAATTGCGTGCACTGATATGGCGACACTGATGGGCACTGATGAGGTGGCACTGATGGACACCAATCAGGTAGTACTGATGGGCACCGATGAGGTAGCACTGATGGGCACTGATAGGCAGCGCTGGTATGCGGCACTGATGGGGACTCATAGGTGGCACTGATGGGCACTCATAGGGGGCACTGATGGGCACTCATAGGGGGCACTGATGGGCACTCATAGGCGGCACTATTGGGCACTCATAGGCGGCACTGGGCACTCATAGGCGGCACAGATGGGCACTCATGGGTGGCACTTATGGGTGGCACTGATGGGTACTTATGGGTGGCACAGATGGGCACTGATAGGTGGGCACTGGGCATGGATTGGCACTGAGGGGTGGCACTGATAGACACTGAGGGTTGGCACTGATGAATCTATGTTTTCAGTAAGTGCCCATGTGTGGGCACTGACTGGCACCCTTATTTATTTTTTACTGGCATGTTTTAAAAAAAAAATCCTAACTTTTTTTTTTGCCCCCTTTTTTTTTTTTTACTTTAGCCCTTCCAGTGTGGGCACTCCCTGGTGGTCTAGTGTGGGCATCCAAGGGGGGGCTGCGCTGATAAACAATCAGCACAAACCCCCCCTGTCAGGAGAGCCGCCGATCAGCTCTCCTGTACTCGCTTCTGTCAGACGCGAGTGAGGAAGAGCCGTCGACGGCTCTTCCTGTTTACATCGTGATCAGCCGTGATTGGACACGGCTGATCACGTGGTAGCGAGCCTCCGCCGGAGACTCGTTACCGAGATCGGAGGTGCAGGGTGTCAGACTGACACCCCGCATCACCGATCGCGCGTGGCATGAAATCGTGTAGGACGTTGGACAACGTCCAGTCACGATTTCATAACCACTTCCCGGCCGTCAATCTCCTATTGACCGGGCGGTAAGTGGTTAAACCTACTGCTTCCATAGATCGGCGCTAGAGGAATCTACAGAGTAATAGACAGTCTTGTTGGACTGAAAAGTCAGAGATATCACAATTCTTCTAATGCCACAGCGCATGAGGCACTTCATAGTGCTGCGCCTGCCACAGCCCTGACTCTCCTGTAGTCCAAGGGAGGGGGCGAGCATGACACTACACACCAGGGAGAAAGCCTTGCATTACTGTGTGCTCACTGGACCACCAGGGATGCCCACTGGACCACCAGGGATGACAATGACACAAATAATGGATGCCAATCAGTTCCCACAATGGATGCCAACCAGTGCCCACAATATGCATCACTGATTGGCAGGCATTGTTTGGCACTGATTGGCATCCATTAGTACAACACATACGTTAGTGCCACCTATCAGTGCCCATCTATGCCCATCCGTGCCACCTATCAGTGCCCATCTGTGCCACTTTCTGCACCCATCTGTGCCACCTATCCGTGCCCATCTGTGCCGCCTATCCATGCCCATCTGTGCCGCCTATCCGTGCCCACCTGTGCCGCCTATCCGTGCCCATCAATGCCGCCAATCCATGCCGCCTATCAGTGCCCATCCGTGCCGCCCATCAGTGCCGCATATTAGTGCCCATCATCAGTGCCCATCAGTGCCGCCTTGTCAGTGCAGTACCACCAGTGCCCATCAGTGAAGTAGAAAATGTACTTATTTACAATGTTTTATGTATAACAGAAACAAAACATTTTTTTTCTATATTTTCAGTCTTTTTTTTTGGCAGAAAATAAAAATCCCAGAGGTGATCAAATAGAAAGCTCTATTTGTGGGTACAAAATGATAAAAATGTAGTTTGGGTACAGTGTAGCATGACTGCACAATTGTCATTCAAAGTGCAACAGCACTGAAAGCTAAAAATAGGTCTGGGCGGGAAGGTGTATAAGTGCCCGGTATGGAAGTGGTTAAGGACAGTAAACAGGCCCATTGTTTAGGAAGTTTGGAGAACCTTGCCATGAATGATGGCATATCTATGTCCAGATGGCAAGCGTGAAAAAAACCCACTCTGTTGTTAGTAGGCTGTAGGCTTCACAGATAGGCAATAAGATAGACAGATAGATAGATAGACAGATAGATAGACATATAGATAGACATATAGATAGATAGATAGACAGACAGACATAGAGATAGACAGATATATAGACAGACAGACATAGAGATAGATAGATAGATAGATAGATAGACAGACATAGAGATAGACAGATAGATAGATAGACAGACAGACAGACAGACAGACAGACAGACAGACAGACAGACAGATAGATAGATAGATAGATAGATAGATAGATAGATAGATAGATAGATAGATAGATAGATAGATAGATAGATAGATAGATAGATAGATAGATCATTCTTATCTCTGGTGCTGAAAGTGTGCACGATTTCATTAAATTTCCCTGTAATTAACCTTTCCAACAGATGGATAAAGCAGAAAAGACAGGCTGTCAGGCAGCCAGGTGTCAGGATTTCTGCCATGCAGATTTATGCATGTAATTTCCATGCAATTAGCCTATTTATAATACAAACAAGGACAATTTGCATAGGTGCCAGCCATCTGAAATGTTTGTTTCCTGTCACCAGATCTGGAATGAGAGAAACGATCAGTACAAATTAATCACTTAGTGCTGTAACGTGGTAAAGCTATGAGTGGAAGTCTGCGCTCGCTGTATTTGTAGAGCCGGTGTATCTCAGTGGAACGAGGTGTGCTTTAGCTTCACAGCTGACAGTTTAGATAAAGGCCGTTGAAAACTTTCCTGGCCCTGTCACTTTGTATTTTCCAGTGTATTACTTACTCCATGCGACGGGGCCGGGGCAATTCTGTTTAGATGTTTTGTAGGGAGAGATAATATACGCAAGATGCTGCTGGCGAGGTGATGGTGGATTCCATGTCAAACAATGTGACACTTGAGGGATGAGGTTTGAGGAGATTGCTGGGAACATCTTGATGTTATGGTTCTACTGCACCATGTTTGGAGCTACTCGGCCTTGGAAACTCTTTGAAAGTTCTGAGATTTCTGAGGTCAGAATTTCTGCTTCCAGCATGGATTAAATCCCAAGAACTGTTTAGGTCTGGGGTCTCCAAGCTACAGCCTGAGGGCCAAATCCGGGAGGCTGAAAGATGTTATCTGGCATGCAGCTAGGGTCAGTGACCTCTCAGGTAGGTCTTCAGGATAGACTGTGGTCTGTTTTTCTCCCAAACATCCTCTGCATGTGCTTTCATTGTGCTGTCGTTGGTTGCTAAGACCACCAGTGTCCTAACAAACAATCACGTAAATCCCCTTTACATCAACATTTCCGTGTTTACAAGTGATAGTGATGAGCAGGGAAGAGAGGGCCTGAGCCAGAGGTGGTGGAACTCAGTTCCACTAAGTTCCAGCTGAAAAAAAGCCCTGGATATACCTATTTCTTTGATTGTGTTAGGAATCTCGAGTTTTTGGGTCTCAGGCCGCGTACACACAACCGTTATTCATGTAATTGAAAAAAAATGACGTTTTTTTTGGACGCGATTCCTTTCAAGCTTGCCTTGCATACACACGATTGTGAAAAAAAAAAATGCTCAAGCAAAGCGCGGTGACGTACAACACGTACAACGGCACTATAAAGGGGAAGTTCCATTCGAATAACGCCACCCTTTGGGCTGCTTTTGCTGATTTTGTGTTACCACATGTTAATAAAAGTTTGGTGAGAGACGATTCACGCTTTTCAGTCTTCGTGCTTTTCAGTCTGTTACATCGTGACAAATGTGCTATTTCCATTACGAACGCTACTTTTACCAGAACGAGCGCTCCCATCTCTAAATTTTCTTCTGAGCATGCGTGCCCCCCCCCCCCCCCCCCTCGTTAAAGCCTACACACAACCGTTTTTCAAAAAAAGAAAAAAAAATTAAAAATAGAGCAGGTTCTACATTTTTAACGCCCATTTTTCACGTCGAGAAAAATGCTCTGGAGCCCACACACGACCGTTCTTCACAACCAATTTAAAAAATTGCATTTTTCTCGTCATGAAAAATGGTCGTGTGTACGCGGCATCAGAAAAATGGCACAGAGCCTCTTGGACTCCCAGCATTAAAAAAAGTTTGTTCTGGATCAACTCCTGAAATGTTGATCTAAAAAGAAAAAACCCCACAACAAAACATGAAACACAATAATTGGTTATGAGCAAATTTTTGTATCCCGCACAGATTGAAAAACTTTATTTGTGAAAAATGATTGATTATCACACCTGTTCAAACAGGATAACATTGTTGGATGAGAACGTCTGAGGAGCAGAGAAGGGAAGCGGCGCTCGCTGCCGCTGTTATCTGGAAAATGGGTTGCAAAGGCTTAATAACAGAGTTTTACTGGTGGAGCTCGAAAAACTGACAATCACAGCTGCATGGAAATGCTGTCAAGGAATTCTCAAACACAGCTGGACAACGCTGATACCAAACACCCAGTTGAATGGGAGGAAGCAGGTTTTAGCAATTAGCTTTCAGGGAGGTGCAAGGACAGTGATGCTGGTTGGAAGAATTGTTTACAATCGCCACTCATCAGCAGCCTCATAAAGCACATCAAAGTCCAATGCCCCCACGTGTTCTTTAGCCACCTAAAACACAGCGGGAGGTCAATAAGGGCTTCCAGTATTGGGTAGAATGGGACAGGTCACAACAAGTGAAAAGAATCTGCCTTGCCAGAAAAAAGCGAAGGCTAGGCCACCGGCTGACAGCCCCCCCGGCCCTGAGCTCAGTCTTATTCTTACAATACAAAGCCGGTATATTCAATAGTCTAGTGAGCAGATGATAAAAATGGAAAAGAATATAATGCCCAACTGAAGGCGTTTTCTTCTTTCTTTTTCCAGGTTTGGAAAAGCAGATAAAGGGCCAGATTCAGGAACACTTGCGCTGGAGTATTTCGATATGCGCCGCGTAACTGTGATGATGCGCCGTCGTTTCTATGTGCCCGTACCCACCAAACTAGATGCGCCCAGTAATGGGTCATTTGCGACCGGCGGAACGTTCCGACGCCAGAGTATCGTCAGCGCTTAATTTCGCTGGGCGCATCAGTCGCGCCTATTGATTTCCCCTGCAAATATGCAAATGAGGGATTTTTCCCAATTCACGAACGGATTAGCACCATACGCTGGCTACATGCGCCGCGCGTATCTGATCCGTCCGGCGCAAAGTTATTTCTACAAAAGGCTGCTTTATCTTTACTCCAGACGGTCACAGGTCAGCAGGAGAGCAGCTACAGCAGCGTTACCGACGATAGGAGCTAGCTGAGCACCCCCACTTGCAAGGACAACACCTCTGTGTGCCAACATGCCAGGGGCACTCGTGGTCCTAGAACTACTGATGGGTCCCCTGGAACCAAGAAGGCGGCCACGTGAGAGGATATACCGCACACGTATGAACCTCTTTGGCATGGGGGATGAGGAGGTGTATCGCCTCTTCAGATTCAGCCCTGTTGCAATACTTGAACTAACCACAACCCTGCAGGATGACATCACCAGCCCAACACACCGATCACAAGCAGTGCAGCCACTGGTGAAGGTCCTGGCAACACTCCATTTCCTTGCAAGTGGATCATTCCAGCGTACAAGTGGAGTGGTGGCTGGGATGTCACAGTCCTCCATAAGCAGATGTGTGCACCAGGTTGTCCCTGCAATCCTCAGACGCATGTCCAACCAGTTCATCAGACCCACCACTGAGGAGCTGCGGCTGAAGGCAATGACAGATTTCTACAACATTGCCAGATTCCCACGCACTGTGGGGGCCATTGATTGCACACATGTGGCCCTACAGCCCCCCAGTGCCACAGAGCACATATACCGCAATCGGAAGCATTGGCATTCCATCAACGTACAGGTGATAGCCGATGCCCAACGCCTCATATGGCACGTCCGTGCCAAACACCCCGGGTCCAGCCATGACAGCTACATATACAATCAGAGCCCCATCCCAGCAGAATTTAACCAGAACATGTATGGGGACAGCTGGCTGGTTGGTGAGTGACATGGGAGTCAGGCATGACTATCCCCTCCCGTCATGCACAACAGAAATCGCACATGCATGACTAACATTCTCCTGTCTTTTCCCTTACAGGTGACTCTGCATATGCACTGGGACCCCATCTAATGACTCCTTTCCGGAACCCCCAAACCAGAGGAGAGAGAAAATACAATGAAGCACACATCAAAACCCGTGCAGTGGTGGAGCAAACATTTGGGCTCCTGAAGTCCCGTTTCCGATGCCTGGATAAGTCTGGGGGGGCCCTATTGTATTCCCCTACCTTTGTGTGTCAGATCATCGGTGCATGTTGCATACTACATAACTTTGCTATGAAAAAAGGCCTGCATATTGACATACGTGATGACCTGACCCCCGACCCACACAGTCCCCCCCTGCCAGAGGACACCCAGTCTGCTGATGGAAGAGCAGTCAGGAGGGTCCTCGCCGTAGGCATCTTTGGACACTAAACCAAAACATTAATTACACAGACAATGCACGCGTGTACACCACTGATGTCCCTAGATCACACACACCACATGCACATCGCATTGGATTAGCCCAAGTCCAGCATGTAGGAGTTGGGAGCAGTAACGCCAGCGTCAAGGCCCCAATGATGTCACTGTCCATTCACACACCTTTCACACATCATTCATTCAGCCGTGGGGTTCACTTCACCACCACGGCCGAGGGTGACACCCCTTACTTTCAGGAGTGCCACCCTCTCACATTCACACACCATTCACACTGTCCCCTGCACTCCTGACCGTGTGCAGTACAAAAATAAATTAGAAAGATCATATCCTGATCAATAAAAGAAAAATAATCTCATAACCTGAGAAAAATAAAAAATAAACTCATGACCTGAGTATGTGAAAAATAATAATATAAAACCAGCCACAAAAAAAAGGCCTCATCGGGGATGCCGGGGGCTTCTTCTGGGGGCCCCTCTCTGGCTCCGCAGCTGCCTGGATGGAGTGGGTGGGGGTGGGGGGGCATCTGGAGGTGGCTGATCCCCAGGTGGGCCACTCCTGGCAGGTGTGGCCTGCGTGCCCTCCAAGGCCCTGGCTATCCGTCCAAGATAACTGTTGGTCTGGGCCTGCATCCGGAGCTGACGGGTCATCTGGTAATGCTGGGCCCGCCGACTCAGCCTCCCCTGCTCCCGGATGGCAGCACTGTTCCCATGGATGGCAGCAGTGTTGGCCTGGACGGCTGCAGTGAGGTGCTGGATATCCCCCTGCACCTCCCCCAAAGTGGTGACCACTGCAGCGCAATTAGAGCTGACATCCTGCACTGCGTTGCTGAGGTTGGCAACGGAGCCCAGGCTGTCCGACACTTTCTGCAAGTGGTCCGCTATGGCCCCCATTTGTTCTGTCTGTCTGGCGTGATCCCTTGCCAACTGGTCCTGGACACCATCAGACACCCCCCTGGTCTTCTGGGTCGCCTTCCTGGGGCCAGAAGATGTATGTCCTCGGGTGGAAGGAGTCGCCCTTGAGGGGCTTCCAAGGATGGGGGAGGGGACGACAGACGGGCCAGGAGAAGGGGAGGAGACAGACAAAACCAAAGAAAAGTCCTGCTCTGCCACAGCAGGATCTTCCACAACCACCTCGGCAGGTGTGGTGTGGCCACTCTCCTCCTCCACAACCTCTTCACCACCCAGTGGCTCGGGCACACGATGGCGTGGGGGGGATGGGGTGGAATGCACGCTGACAGATGATGGCCCAGCTCCGTCATCTGTGGATGACACAAAGCAGACACATGTTGGTGGTCCCACACACTTGGCACATGTCCCCCCCCCCCCCAAATGCAAAACAACAAATAGGGGATTATAAAACACTTACCTGTCCTTGTGCCTTCCTCCACGGAGTCATAGCCTGCGACCCCCTCCACCTGCTCCCTCTCCAGGCACCGAGCGACCACCTCCTCCTCTGCGGTCAGGGTGACAGGACATGGGGGACCACCACCTGTGCCCCTCTCATACCTCCTGATGGAGGCCACCTTGTCCCTCACCTTGCGCCGCAGGTCATTGATTTTCTTTTGTATGTCCCCAGCAGTCCGGGTGGAGTAGCCCAGGACATTGACCCTGGCAGCAATCGACTCCAGGATGCCCTGCTTCCTCTCCCGGCTGGTCTTCCGGCTTTTTTTGCCATGGAGAAATTCATTCTCCGTCTCCATAGCCGAGATAATGACAGAGACCTCCTGGGTATTAAAGTTGAGGTTCCTCCTCTCTCTGGGGGTAGCGGGAGCAGCCATCACAGAGCAAAAGTATCTTCCCTGGGGTGGGGGGAAACGGAACTACTTTTGCGCCGGAATGGCGTTTCCGCCAGCGCTTTTAAGCGCCCAGCGGAACGCATTGCGCTGACGTTTCCCAGGAAGTGGTGCCGACGGAAGTTGTGAGCATGCGCACAAGGGGGCGAGTGGAGCCGCACTCACTGCGCATGCTCCGTGGATGATGCGCTGAACGTAAGCCTCTGCGCCGGGCTCCGCCCATCATTTACATATGATCACACCCACTTCCACTTGCGTCGGGTTACGCCAGCGCATTATCGTTACTCTGGCGCAAGTTTACGCGCAACTGCTATGTGAATTACAGGACTTGCGCTGAAAGGGTCTTCAGAGTAACGTAAATGAGAAGCGTTACTCCAGAGGAAAGATACTCTCATCTACCTGAATCTGGCCCAAAGCCTTTAGGGTCCTTTCACACATGCGGACCATTCGTCCGTTTTTAGACGTCTGTTTTTTGACCGCAATGCTTTCCTATGAGTCCTTTCACACGCATCCGCTAACGTCCGTCTCCGTTAAGCTCCGTTTTTTTGAACAGAAGAAAACCCTATTTTTCTTCCGTCAAAAAAATGGAACAGATGAAAAACGGATGTTAGCGGACGATCCGTTTAACATCCCATCTGCTAACATCCGTTTTTCATCAAAATATGTAAAAAAAAAAAAGTTCTAACAAAAAAAAAAACGGACGAAAAACTGATGAAAAACGGATGACAACTGATGAAAAACAGACGAAAAACGGATAAAAAACGGACGAAAAAATGGATCAACTGATGAAAAAAAAACAGTCCGCACGTGTGAAAGGACCCTTAGAATCGTTATTGAGCTGGTAAGTGGGCTGGGATTTTTTTGTATTTGAATATATATATTTTTTCTGGCTAATGCCGCGTACACACGACCGTTTTTAATTCCATTGAGAAAAAAACAACGTTTTTCTCGATGTGATTCTTGTCAAGCCTGCCTTGCATACACACGATCGTTAAAAAAAAATGCCCGGTGACGTACAACACGTTCAAAGGCACTATAAAGGGGAAGTTCCATTCAAATGGCGCCACCCTTTGGGCTGATTATGCAAAGTTCCCTCCTCATAACTTGCTTCTGAGCATGCGTGTTTTTTTCCGCGACGTTAAAGCCTACACACAACCGTTTTTCACGACAAGAAAAACAACAACGTGAAAAACTTAGAGAAAAAATAGAGCAGGTTCTAAATTTTTAATGCCTATATTTCTTGTCGAGAAAAATGCCCTGGAGCCTACACACGACCGTTTTTAATGACCAATTAAAAAAATGTCATTTTTCTCATCATGAAAAACAGTTGTGTGTACGCAGCAGAGTTAAAGGGGTTGTAAACCTTCATGTTTATTTTTTCACCTTAATGCATCCTATGCATTAAGGTGAAAAAACACCTTGCAGTGTCCGGCCCCCCCCGAGCCCTCGTTTTACTTACCAAAGCCCCGAATTTCCGTGGGCGCGATGCCACGTCGCTTGCTCCACCGCTTCTTGGCTCTTCATTGGATAGATTGCTAGAAGCGCAGCCATTGGCTCCCGCTCCTGTCAATTAAATCCAATCCGATTGTATGACATAAGAGCGCTCCTGCAAAGTAACCCCCTCGGGAGAGAACTTTCCAGAGGGGGTTGTCTATTGCGGGGAGGAGCCATGAGTGCCGCCGAGGGACCCCAGAAGCCGAGGTTCGAGGGCCACTCTGTGCAAAACGAACTGCACAGTGGAGGTAAGTATAACATGTTTGTTATTTTAAAAAAAAATGAGAAGCTTTAAATATCACTTTAAAAAAGAGAAGCAGCTCCAGAGAGGCCCGGAGCAAAAACAACAAGCCATCAGCGTAGGGCCGGGCATGACAGAGTTAACAGAAACCTTTACAAGCCAGGGGGGAGTGGTCATGAGAGGTGCAGTGTGCAGAGGAGGATAGGCTATAAATTCTCCCCCCTCCTTTCCCGGGTAACACAGTCTGGGGAGAAAAGTTTTATCAGGTAGGAATTTTGCTGCTGGGGGATTTTTGGCTCTGCCTGAACTTTCTGGGGTTTGAGCCATGCTGCCCAGCTGCATGTGGGGACTGATTGGCTTGGTGGGGGGTGGCTGCAGTCTGTTTTTGGGGCCGCTCCTCAACCGGGACGGCCACCAGGACTTTTTGCCTGGCGGGGGGGTGAGTACCCGCGCAATCGCGGGGGGGTACCCATCATTTTGCGGCACCCGCGGGGGGGTGGGGCTACCCGACATTTCACGGCACCCGCGGGGGGGCGGGGCTACCCGCGATTCTGCAGCACCCGCGGGGGGGCGGGGCTACCCGCGATTCCGCGGGGGGGCGGGGCTACCCGACATTTTGCGGGGGGGGCGGGGCTATCCGCGATTCCGCGGCAACCGCGCGGGGGGGGGGCACCCGCTATTTCGGGGGGGTCATCCAGGAGCCAGCATAGACGGGATGGGAGCCCAGCTCGGGCCACCTTGGGCCCCCTCAGCAAAAGGTACAGCGGCGGGCCCTGTAGGCCCCACAAGGCATGGGGGGGGGGGGCTATGGCTCCAAGTCGGCGGCCAGGCCTGGCCCTGCATGCTGAGAAGGCTGCTGTGGGCTCTCACCCCGGTTGTGCACCGGTGGTGCAGGAGCCTCGGCGAGGGAGATCGGTCGCATCGGTGGCTAGTCCCTTGCCATACACGGCTAGCCACCTCCAATCCAGCCCAGAGGTGAGGGGGCGTGTGGGAGTGGAAGACAACGGCAGACGTGAGGCACCCAGAAAAGCGTCGGTGAAATCCGTGCACGGGTCCAGAGTGCGCTGAGTGAGCGTTGCCAGCTCTGGGCCCTCGGCCGCCAGGCCCGAGTCGCCTGGTGGGCCATCATCTGAAGGGGACTTCTGGCCCAGAGTTTTCGTTCGGAGGGGGAGTTCGTGCCCAGGACGGAGTTCGCTGCGAGGGAGACAAGTGCTTCGGCTGGTGGGATTTGCTTCCAGGCAGCCCGGTAAGTTGTTTTCATCAATTTCTACTTTGTTACAAAATGCTGGTGTGTTGGTAGAGGGACAGGGGTGGTCCCCGTAGTCGTTTGGTAGTGCCCGCAGTGGCGGGGGGGGGGGGGGTAGTGAGGCAAGGCCTAGTGCCAGGGAAAAAAAAAAGGTGGGAGGGGATGCAGGTGTGCATCAGTTGTTTGTAGGGTTGGTATCGTTGGTTATCCATTGGGGGGGGGGACGATCCCGACGTTGGCCCTGCAGCATCTTGGGTGCCGGTGGCTGGGGCTAGTGACGCTGGGCATTCCAGGTTTAAGGTGTAGGCGGCGGGAGACTCCGCAAAAAGGAGGGATCTGGTCCGGTTGTCGGACGCAAAAGAGGGAAGTGTATACTTGTGATGAGGCACCCCGGGGGTTCACATTTTATGCAGGAGGTGAGAGAGGAGAGCTGTAAGAGCGACTGTGTAGAGGTATTTGCGCATTTGCCTCTGGAGAAGTTAACCTGGTCATGGTTTAGCCTGAGTCCAAAAAAGGAGGATGAAGCAAAGGAGGTATAGGTTTAGACCCAGGACTTTTTGCGTAGTGGTCGCAGTCGTACTCGATCGGGGCGAGCGTGATCAGTGAGGGAAAACTCTGAACACTGTTCAGGGCTTTTCAGTTAACAGGAGGCGATTAGCGAGGCCTATTGTGTTACGGAGGCACGGGAGGGCTCCGTTGCGACGAACTGTTCAGGCAATGCAGGGCGGTGGGACCGGCCATGTAGGTGGAGGGACCGAGGACTTTGGCCTTGGGATGCAGCTAATGTCGGCCCCACGTACGCACGCAACGTTTTTTCAGGGGGGGCAGTGTAACCTTTTCCCCGGGACAGTCGGCCGGACAGAAAAAGGGGGTCTGCTGGCAGTGTACTGAGGGTAACTGCAAGTTTGGGGGGTGCTGCCGGTTCAAGCACGAGGTCTCCAGCTGCGGTGGTAACCATCCCTCTTTCCTGGGTTTTTGTGAGCAAGGCAAGGTACGTCCTGGAGATTTTACGAGTAAGAGGGAGGACTACGATGATGGTGTAGAGGATGCGACCGTTTCTCGGTAGCACCCCAACAGGGTGGCTGCCCGGTCGTTGGAGGGGGGGGGGTTTCAGAGGGTTTTAGCATTCCTTGCAAGCTGGGGGGTGGCCCCCCCCCATGCCTAACAATTGGTGCTCCGCGCTACGTCACCCTGCGGTGGTTTCGGATACACTGCGGTAGGAAGTAGCTCTGGGCCGAATGGGGTGCCCATTCTCTCCGCCCCCCCCCTTCATATGAGTTGGTTGTTTTTCCCCTTTGGGGTGGGGCCAAACAAGGAGCCGAATAAGGCCGAACGAGGCTATTAGCGGGGGGTATTGTACGGTATGTTACGCCTCAGTTGATGGGGCGGTTGATTGGGTCAGGGGTATGGTCGAGGGGCGGTGATGGCCGAGCCTTACATCGAGGCTGCCTTTCGGCTTCTCCCAGTACACCCGGATAGTTTCCGGCTATTGGTCTGTCACTGGGAGGGGGAGCTCAAGAGGGACAAGTGAGTACCGGTGGGTTGCTCGGTTCATGTGCCTTGTGGGTACAGTTTAGTTTGTTTCTAGAATGGGTGGGTCGGTAGGTGGCTGGAGTGAACTTCTTGGTCCACTATCGGGTCGACTTCCTCAGCGATTGCCCGGCTGGGTCGCGTATCTGCGCAGTGTTTTGGCCACTCTGGAACGCATTGCGGAGCGATGTGGGGTGCCGCTGGCATCCGAGAAAAGGTAGGGGCCGAAGTCGGTCATGGAATTTTTTGGCATAGTAATTGGCTCGGAGGCAATGGAGTGCAGATTACCATGGGACACACTGGAAAGCCTCACGGCAAAAAATTGCCGAGATATTGGGTTCACAGAAAGTACAAATCTGAGCGCGGCAGTCGCTCCTGGGAAAACTTATTTTCGTGTGTCTTATTCTTCCTATGGGGCAAGTCGTTTGTGCGCGCCGCTCGGCAAGCACGGCGGGGGGTTAAGTCACCCAAACACTTTGTGGGTTGGTGAAGGAACACAAGGAAGACCTGTCGGTTTGTCACTCCGTTTTGGAGTCCTCTAACAGTACGGCTCTGTGGATGTTCGGTCCTGTCAGCAATGTTGACATGGAACTGTTCACAGATGCGGCCGGGGGTTCGGGCTTTGGTGCATTCTTGCAGGGACAGTGTAGGGTGGGTCCTTTGCCCCAGTCCTGGTGCCAGGAGGGTTCACTAAGAACTTGGTTCGGCTGGAACTGTTTTCCGGTAGTGCTGGCGGTGTAATTATGGGGCCCCTGCCATCCGGTCTGTTTACATGGTGATAATCTGGTACAGGTGTTCAACAGGGTGATGGCTCCTCTCCCCCGGTTATTCGTCTCTTGCGGCACCTGGAGCTGCGCTGTTTCCAGGGGTATACCGGGAGTGGACAAGGTTGTGGCGGACGCCTTGTCCCGGTTTGCAGTGGGGACAGGTTCTGGGTTTGGTGCGTTAGGCAGAGTAGCAAGTGGTCCCCTGTCCAGCGTGTGAGTGGAGGATTCAGTTTGAATCATCTCACAGAAGGTCGGTAAGGTGAGGAAACATGGGCGGCCTAAGAGAAGGTCTGGTTGGTATGGCAGATGCTGGTTCGGGGGGCGGAGATGCAGCTGGCGGGTCCAGAGGTATGGGTCCTGATTCGATATTATTTGTCCAGGAACATAGAGTCTGGGATGTCACAGTTGGTACTCGATAAGAAAAGTTGTTCAGTCTGGTATTCTCGTTTGAGTGGCTATGGTGCCTGGAATTTTACTATGGTTTTTGGGTGCGACAAGCGCTCAAGGGATACAGCCAGCAGGTACGACTCGGCACCCAGTATCGTTACATCTTAAGAGGTGTTATGGGGAATGTGGGGACATTGTGTTTATCCCGGTATGGGGTTGTGTCGTTTCGGCACAGTGTTTTGGTCTGGCAAATATCTTTGGAGCATTTGGGGTGGGCGAGTTAGTTAGCCCCTCCAAGAAACAGTTCAAGGTGGCTGCTGAAGTGTGGGGGGCTCATGGAAGGGGCCACACTGCTTCTAAGCAGATCCAAAACGGATCAGAGGGGGTGAGGTAAGTCAGTGCAGGTGGTCACTGTTGTGGGTTCAGACCTTTGCCCAGTCGGGCTGGTGGGGAATTCCGGCAGGTACGCCCGAAGGTGGGGGTTCAGTTGGTTACATAAGTAGTGGGCTCCAGGGTCACGGTATCAGTTCGTGGCAGGGTTTGGGCCTAGTGGAGAAAGAATTTCCCTGGCGTTCCCTTAGGATTGGGGCAGCGACAGAGGCTGCACGTGATCGTCTTGATGAGGAAACAGTCAAGGGGATAGGCAGGTGGGATTCGAAGAGGTTTCGACTAGATGCAGGCCACAATGGTTGGTGAGGCTGGCGTAGGGGTAATTTGGTGGTTGCATCAATGGTTGTATAGGTTGCTTACTGTCTTTCAGGTACAGTGCAAGGATTGGTATGGATTATGGGTCACTCCTTCGGAGATTGGGGGGCTTGGAGAGTGTATGTGCGACCGGTGGGTCGACATCTGGGGGTCCCGAGACTCAGGGGCGGACTGACAACTCATGGGGCCCCCGGGCGATAGAAGATTATGGGGCCCCCAGGCTTACAGATAGCCACCAAGCCAGGTGGCAGTACAGAGGCGGGGCAGCTAAAATCTCGGGATTTTCACATCAAAAGCATGTAGGTTTTGGACATATCAGGGACAGATGTAAAAAAAAACACATATTTTGACTTACTGTCCCTGGTTTTAATGAGCCTGGCAAACCTGATGGGGCCCCCTGGTGGCATGGGGCCCTCGGGCAGTGCCCAAGTTCCTCAATGGTCAGTCCGCCCCTGCCGAGACTGCAGGCTTGTGTACATTGGTTGCGTTTCCCAGGAATGATGTGGAAGTAGAGTGGTATCGGAAGTGCACAGGTTTGCACGTTGGGACCGACCACTGGAGGTACTGGTTCTCCATGTAGGAGAAATGATTTAGGGGGTGAGGTCAATGCTGGGGTCGTGAGGTTCCCGGATACGATAGTGGTATGATCGGTCATGGTGGCTAGGACATCATAGAGGATGGCCAGACAGTGGAGGGGGTGAAAAAGAGCTTGGTGGAAGATGGACAGAGAGGTGGTGGGGGTACTGCGGTCAGTGGTCGTCTCTGAGCCAGCCTGTCGGCTTGAGGCCTATGACCAGGGGTTAGATAACGCAGTGCCAACCAAATGTGGTTGGTAAGTAGAAACGGGGGCCTGGCCGTCAGGCATCTGGGAGTTGGAGGTGTCTACATGAAGATACCTTAGGAGTGATGGAGTTTACTGCACAGATGTTGGTATCCATATGGTGGGGCCCGTAGGATGGGGTACAGCAAGCATTGAGGGTGTGGAGGTGCGCCCAAAGGCAAGGGGTTACCTTTGGGTGCTGGTGGCGGGTGTTTGGACTTTGCAGGAGAAGAAATTACCCCAAATATGGATGCCATTACCCAGAGGTGGTATGGGTTCTGAAGGGGTGTGGTTTCCAGTCTACCAAGGTGTAGCTGGAATGTTGGTTAATGGGGGCACTGCGGTCAGTGGTCGTCTCTGAGCCAGCTTGTCGGCTTGAGGCCTATGACCAGAGGTGAGGTACCGCAGTGCCAATAAAATGTTATAATGTTAAAAGGTTTTACAAGTCAGTGTTAGTGGTGCCTGCAAAGTCCAGCACTAGTATGAGAAGAACTGTTTTTCTCAGGAATTATATGGTTTATATATGTTATTTATTATTGGATGTTATCTAAAATAAAGGAGGCTGCTACGGCCAGTTTTACTCCAAGTTACAGTGGTGGTCTCATTATTATTGAAGGTTTAAGGGGGAGTATAAACAGGGTGTCCTAGCAGTAAAGGTTATATCTGGTATACCATAGTCATGCAAAACCAGAGAGAACGAAAGAACGAGAGCGAAAGGGAAGATAGAGAGAGAGAGAGAGAGAGAGAGAGAGAGAGAGAGAGAGAGAGGAAAGATTGGCAAAGGAAGGAGAAAGAGAGAGGAAGGGAGAGAAAGAGAGAGAAAGGAAAGATTGGCAAAGGAAAGAGGAAAAGAGAGAAAGACAGAGAAAGAGAGAGAAAGAAAGAGAGAATAAGAAGCAGCTCCTGCAGAATCTGAATACCAGAAGGACACAGAGGACATTTGGCTGTACTGCTTTTTGCCGTCTCAAAAGGAAGGCAAAACTCCATAATTATCTGTTAAACAAAACGTCCTTCTTCATTGCCCAATTGAATTTGCACATGAATTTGAGATGAGTGTTGTGATTTGCTTGCAAATGAGCTGGGAGTCTCAGTAGACCGCTTCCTTTCAATGTGCCAACCATGTTCAACACCTCCAGGGTTTAAGTGTGAAATGAATACTTTCAGATTAGAAGAGCTGCAATAAACAAGGACACTCTTTCTGTCAACATGCACAGAATGAAAGAAAAGTCATAACAGTGTCGCTTTCATGTCAACTTGGAATTCTCCGGTTGATGAAGGAAAGACGATTTTTCTCCCTAGGTTTTGTCATTTCCAGCTTGGGATAGGTCACTAATTGCTATTCCTCATTAGCAAAAAATCAGCAACAAGAGTTTTATAAATTGTCGTTGATATATATATATATATATATATATTAACACCATTAACTGCTTTTCCTGGAAAATTCAACTAAATATTTAATTCTTACAGTATGTGAAAATACTTTTAACCTTCAGTTTTATTCTAAGGATTTGTCCAATGCTTAGATTCCTGTAATGTAGTCTAAAGCCTCGTACACACAATCGGACTTCCATCGGACAAATCAGTGGATTTAAGTCCGAAGCGTGTTGGCCGTGTACTTGTTCTGCTTACAGACAGCAGAACTTTTTCAGCCAACATACACAAAACAATGTTGTTTTTCAGCTCTTTAGCACCACCTTTTGGGCAACTTCTGCCAATGTTGTCTGATGGTTAGCATTGCTTCAGAGCATGTGTGTTTGTACTTTGGATTTTAGTCCAACGGACTTGTGTACACACGATATGGAACACATTTGTTGTCGAAAAATTTGAAAGCATGGTCATCCAAAATTTGTTGTCGGAAATTCCACAACAATTGTCCGATGGAGCATACAGACAGTCAGATTATCCAACAAAACACGTCCATTATACAATTGTTGTCGGAATATCCGATCGTGTGTACGGGCCTAGTAAGTGTGGTGGACATAAACCACAAATGGTATTACTATGTAGCACTCCCCCCAGAGGAGCTGCTGGTTGTTTTGGGTGGCTCTTCCGAATTCCTAGGGGTGAATGGTGCATATAGAAATAGTAAAGGAATGTCCGCAACAAGTGTCTTTTCTGTGCTCTTTATTACCCAACCGGGTAAAAACAATGAAGTGGTGATGAAAGGATAGAGTTTGGAAGAAGAAGGAGGAGAACAGCAGATTCAGGCGTAGTATTTGGAACAGTCCTGCTCCCATATGTAACACTTTCCCCACCACTCCTGCCTGAGTGGGCTTAGCGTACCCCAACAGGCCTCTTTCACTGACCTGGCAGCCAGAGTATCACTTAAACTCTTGTTAGGACAAAGTCTCTGCCACAGGCTCTCCTTAGAATGAACTTCGGGGAGACACCTCTGCCACAGGCCCTCCCTGGTTGTAGATACAGAGGCAACCCTCCTTAAGGAATTACGCCTGGATCTCCGGCTTAACGTCGCCCAGGTACCGACTGACAGGTGATCAATCCTTCAGTGTCTGGCTACCTTGATCCCCGGTGGTTTGTCGAAAATCCTTTTGGACCGCCAGCCTCTCAATGGCGCTCCTCAGACGGACTCCCCACCGAACAGCTCTACCACTTGGGATCTTCAAAAGTGGGAACCCAGTCGATCACTGGGTTCCCGCCGCTGCTGAAACGTTCTGGATCAATATGGTCCCGGAACAAAGAACACATCGTGGCACGCACGCCCCTGCCAGGTAGGCCATAACGCTGGGGCTCCGTGATATGGTCACCCAAAAGGTGGGTGCCACACTGGAAGAAGACTCAGACTCGATGGCATCTGTCCCATAAGTCCCCTCTCCCATAATGCCCAGCAAGGACACTCCCTCCTGATTGGCTGCTGGAAAAGAACACCCAAGTCTCGACTCCGCTGCTGCCACCTGTCGCCCTGGGGTGGGATAGCACCCCAGGAATGACAGAATAAGCCCACAGCACAGCCAAGCTGAAACAGAGACCCTATTTGAACATTGTAATTTGGATCAGAGTCATTAGCATTCTGATCACCCTCTAAATTTCAATAGCACCGGTACTTGGACGTAACCAGTCGCTACAACTACAAGATTTTTTTTGGGGTTGCATAATGTATATGTGCAATAGGAAGGAAGTTGAGCCTTAAGGCCCATACACACGATCTGACTTTTCAACAACAACGGTCCGACGGATGTATTTTATCAGACAATCTGTCTGTATGCTCCATCGGACAATTGTTGTTGGTTTTTCAACGGACAAATGTTCGCTGTGCATGCTCTCAAACAAGCCCGATGGAGGATAATCCGATCGTGTGTACACAAGTCCATCCACCTAAAATCCAAAGTACAAACATGCATGCTCCAAACTAACGCTAAAAATCAGACAACAATAGCAGAAGTTGCCCAAAGGGTGGCGGTAAAGAGCTTAAAAACCATGTGATTTGTTGAATGTTGGCTAAAAAGGTTCTGCCGTGTGTATGCAGAACAAGTTCACGGCCAACGCCCCTTCAGACCAAAATCCACGTCAAAGTCAGATGGAAGTCTGTTTGTGTGTATGACGCTTAAATGACCACACATATGTGTCTATGAGGCTAATGGTGACCAAGCTTTCAAATACATCCCCCGGTCTCTTTTTATGACCAGGAGTAAGCAGAATGGACTCCTGATCATGTGGTCACCGTGACCAGTTAAAAACTAAGGTTAACCTCAAGGCAAACAGCTATATATACAGATACATACTGTATAAAGGTTCTATAGGTGTTTTTTAAGTTGAATAGTACCTGTAGGAAGATGTACTATTTCCTTAGCTTTTGTCATTTGCCTGCCCCATCCAGGAATAATAAAGACCTTTTAATGGCTAATCTTCAAGCAGCAGTGTCCTCGATGACCAGCCTGAGTTCAAAATGTCCCATTGTTCTCAATAGTCATGTAATGAAAATAAGATAACAGATGTTTTATTAAAGATTTCATGGTAATATATGCAGTGCCCTTTCTTCCCTAATAGCAACATTAAAAGAAAAATCCTGCGTGACCCTTATGGGATGTATTTGTTTACAAAACCTACTTGGTAAGACTGCTGGCAATCTTTTTTCCATTTATTCAGCCTAAATTGGCATCTCAGGTTCTGCACAGGTTTGAGATCTCACATGCATATTTTGGGAAATGTGTGAGTAGCTCCATAGTCAATGTAACTTGTTTTTGCTTTAAAGTAATTGTAAAGTCTTTTTTTTCCCCTATTAAAATAACAAACATGTTATACTTACCTGTGCAGTGTAGGGGTTTTGCACAGGGCAGCCGGGATCCTCCTCTTCTCGGGTCCCTGGCTGGAGCTCTTGGGCACCCAAGCCGAGCTGCGGCTCTGTGTATCCATTCAGACCACTTTAACTAGTTCTTTGCCAGCAGTGTAGAGGCTGTCCACTCACTCTGGCTCCAATAAACAGTTTTATAATATCGGGTGCTATTCTATTCTGTAACGAAGGGGCACCTGATTTTAGCCTGGTCTGGCAATGTGGTACCGAGGTTGCGGTCGCTTTTAATTATATTCCAATGTCTATTCATAATCATTTTAATTTGTTTAAATTGTGTCGAGAATGAGGTCACCATAGACCATTTGAAACTATCGTCTGGGTCTTGTTGAGGTTTTACAATTAGCAAAGAGCCCATCTCGACATTGGAGTAACTCAGAATCAATTTTGACTGAATCGTAACCTTTGTCAAGGAACCTCTGTCTAAGGACCATGGCATTTTGAAAGTCTCTGTTTCAGTACAGCTTTTGCGTAATCGCAGAAACTGACTGCATGAAGCTGAGCGGTGGTGGCAACTATCAATAGGGATAAAGTTGTTACAATCAGTAGGCTTGAAATTTGAACGTTCCTTGATTTCAATGTCAAGGTCTAGGAAATTAATTTTACTTTGACTGAACTCATAGGACAGGAAAATACCTCTTTCATTTAAATTCAAAGAAGCAAAAAATTGCTTCAAAGAGTCTGCACTGCCATTCCATAGGAGGAAGATGTCGTCAATGTACCTTGCCCATAAGACCAAGGATGGTGTGTCTTTGGCATAGACGACATCCTCCTCCCAATTGGCCATAAACAGATTGGCGAGGCTGGGTGAAAATTTGGATCCCATTGCCACGCCTCTCTGCTTGAAGTAGAAACGATCATCGAACCAGAAGTAGTTGTGTTTAGAGACAAACTCTAAAATTTCCATAATATAGCTACTCTGGAAGTCAATGAGAGACACTTCTCTACTTAGAAAGTGGCAAACTGCTTTGATCCCCAAATGGTGGGGTATGCAGGTATACAAATAGAAGACGTCGACGGTAGCCATAATGTAGTCGCCCTGTATAGACAAACTTTCCAATAGTCTAATGGTGTCTCCTGTACCTTTAAGGTATGAGGATGTCTGTTTGACCAGAGGTTGCAAGTAAAAAGCAATATAATGGTCTATACGTGAAGTGACTGAGTCAATGCCACTCCCGATAGGCCGTGGGTGTAACGGATCCTTGTGAATTTTAGGCAAGTAATAAATTGTAGAAACTCTGGGTGCTAATAGTACTAAAAATGTTGTTTCTTTTTTATTTAAAATTTTGAGATCATAAACCTTGGTAATGAGATCCTGTAGTTCTCTTTTATAGGAAAGGGTTGGCAAAAGCAGCCCAAAGGGTGGCGCCATCCGAATGGAACTCTCCCTTTATAGTGTCGTCATACGTGTTGTACGTCACCGCTCTTTTCTCGAGCATTTTTTTACACGATCGTTAAAACGTTGTTAAAAAATAGTTTGAATTTTTTTTTTGGTCAATTTTTTTTAACCCAAAAAATGCTCTGAAGCCCACACATGATCATTTTTTAATGACATTAAATTTTTTTTTATTTTTTTAGAACCCCGAAAAATGATTGTGTGTACGCGGCATTAGTGTTTTGACCAAAATTACATTTTAGCTTTAGTCGTATTTTGGTCACCTCAGTTTTAGTCGACTAAAATAGTATTCATTTAGTCGTCTAAAATGTTTTGGTCATTTTAGTCGACAAATTTAACACTGGTTCACTGTTACCATCAAGATATCCATCCTAGGAAATGATGTGCAGCAGTTGCTGACATGTAGACAGTAAAGGGCATCAAATGGGCTGCAGGAGACAATTAGCACTGTTAAAAAAAAAAAAAAAATATATATATATATATATATATATATATATATATATATATATATATATATATAATTTTAAATGGTATTGGATTTACAAAAAAAGATGCAATTGTTTATGATACAAAAGATAAATAATTGTCATTCAATTGACCTATAATGGATGATTTGTAGTCCAAATTTGTGTTATTTTGGCTTTCTGAGATTTTTCATAGCACAGATGTTTTTTTCTGGATGTCTTCCTCCTGGGATGGTGCGAGTTTTCAGCACTTTGTGTGCTTTATAAATGAGGAGCCGAGATGAAAGGCAGCATCCTCTCATCCAGCATTATATACAAACAAGGCTGAATCTTGCAAAGTGGGATTAAAGCACAGGCTGAGATTAACCACTTAAGACCCGGACCAATACGCTGGCAAATGACCCAAGGGGTTTTTGCGATTCGGCACTGCGTCGCTTTAACAGACAATTGCGCGGTCGTGCGACGTGGTTCCCAAACAAAATTTGCGTCCTTTTTTCCCCACAAATAGAGCTTTCTTTTGGTGGTATTTGATCGCCTCTGCGATTTTTATTTTTTGCGCTATATACAAAAATAGAGTGACATTTTTGAAAAAAAATCAATATTTTTTACTTTTTGTTATAATAAAAAACCAATAAACTAAATTTTAGTCAAACATTTAGGCCAAAATTTATTTAGCCACATGTCTTTAGTAAAAAAAAAATCGCATTAAAAAAAAATTAGCTACCTAGCGGGAACAGCGACACTAATACAGCGATCAGAAAAATGATCGCTTAGTGATGCTGGCAATAGGGAGTGAAAGGGTTAACTAGGGCAGTGATCAAGGGGTTAAAACTTTATTGGTGGGGGTGGGGGGGCTACCCTGACACTAACACTAACTGACTGTCACACTGTGTCACACTGACACTAAATACAGTAATCATACATGTATGATTACTGCATTCAGTGACACTGTGACAGGGGGGAGGGGGGGGGGGGGCGATCGCGGGGGTTAAATGTGTTTGTGTCTGTGTGTAAGTGTGCTGTTGGTGCAGACTTACTTGCTGTGTTGTGATCTCTCCTCAGCGGCGCTTGAAACAAACGCCGAGGGAGAGATCAGATAGCTTCCTCCTTCCTGTGTTTACACAGGAGGAGGAAGTGACAGGGCGGGGGGGCGCGCGCATTGGCTGAGAGCGATCCGGAGGGGGCGGGTGAAAACGGATAGCCGCCCCCTCTTGTCGGATCGCTCCTGCAGCCGTGCGGACCGCCGCATGTACGGGGGGGGGGGTCCGATCGGACCCCCGATCCCCCCCAAGGCACCAACGTATATATACGTTGATGTGCCTGTCGGTGCCATTGTGCCGACGTAAATGTACATGCGGCGGTCCTTAAGTGGTTAAAGTGGAATTGAATATTGCTCTTCCATTTACATATATATATAACAGCCTACTAGACATTATTTTTTACCTTCTTTTTAAGTCCTGAAGGAATATTTTCTCAACCAAAAATATAAGTAGGGGCTATTTTTATTAACTTCTATAAATATACATTAGGCCGCGTACACACGATCGGTCAAAACCGATGAAATGGTCCTTCAGTCTGTTTTCATCGGTTTTGACCGATCGGACTGAAGGACCGTTTCATCTGTCCAAACCGATCGTGTGTGGGCCCCATCGGTCAGTTATCCTTCGTGTCAAAAAAAAGAGAACTTGCTATAAAATTTGACCGCTGGATGCCTAACCGATGGGTCAAAACCGATCGTTAGTATGCAAAAGCATCGGTTAAAAGGCTGCGCATGCACCACTGCTGGAGCCTATACACTTTTCACGACCAATTTAAAAAATTGAGATTTTCTCGTCATGAAAAACGGTCGTGTGTACGCGGCATTACTTTTCTATCGTTCCAGAATAATATTGTTCAAAGTAATATATGTGCTACACTCTGTACAGTTTTTTAAAAAAAAAATTATTTTGCAGAGATTTTTTAATAAATTGGATATATTTCCAAAGCAAACAACCTTGTTATTGATTTTCTTCTGCTCAAAATGCATGTTAAATAAAAGATTACAGTGACTGGTTTGGGATTATGTTCTGTGAAATGTAATAATCTCTGATCGCTCCCAAGCTTCTCCTCCTATAACCTAAATTTCATAGGCTTAAGAATATAGATAGCAGTTTTATAAAACCAATATGCATAATTACGATGTTAGTTCTTGTTGCAAAATGGTCAATTTCTCGTTTCCCCTGGGATATTAACTGTAGGAAGAACAAAAGCGGCATGTAAATTAGGTTGAATTTTGCCTGATCCAGGGTTGCGACTTCAATTATGAAATAATTGTTTTTTGTCATATCTGGACTATATTTTCAAAGCTTATTTTCTGGAACATCCCCCAGAGGGCTCGGATGTACAACCTTGTGCTGCAATTTACAGCACTATGTGTGTCTGATCATATATACAGTATCTCACAAAATTGAGTACACCCCTCACATTTTTGTAAATATTTTATTATATCTTTTCATGTGACAACACTGAAGAAATGACACTTTGCTACAATGTAAAGTAGTGAGTGTACAGCTTGTATAACAGCTTGTATAACAGTGTAAATTTGCTCAATTACCGGCCGCACCGGCCGGTAATTGAGGCCGCGGCTTTGTGGCCTTCTGCAGAAGTCAGCTTCCTTCTGTGCTTTGGCGCCATTTTGTGGAAGGCTGCAAAGTCACGGCCTAAATTACCGACGGGCGCGGGCCTGCTGTGGTCGTGCCGGCCGGTAATTGAGGCCACGGCTTTGCGGCCTTCTGCAGGCCTCAGCTTCTTTCTGTGAATCGCGATCACGCCCCGCGCCGGCTGGTAATTGAGGCCATGGTTTTGCGGCTTTCTGCAGGCTTAAGCTTCCCCAAGTGCCCGGATTTTGTCAAGGCCTGCATTAGTGTTACAAGGTCTCAGGTGTGAATGGGGAGCAGGTGTGTTACATTTGGTGTTATTGCTCTCACTCTCTCATACTGGTCACTGAAAGTTCAACATGCACCTCATGGGAAAGAACTCTCTGAGGATCTGAAAAAAAGGGATGGCCTAGGCCAGGGGTAGGTAACCTGGGGCCCTCCAGCTGTTGTGGAACTACATTTCCCATGGGGCATTGCAAGGCTGGCAGTTACGATTACTCCCAGAGGCATGATGGGACTTGTAGTTCTGCAAAAGCTAGAGGGCCCCCAGGTTGCCTACCCCTGGCCTAGGATATAAGAAGATTGCCAAAACTTTGAAGCTGAGCTGCAGCACGGTGACCAAGGCCATACAGCGGTTTAACAGGACAGGTTCCAGGACCAGGCCTCGCCAAGTTTGACCAAAAAAGTTAAGTACACATGCTCAGTGTCAAATCCAGATGTTGTCTCTGGAAATAGACGTATGCTGCCAGCTGCCAGCATTGGATTTTATTTGTTGGGCAATGAGAAGCCAGTGGAGGGATTGGCAGAGAGGGTTGGTGGACACTAGGCATGTGCACTGCCGAAAAATTTGTTTTTTCCATTTTTTGGAAAATTCAGGAAATTAGAAAAATTAGCTTTTTACGTTTGATTCGTTTTTTTGCTTTTTTGGAATTCCGAATTCTCGAAAAAGCAAAACTAAAACGAAAAAAAAAAGAAAAATCGAATTTCCGAAAAAAAGAAAAAAAAAAACAAACGAAAGAAAGAATTTTCGGAGATTCGGAACTCTGAAATTATCCATTTTCGAATTTATATTTTAGAATTTCAGATTTTCGAATCTCGAATTTCTGAGAAATTCGTTAAAAAATGAATTAGAAACTAAACAAATTGCAAATGTCTAGTGGACACTGAGTAGTTGGTAAGGTGAAGGAAAAAAAGATCTAATGCGCTACTGTGAGTAAACGGAAGTGAACTATGGTTGCATCAACTAGTCTGAGGCAGCTAAATCTAAAGTGTCCACAAAACACAAATAATGAAATAAATGAAAATAGTGATAAGCGCTTCAAATCGGTGATGCGTGAGCACTGCTCAAAAACATAAGATAATATTCAAATAATGAAAAAATGCTACTTAATAGCTATAAGGTGCATAAATCCAGCTCATACAATGGTATCAAATGGATAAAGTCCCATACAACAGGTGCATCTATGTGACATTAGATGAAATCCTATTCAACCAGTGTGAATGCGTACTGGGTGAAGGGTAAACATGCACTAGACAGTCTCAATAAAATGGTGGAATGGTAGGCTGGGTATAGAATGGTTGAAGTCTTCACTCTGGATGCTGTACGAGGTCTAGAAATCCACAAGAGTGTTGTAGTTCCCTTACCTTAAGGGTGCTATATGCGGACATATAGTGTGGATCATCCAGTATCCGAGGTCTCCCTTTCTCAGTAAGGTTCCCTCTTCCTCGTGGCTGTGATGGTCCGGGCTCAGCAATCCACAGGGGAGATGTGGTGGCTGTGGGGGAAGATATAGAAAAAATGCCTCCAATGGTGAAGTAGAAAGGTACCAGTAAAAATGGTTTATAGGGTAAAAAAGATAAAATCCAAAACAAGCTAGTGCAAAAAATGGAGACGGAGCGATCGTACTACCGCTGAAATCTATTGGCCTCCGGCTTGTGCGGGTGTCACGTGGTCTCGACTTCCCTACGGCGTTACGTCACGTGCCTCGTGACTTCATCGTGAATTCTAAAATTAAATTTTTTGAAAATCTAAAAATCTAAAAATGTTCGTATTTCCAAATTTCCGAATTTCGGAAATTCCGAATTTCGGAAAATCGGAAATTCAGAATTTTGGAAATTTCAGAGAAATTTGTTAAACAAATTAGAAACTAAACAAATTGCAGATGTCTAGCGGACACTGAGTAGTTGGTAAGGTGGATAAGTCTGGCAGCAGCATTAATGATAGACTGAATAGTGGATAGCCTATGGAGAGGTAGGCCAATGAGGAGTTACAATAGTCAAGGCAAAAGATAACAAGGAAGTGGATAAGTTGCTTAGCGGTTTCATTGGTAAAAAAAGGGCATGTTTTCGAGATGTTACAGAGTTGAAACCTGCAAGATTTGGACAGCGATTGGATTTGGGTCTGAAAGGACAAGTCAGAGTTCAGGATTTGAAGTGGAACCCTGGCATGAGGGTTCTAGGTATGAGCTTGACTTTGGTCCTAACCTGGAGGGAAGTGATCAGTGATCGTTATTAATGATGTCATGAGCAATAAATCCCCCTTCCACAGCTAATTGGCCCAGCAATGACAGTTTCTTTCCAGCTTGAGGGGCAGGGCTGCATTGGGACTTCATCCAGACTGGCCCACTTTGACAGGTCTCTCCCATGGAGGCCGGACAACTCCTGCACCCCCCCGCCACCCAAGCCCCCTCTCCCCCTTCACTAGCCACTAGCCGTTCTACTTTATTAGAGTAGAACGGCTGGTACTTGTAATTTTATAGGCAGTACCAGTGGGGAAGCTAGACATTATTTCACCCGGGGCAAAGAATCAGTTCGGTGCTCCCCCTTATGGGACAAGATTAGGCAGAAGTGAGAAACTCCCAGGCCGTAGCTGTTGAGTTAGCTGTCTGTCCCCTCCCCCATGCTCCTATGATCCTCCCCCTGCTTCTTTGTTCCCCCCAGGTGAGCACTGCGGGGAGGGAGAAGAGGTGAGCACTGCGGGAAGGGAGAGACAGAGGAGCAGAGGGGGGGGGGTGGCAGTCTGCTGTCACTGAAGCCGGCCCACCGAGCCATCGGCCCACCGGGAAACTCCCTGTAGTCCCAATGGCCAGTCCATCCCTGGTTGGGGGTGAAAATAAGTTCGGACTGAACCCAAGCCAAAACCAAAGCTATCCCTAGTCCGCAACTAGTACAAAGTGTGTGTGCTTATTATAATATCTAGGTCTTTGCTTACAGTAATGCTCTTTATATCCATACCCATGTTTCATATCTACAGTTCAGGCTAACCATAAATCACGTTGTATCTTGCTAATAATTATGTAACTGCTCTGTTCACGGCCACCGGATTTATGAAGCAGTTTAACAAGTCAAAGCCATAATAGAAATAACAATCTTATCTTTCACAACGGTGCAATCACGGGGAGAACAAAGCTCAGCACTAAACTTTGAGTGATTTTACTGCATGACGGGCGTGATTTAGAGAGCTCTTCATAATCAGCTCTGTTATTATTTGCTCATATAATTAAATGCATAAATCGATGATGTAGGGAACAATGTATAAACAAATACCCTATAAAAAGGAAATTACATCTTTTATATACATCAGGCATATGCTATTTGGTCTCCTAAGGTCAAGAAGGAGCGTACCCCATCTGTTGATGAATTATAAATAGCAGCAAGTTCTAATGAATGAAATAAGATGCGCTCATTAGGAACTTGATGTGTGAAATGAAGTCTTTTAGAAAAGTTTGTCAGACTGGAAACATTCAAGTGGACTTTTATGAGAGATCCATTTTATGCTCTTTGTTTACAAGTGAGAAACACTGTTTCACATACACATACATTTGCAAGCAAAAGTATGTGAACCCTTTTGGAATGATATGGATTTCTGCACAAATTGGTCATAAAATGTGATCTGAAAGTCACAACAATAGACAATCACGGTCTAATAACACACAAATAATTAAACATTCACAGTGCAGGTGGAAAAAGTTTGTGAACCATTGGATTTAATAACTGGTTGAACCTCCTTTGGCAGCAATAACTTCAACCAAACGTTTCCTGTAGTTGCAGATCAGACGTGCACAACGGTCAGGAGTAATTCTTCACCATTCCTCTTTACAGGACTGTTTCAGTTTAGCAATATTCTTGGGATGTCTGGTGCGAATCGCTTTCTTGAGGTCATGCCACAGCATCTCAACCGGGTTGAGGTCAGGACTCTGACTGGGCCACTCCAGAAGGCGTATTTTCTTCCGTTTAAGCCATTCTGTTGTTGATTTACTTTTATGCTTTGGGTCATTGTCCTGTTGCTACACCCATCTTCTGATGAGCTTCAGCCTTGTGGACAGATGGCCTTAAGTTATCCTGCAAAATGTCTTGATAAACTTGGGAATTAATTTTTCCTTCGATGATAGCAATCCGTCCAGGCCTGACGCAGCAAAGCAGCCCCAAACCATGATGCCCCCACCACCATACTTCTTGCAACTGTACCTCCCAACATTTTGAGATGGGAATGGGGGACACCTACCAGCAAATGTATGTAGGCATGGGGCACGCCCCCTACCACACCCCCTTTAAATGAGAATTAACCCAAAGAAAAGGTTAATTAATTCCACAAGGACTTTTTTTTACCACTACTATTCCTTTATATTGACTTTCAAAATGTACAAATGCAGCAATTTAGAAATCAGATGAAAGGTTTAGCACTGGGAAACACTTTTTGAAAGATAAAAAGTGCATTGTATATACATCTATATAGATCAGACCAAAATGAGGGACAAATGAGGGGGAAAAAGGGACAGAGGGACATTGCTCCAAATCAGGTACAGTTCCTCAAAATCAGGGACAGTTGGGAGCTATGCATACATATTATTCCAACTGATGATGTCTGCCCATATACACTTATGCCGCGTACACACGACCGTTTTTCGGGTTCTAAAAAATAGTTTTTAAGGGTCTAGAAAAAACAAAGGGCCAGATTCAGATAGAATCGCGGAACTTTCCCGCAGCGTAGCGTATCTCATTTACACTATGCCGCCGTAACTTTGAGAGGCAGGTGCCGTATTCACAGAGAACTTGCGGCCAAAGTAATGGCGGTGTAGTGTAAATGTGCAGGCGTAAGCCCGCGTAATTCAAAGTAGGCTGGTAGTGGGCGTGTTGTATGTAAACTAACCGTGACCCCACATAAATGACGCGAACTGCGCATTCGCTGTCCATGGACGTATCCCAGTGCGCATGCTCCAAAATCACGTCGGAAATATTCATTGATGTGACGTGAACGTAACTTATGCCCAGCCCCATTCCCGAACAACTTAGGCAAACGACGTAAACGATGTACAATTCGACGATGTTTCGACGTCCATACTTAACAGCTGCGCCTCATATAGCAGGGGTAACTTTACGACGGTCGAACGCCTGTGTAAACGACGTATATCAATACGACGGGCGCAACTACGTTCGTGAATGGGCGTTTCTACCTAATTTGCATATTCGAGACTTGCGTTGGTCGGATCTTGCCTAAATTCTGGTGTATGTAATTCTTTGAATCAGGCGCCGAGATACGACGGCACTCATTCAGACTTACGACAGCGTATCTGGAGATACGTCGTCGTAAGTCCTTTCTGAATCTGGCCCAAAGTTTTTTTCAACCCGATCATTAAAACGGCCTCGTCTACACACGATCGTGAAAAAAAAATTCTCTAGCAAAGCGCAGTGACATACAACACGTACGATGGCACTATAAAGGGGAACTTCCATGTGGATGGTACCACCCTTTGGGCTGCTTTAGCGTTAGTAAAAGACGATTCATGCTTTTCTGTCTGTTACAGTGTGATGAATGTGCTTACTCCATTACGAAAGCAGGTTTTACCAGAACGAGCGCTCCCGTCTCATAACTTGCTTCTGAGCATGCACGTTTTTTTCACGTCGTTAAAGCCCACACACGACCATTTTTTACAACCTTAAAAACGACAACGTTAAAAACGTTGTGAAAAAATAGAGCATGCTTGAAATTTTTAATGGCCATTTTTTAGATCGTGAAAAAGGCTCTGAAGCCGACACACTATCGTTTTTAATGACAATAACAAAAAAAAACGTAATTTTTTAGAGCCCGAAAAACGGTCGTGTGTACGCGGCATAACAATTAGATTGCATGTACATAAACCTTGGCTAAAAATGCACAGTAGACCAGTGGTATACCTAGCTCCACCCCCCAAAAAATGGCCTGAAAGAATGAAGTGGAATTTGAGCTTGGCTGAATTGCCTTAACAATGGGAGGGGCTTAAAGGGGCATAGTTAAATAAAACTTGAAACTACTCCCCCCTATACTCAGCATACATAGGTCACATTCTTTTTTATCCAAAAAATATGATCCAGCACCTTGCATAGACCGACCTCCCTGGCAGAGGCCCCTCTGCACAAGCTGACCCCCATCCCTAAGTAAAAATCGACCCTCCAAAAATAGACCTCTCAGCACAGGCTGCTTAGTACAGATGACCCCCTCGCCTTCTCAAAAGTATGAGTTGACTTGATTAAAAAAAAACAAAAAACACATAAATATGTAAAATCTAGGCACTTGTACAAAACTTCTAACTTCAAAGATGCGCCGGCGTATCTATTTTCTGTATTCAGAAAACAAGATACGCCGGAATTTTGCTTAGATACGAGCGGCGTAAGTCTCTTATGCCGTCGTATCTTAGTTGCATATTTACGCTGGCCGCTAGGTGGCGCTTCTGTCGATTTACGCGTTGAATATGCAAATGAGCTAGATACGCCGATTCACGAACATACTTGCGCCCGGTCGTCGTATTTTACGTCGTAAGCGCAAGTCTGGCGTAAAGTTACCCCTGCTATATAAGGCGTAAGTGAGGCGTACGCAAAGTTAAGTATGGACGTCGGGACAGCGTCAAATTACGTCGTTTGCGTAAATCGTTCGCGAATAGGGCTTTGCGTAAGTTACGTTCACGTCGAAACCAATGAGTACTTGCAGCGTAATTTTGAGTATGCGCATTGGCTTATGTCCACGGACAGCACATGCACCATTCGGAAAAAGCGTCAATTACGTGGGGTGACGATTCATTTACATGGATCACACCCCCTACCTGCCTATTTTGATTTAGGCGCGGTTACGCCGGCCCATTTACGCTACGCCGCCGTAACTTTGGGCGCAACTTCTTTGTGAATATGGCACCTGCCTCTCAAAGTTGCGGCGGCGTAACGTAAATCAGATACGCTACTCCCGCACAAAGATAGGCGTCCCTACGAGAATCTGGCCCATTATGTTCTAATAACAGTGCAATCAGCTTTTCCGTTACCTTTTTGGTGGTTTTGTCTCCCACCCTTTCCCTATGTCCATCTGTGGATCTGAGGATCACCTCTTTTTCATACTGGGTTATAAGAAGAAACGTAATTAGAGTGTAGAGTGCCTCTCCAAGCCTATGAAACGCCCTCCCCCAATCTGTCCGTCTGTCAGGGATTCTAGATGGACCAGGACTGTGTGCCTACACAGAGGAGACCAACACTGTATATAGTGGAAAAAAGGTGTTTATTTACAAAGGTGAGAAAACAAGTGAAAACAGTGCACGAATAACACAAGGCTATATACAGGTTTAGGGGAAATGCAATAATCATAAGCCAGAGCCAAGCCGGGGTCAAATACCAGAAATCATCAAAAGAGGCTGCAGACAGGGAAGGGGCAGGAAGGAAATGTCCAGGAGAGGGATCGGGATCAGGTCAGGTCAGAGGTCCAGAGCAGGTTCAGGGTCCGGTTAGTAAACAGATACCAGGGCGAGTTCTATTTGAACTCGCCGGGTATTTATAGTGTGTGTACTTATTGGGTTCAGGTCACACCTGAACGGAGCAAAGGCCAGGTGTTCCACACTGCCAGGGTCCATCCGCTGGTGGAGGTCAGTACTGCATCCCAAAGGTGATATACCAGCAGGGGGAAGTTCCCCTGACAGCTCCGAACTGCCAGGAGACCCCTGCTGGTGGGATGCAGCACTGCAAGACAGAATATCAATACCAGCGGATGGACCTTTTCCTGACAGTACCCCCCCTCAAAGGAGCGGCCTCTGGACGCTCCAACTATCCGTTGCCGGGGAAAGTCCAGAGTGACCAACTGGGCAATGGGAGGCTTGAGCCGAGAGGTGGGTACATCCGGGTCAGCGAGCTGGGCAGCAGGCTCCGGGTCATCAAGCTGGGCAGCAGGCTCCGGGTCATCGAGCTGGGCAGCAGGCTCCGGGTCATCGAGCTGGGCAGCAGGCTCCGGGTCCTCGAGCTGGGCAGCAGGCTCCGGGTCCTCGAGCTGGGCAGCAGGCTCCGGGTCCTCGAGCTGGGCAGCAGGCTCCGGGTCCTCGAGCTGGGCAGCAGGCTCCGGGTCATCGAGCTGGGCAGCAGGCTCCGGGTCATCGAGCTGGGCAGCAGGCTCCGGGTCATCGAGCTGGGCAGCAGGCTCCGGGTCATCGAGCTGGGCAGCAGGCTCCGGGTCATCGAGCTGGGCAGGAGGCTGGCAGACTGGCACAGGAACAGCAGGCTGGGCAGCGGACTGGAGGTCATCAAGCCGGGCAGCACACTGGAAGTCATCAAGCCGGGCAGCACACTGGAAGTCATTAAGCCGGGCAGCACACTGGAAGTCATCAAGCCGGGCAGCACACTGGAAGTCATTAAGCCGGGCAGCACACTGGAAGTCATCAAGCCGGGCAGCAGACTGGAAGTCATCAACCGGGGCAGCAGACTGGAAGTCATCAACCGGGGCAGCAGACTGGAAGTCATCAACCGGGGCAGCAGACTGGAAGTCATCAACCGGGGCAGCAGACTGGAAATCATCAACCGGGGCAGCAGACTGGAAATCATCAACCGGGGCAGCAGACTGGAAGTCATCAACCGGGGCAGCAGACTGGAAGTCATCAACCGGGGCAGCAGACTGGAAGTCATCAACCGGGGCAGCAGACTGGAAGTCATCAACCGGGGCAGCGGACTGGAAGTCATCAAGCTGGGCAGCGGACTGGAAGTCATCAAGCTCGGCAGCGGACTGGAAGTCATCAAGCTGGGCAGCGGACTGGAAGTCATCAAGCTGGGCAGCGGACTGGAAGTCATCAAGCAGGGCAGCGGACTGGAAGTCATACTCCTCATCCTCCTCTGCTAGCAGAGACAAGTAAGTAATTTCATTGAAATCCATGTTTCAACAAAAACGCACTACAACAGGATGGTTCCCTATGCAGGCACGTCTGGTCAAAAGGGCCCTGGTATACTGTCAGGGATTCTAGATGGACCAGGACTGTGTGCCTACACAGAGGAGACCAACACTGTATATAGTGGAAAAAAGGTGTTTATTTACAAAGGTGAGAAAACAAGTGAAAACAGTGCACGAATAACACAAGGCTATATACAGGTTTAGGGGAAATGCAATAATCATAAGCCAGAGCCAAGCCGGGGTCAAATACCAGAAATCATCAAAAGAGGCTGCAGACAGGGAAGGGGCAGGAAGGAAATGTCCAGGAGAGGGATCGGGATCAGGTCAGGTCAGAGGTCCAGAGCAGGTTCAGGGTCCGGTTAGTAAACAGATACCAGGGCGAGTTCTATTTGAACTCGCTGGGTATTTATAGTGTGTGTACTTATTGGGTTCAGGTCACACCTGAACGGAGCAAAGGCCAGGTGTTCCACACTGCCAGGGTCCATCCGCTGGTGGAGGTCAGTACTGCATCCCAAAGGTGATATACCAGCAGGGGGAAGTTCCCCTGACAGCTCCGAACTGCCAGGAGACCCCTGCTGGTGGGATGCAGCACTGCAAGACAGAATATCAATAGTACCAGCGGATGGACCTTTTCCTGACACCGTCTATCTCCTTCTCTATTAGCTTTTAAAGGATCCCTGAAAACCCTCCCCTTCAGAGAAGCCTATCCTACCCACATCTAACAACTGTATTTTCATTTTGTCCATCTGATCATCCCCCACATGTACTACCCTTTGTTCCACTTAACCCTCCCTTCTAGATTGTAAGCTCTAATGAGCAGGGCCCTCTGATCCCTCCTGTATTGAATTGTATTGTAAATGAACTATCTTCCCTGATGTTGTAAAGCGATGTGCAAACTGTTGGCGCTAGAAAAATCCTGTATAATAAAAATAATAGTGCTACCTCTGTAGGAGCCGCTGGAAATTTGCCCAAATTCCTTCTCCCAGTATTTGCCCTACAGCCAGGCACATGATCACAGCCACAGTTTGGCTCAATAACAAATCTAGGGGTATTGTTTTTGGAGTTTTTAGTTTTGGGGTAATGTGGATATGACACAGAGCAAGTGCACTTCTTTGGTCGACCATGGTGAGGCCCGTTCTGAGTGGAACCTGTCCTGTTATACCGCTGTATGGTCTTGGCCACTGTGCTGCAGCTCGGTTTCAGGGTCTTGGCAATCTTCTTATAGCCTAGGCCATCTTGTAGAGCAACAATTATTTTTTTCAGATCCTCAGGCCGCGTACACACGGCAGAGATCCTCGACAGGCAGAACACATCGTTCCGCCCGTCGAGGCTCTTGGCCGGGCGTCGAAATCGGCGACCCGCCCGTCGGGAATGGCAACCAGCCATTCATCCAGGCGGGCCGTCAAGGAAATAGAGAGCGTGCTCTCTATTTCTGCTCGACGGGCTTCCCGACGGGAAGCTCGCCGAGACCGTACACATGGCCGCTGGTTTTCAGCGAGAACCTCGGCCGTGTGTACGGCGGCTCAGAGTTCTTTGCCATGAGGTGCCATGTTGAACTTCCAGTGACCAGTATGAGAGAGTGAGAGCGATAACACCAAATTTAACACACCTGCTCCCCATTTACACCTGAGACCTTGTAAGACTAATGAGTCACATGACACCGGGGAGGGAAAATGGCTAATTGGGACCAATTTGGAAATTTTCACTTAGGGGTATACTCATTTTTGTTGCCAGCAGTTTAGACATTAATGGCTGTGGTTTTCAGCGAGAACCTCGGCCGTGTGTACGGCGGCTCAGAGTTCTTTGCCATGAGGTGCCATGTTGAACTTCCAGTGACCAGTATGAGAGAGTGAGAGCGATAACACCAAATTTAACACACCTGCTCCCCATTTACACCTGAGACCTTGTAAGACTAATGAGTCACATGACACCGGGGAGGGAAAATGGCTAATTGGGACCAATTTGGAAATTTTCACTTAGGGGTATACTCATTTTTGTTGCCAGCAGTTTAGACATTAATGGCTGTGGTTTGAGTTATTTTGAGTGGACAGTAATTTTACACTGTTATACAAGCTGTTATGCAAGCTGTACACTCACTACTTTACATTGTAGCAAAGTGTAATTTCTTGTCACATGAAAGGATATAATAAAATATTTACAAAAATGTGAGGGGTATACTCACTTTTGTGAGATACTGTATACCATCATTTGTAAATGCTAAAACATGTACGCAAACCAATCAATATACACTGAGGGCCAGATCCACAAAGAATTACGGCGGCGTATCTCCAGATACGCCGCCATAATTTCAAATTCCTCCTGAAACAAGATACGCCGGATACGCCGGATGTGCCGGAATTACGCTAATATACGACTGGTGTAATGTTATTACGCCGTCGTATCTTAGTTGCATACTTACGCTGGACACTAGGGGCGATTCCGTCATTTTTCCACGTTGAATATGCAAATGAGCGAGTTACGCCAATCCACGAACGTACGAGTGGCCGGCGCATTCCTTTTACGTCGTTTGCGTAAGCGTATGGGCGGCGTAAAGTTACCCCTGCTATATAGAGGCGTACACCATGTTAAGTATGGACGTCGGGCTACGCCAGCGGTGTTTGTTGTCTTTTCAATCTTTTTCTGTTTATATAATAAAAAATAAAAAACCCCAGTGGTGATTAGGAATGAGCTTCGAGTTCGAGTCGAACTCATGTTTGACTCGAACATTGCCTGTTCGCCGAACAATTTGGGGTGTTCGTGCCAAATTCGAAAAGCCACAAACACCCTGGAAAAGTCTATGGGAGAAATCTATAGTACTTATTTTAAGGCTAATATGCAATTTATTGTCATAAAAAGTGTCTGGGGACCTGGGTCCTGCCCCAGGGGACATGTATCAATGCAAAAATTTTTTTTTAAAAAATGGCCGTTTTTCCGGGAGCAGTGATTTTAATAATGCTTAAAGTGAAAAAATAGAAGTGATATATTCCTTTAAATTTCATACCTGGGGGGTGTCTATAGTATGCCTGTAAAGTAGCGCTTGTTTACCGTGCTTAGATCTGTCCCTGCACAAAGTGTAATTTCTGAAGGATAAAAAGTCATTTAAAATCACTGCTCTCGAAAAAAATGCAGTTTTAAATTTTTTTTTGCATCGATACATGTCCTCTGGGGCAGGCCCAGGTCCCTAAACACTTTTTAGGACAATAACTTGCATATTAGCCTTTAAAATTAGCACTTTAGATTTCAAACATTCGGGTCCCATAGACTTTCATGGGGTTCTAAAGTTCACAGAAACTTTTGGTCTGTTCACAGGTTCTGGTGCGAACCGAATGGGGGGGGGGGGGGGGGGGGTTCGGCTCATCCTTAGTGGTGATGAAATACCACCAAAAGAAAGATTTATTTGTGTGAAAGTATAATATTAATTTCTTTTGGGTAGAGCAGTGCAATTAGAGCACTATCATGGTCCCGAAATAAAATCGCTGGTTACTGCCATTGCTAGTATATAAAAAAAAAAATATTACAATACAAGTACTCCTCACCAGGTTCCGTTCCAGTGACTAGGTCGTTAAATAAACTGGTCGTTAAATGAGGAGCCACAAGTAATCAATATTTTAAGCATTCTTAAAGTGGAGTTCCACCCTGAAAAAAAAATTCTAAAATCTACAAAAAAATAAAAAATTTTACTTACCAGAAATAAGGGTTGCTATGCAGAAGTACCTAATCTGCCTCTTCCTAGACCTCCACAGGTCTTCTTCCTCGTCCTACTTGCTGTGTCTTCTGGGTAATGGGGCGTACTGCGTTCTGGGAACTGTGTATATCCCAGAGAGCAGCCGCCCATTCAGAAAACACTGCGCCTCCACGTCTCGTTATTTGGATATTTGTTGAACTTGTCCAGTAAAGGGTGTTGTCATTTGTTATATGTAAAAAAAGAAATAAACAATTTTGTAATAAAATATATTTCTTATGCAAATTTTACTTGCCTCATGTTTTACTCTTTTTTTTTCCTTCACATTCAGCCTTCACTGCACACAAGAGACCAGCTCATGGTGAAAGTGCTTATTTTTCGTCTCCGTTTCAGGTTTGCATCATTTGTGGAAATTTATCTTTCTTTTCCGTTTCTAGTTTTTTTTTTTTTCCCCCTCCACCTCCCGCCCCCCCTTCCTCCCCCCCCAACCCCTCCCTCCCTTCCCCCACACCACTTCGTGTCCCTCTATCTTATCGAGCTAGTTTGTAACCCTGGCCGTAGGTTTTCTACGTAGCTCCATGTTCTTTTGAAGGCTCTCCAATTTTCCCATTTTGAGTTATCCCCGTTGTCTTCTAGACTATCTCTGAGGTCTTCCATCATATATGTTTCCTCAACGGTATCTATCCATTCCCATGTCGTGGGGCATTCTGTTTCTTGCCACTTCCTTGGTATCAACCTTTTGGCGGCGTTTAGTAGGTGTGGGACCAAGGAGTTTCTATATTTTTTTATCCCGTCTCCCCCTCCATGGAAGAGTACCGTCCATGGCTCTCTTTTTATTTTTTCCTTTGTGATATCTTCTATTATCATCAGAATTTTTTCCCAATATATTTTGACCTTTGGACATTCCCACCATAGGTGGGCCATTTACTAAGTTTTTCTGGTGTTATGTACCAGCCTGATACACATTTATAATTCATTTCGGCAGTTCGGCTGTCGATGGCCGAGGTATGGGTCAGTTTTAAATGTTTTTCTATTGTGATCCTATCTCGACATGTCCCTAATTCCTTCTCCCATTTTTTAATAAAAGGGGGTACCTCTAGCTCCTCCATTTGTATTAAGATCTTGTATATCTTGGATATAGTTCCTTTTCCACTTTCCAGTGAGCAAAATTTTTCAATCCCTGAAAGTTGGTCCCCTGTTCTTATTGGTTGGGGTAGTTTTCCCATGAAATGGTTTAACTGTTGGTACCTCCAATCATTAAGTGTCATAAAGTTTTCCTTTTGCTCTAATTGCCTATATGGTAATAAGTGTCCTTGGTGTATTATATCTCTTACTTGTGCCTTATCATTTTTGATCCAATTTCCCCCAACCTCTACTTTCCCCGGAGGGAAGTAGTCGTTGTCCTTTAAAGGGATAAGGGGTGAATTGAAATTTTTATCTATTTTTTTTTGTGTTAAATCCCACACCCAAAGTGCATTCTTTGTGATGGCATGAGCCTCTGTGCCAAGTGATCTAAATTGTGGAGGATTCCATATTATTTTTCCTAAATTCGCATGTGCTAGTGTATTCTCCAAACTAACCCATCTTTTTTCTGTGTTTGCTCTGGCCCATTCCACTACCCTCGACAGAGTTATTGCATCGTAGTATTTTTTAAGGTCTGGGACGGCCAGACCCCCCTTATTTTTTGTTTGTCTGAGGGTTTTAAGTGATATCCTATGTTTCTTATTTCCCCAGATATAGTTCATTATCAAATTTTGAAGAGTACGAATCAGTTGTTTTGGGAGTTTAATCGCGATCATCTGAAATTTATATAGAATCTTTGGTATCAGCACCATTTTGCAAAAATGTATTCGTCCCAGCCATGAGATTGGTCTATTTTTTATTCTAGTTATTTCTTTTTTGATTTCTTCTATCAAGGGGATATAGTTGATTTCATAAATTCTTTTTTCTATACTCGCCAGGTAGACACCAAGATATTTGAGCTCTTTTACCCATGGGAATTTGTACTCTGTTTTAAGGATTAGCATGTCTATCTTGGGTGTGCTGGCCTTTAATATTTCAGTTTTATTAATATTTAATTTGAAGTTTGAGATTTCCCCATAGTGACTACATAGGTTTAATAGTTTTGGGATAGAAGTTCTAGGATTGGTCAAGTAGAAGAGCACGTCATCCGCAAATGCAGCCAATTTATGTTCTTCTTTTCCCACCTTAATTCCATTTATTTCGGGACATTTGCGTATTTTAGATAGAAAAGGTTCAAGGGACAGCACAAATAATAGTGGGGAAAGAGGGCACCCCTGTCTCGTGCCGTTTTCCATAGAAAAATAATGGGATAGGCCTCCATTTATCCTGATCCTTGCTGTTGGAGCTTTATATAGGGATCCAATCCATCCCAGCATCCTACGTCCAAATCCCATAGTTTCCAGGGTTTGTAACATGAATCCCCAGTCAACTCTGTCGAACGCTTTCTCAGCGTCGATCGACAGAAGCAGACTGGGGATCCCACTTCTCCTCATTTCCTGGACCAGGAGGAGGGTCCTTACCCCGTTGTCTCTTCCCTCTCTACCCTGAATAAACCCTACTTGATCCGGGTGGATCAGCCCTGCCATCTCTCGTTTTATTCTCTTGGCCAATATCTTTGCAAACAGTTTTAGATCTGCGTTTAACAAAGATATTGGCCGATAACTCGAACAGATCTTGGCGTCCTTACCTTCCTTGGGTATAACTGTTATTATTGCCTCCGCGGCTTCTCTACTCAAGGTATAGTCCTCTCCTAGACCATTGAAATATTGACATAGTCGAGGTATGAGGATACTCTTGCATTTTTTATAGTAGAGTGCAGTAAAACCATCGGGGGCCTGGGCTTTTCCCTGATGCTGTACCTGATAGCGCTAATAGTACTTCATTTTCTGTAATGGGCCTATCCAGAGTTGCTACATCTGATACTGTTGAAAGTCCTGCCCCCTGCAGAAAATCTGAGGTTTTGATTTTTTTCTCCTCCTTTTTCCCGTTTTTCTGTCTAACTGCGTATAGGTTCTCGTAATAGACTCGGAATGTTTCCGCTATATCTTTTGTTTTATACACCTCCTCTCCTTGCTTATTTTGGATTTTTTCAATGTAGTTTCTTCCTTTCTTTTTTTGGACCATCTTCGCCAGATGTTTTGCTGGTTTTATTGCCTCCCTTGTATCTTTCTTTTGCTATTATCTGGAAATCTCTTTTAGTTTCCTGAAATAGGAGGTTTTTAAGTTGGTTGCGTTTATTGACTAATTCTTGATATACATCTTGTTGCAAAACCCCTCTTTTGTGTTTTTGTTCTAACTTGCATATCTCCTCAATTACTTGCTCCTTTTGAAGCCGTTTCTCTTTTCTCTTTCTTGCTCCTTCTGATATCAACGTTCCCCGGATTAAGGCCTTGTGTGCATCCCATAATGTGGCTTTAGAAATATCATTTGTATTATTTATTTTAAAATATTCTTCTAACTCCTTGTGAACTCTGGTTAGACTATTCGCGTCTTTTAATAGTTCCTCATTAAGCCTCCAAATTTGGGGTGGCCTCGGGTTACCTGAAATGTTAAGGGACACGCTAATTGGGGCATGATCTGATAGTGTCATGGGCTCTATTCTCGCATCTACAACCTCCTCCAGTAGGCAATGGTCAACGAGTATATGGTCAATACGGGAGTAGCACCCATGTACAGGAGAATAGAAGGTATAATCTCGTATCGCTGGATTTAGCACTCGCCATGCTTCTACTAGTTGACTACTGTGCAGGCTATTTTTTAATTTTTTAAGTTGTTTTATATTAATCCCCGCTATCTGGGATGTCTTGTCAATTTTTGGGTCCATGCAGAAATTTAAGTCTCCTCCCAGTATGACCCTTCCTTTTTTTAAATCCCTCATCTTCCCCAGGATTTCTATTAGATATTTTATCTGTTGGTTATTAGGTGAGTAAATATTCGCTAGAGTGCATTCTGTCTCTTCTAATTTCCCTCTTAATATCAAGAATCTCCCCTCAGGATCTGTTAGTCTATCTATTAACTGGAATCTCACTCCTCTGGCGAACCCAATAGCTACTCCTCTTGCGCGTTTTGAGACGGTGTCCGCATAGTACCATGTAGGGAAATCTGTTGAGTTTAATTTAATATTTGAGTCTAGGGTAAGGTGAGTCTCCTGTACATAGGCTACATCGGTCTTGATCCTCTTCAACTCCTTAAAGACCTTATGCCTCTTTGTGGGGGTATTTAAGCCTTTTACATTGTATGATACGCATTTAATTATCGGCATTGTCTATTATTAGGGGTCTTCCTCTTTGATTCTAGTTTTGACCTTGACCTTATTTTCATTTACTTGCTCTATCGATCTTATTAATATGGTGTGTCCCTCTCCCCTCCCTCCCCCTCCCTTCCCCTTCCCCCTCCATCCCCCTCCCTTCCCCTTTCCCCTCCCCCTCCCTCCCTCTCCCTAACCCATCCCCCCGTGGCCAGAAGTAGGCCTCTGAACCAATTTTTATCCCTAGGTTCAGTTACCCTCTGGGGTGGAGCCTATTTTCACGATCCCCTTCAAAAAAGAAGAAAAAGGGGAAAAAGTAGAGGGAGTTGAGCTTCACTGGGATAGTGAGAACCCCCATGTTTTGGCTCAACGACCCCCCTCCCCCTCCCCCCAAAAGAAGACAAAAAAGTACAGAGACAGGGGGGTTGCTTTTCCTTCTGCCGACTCCCCCTATTAATCCCATCTAGGTAGGTCTGGTATCTGTAGGTCTAGTCTTTTACAGAATTCCCGCAGGTCTTCTGGGAAGCGCAGTGTTGCTGATTTCCCATCTTTTGAGCCTACCAAGCACGCTGAAAATCGCCAGTTATATTTGATTTTCTTAATCACTAGTTGTTCTAGGAGTGGTTTTAAGAGTCGTCTTCTAGTTAATGTCTCAGAGGCCAGGTCTGCGTAGATCTGCAAGGAGGACCCTTTATATATAAGGGGAGGGTATCCCCTCAATTTCTTCCATATTTCATCTTTCTCTTCAAACGAGTGAAATCGAACTATAACATCCCGGGGCCGTTCTATATTGCTTCTATTTAATCTTCCCACCCGGTGGGCTCTCTCTATTCTGATCGAGTCTTCGGTGGTTTTATCCAATATTGGGTTTAATACTGTCTCTATGATTTCCCTCAGATCCTCCCCTTGTCCTTCTGGGATTGCTCTAATTCTCAAATTCTGTCTCCTGGATCTATTTTACTGGTCTTCCAGTTTGTAAAGTATGTTTCGCTGTTGTAGATGGAGCTGGGATATTTGTTCTTTTAACTCGTTTGACTCTTGTTTTTGTTTCTCTAGTTGCTCCTCCATCGTCTCTACCCTTGAGAGAAGATGTCCAAAATCCGCCTTTAAGCTGTGTATTTCTCCTTTAATTGCGTTTTCAAGTCGCACCAGCATTTTTTCCATGTCTCCCTTGGTTATGATTTGATCATCGGGTCTCTGTTCTTCCCTTCTGCTTATCTCTCCATCCCCCTCGCTGGTCTCTTCCTCTCTTGAGTCTTCTCTTAAATCCTCCGGTGCTTCCCCTTGGTTGGATTTCTGGGGTTTTCTTTCTTCCATTTTCCTTTCCGTTTTCCCCTGTGTGGATTTTGGGGATCCTATATTTCTTGAGCTTGTTACCTTAGACATGTATTGTTGGATTGTACTTGGTGTGGCCGAAGTTCCAGATGTCTTTGGAGTTCCTCTCTTTGTTGATCTGCTTGACATCCTGGACATATTATTTTTCACTTTTCTGATTCTTTTCCCCAGGTTGCCAACTTATTTACTTCCTTAGTACCTCTGAGTCTGGGTTTTCCCCTTATTCTGGTCACCGTTTGTAGGGCCTAGGAGTTTCAGTTAGCCTCTTATAGTTTATAGGATTTCCTCCTGGTCTCAGTGGGTTCATTTTTACCCTTTTGGGGAGGGGGCTCATATAGCAGGCCTTAGTGGGGGATTTAGATATTGTCTTAAGCCCAAGTGGGATAAAGTGTCTTTTCTTAATTGTTTTAACCCACTTCTATTTGTACTACTTGTGCTGGGCTTTAAACTTTGGGCACGTTTTCCCTCTTTTCTCTCCCCTTTCCCCCTCCCCTGGGCGGATGGTGGAAATAGGGAAGTGTACTATCTTCTGTCCCCGTTTTTAACTTTGCCCTTAAGGGTCGCTCAGAATTTTTATTTTTATTTTTTATAACGTTTTTATAGGGTTATTTGATAAAATATCCACTTCCACAACAAAACAGTGACGAGAGGGAAAAAAAAGAGAAAAAGAGAAAAAGGCGAAAAAAAAAAAGAAAAAGCCAACACAGCAATCTCGCTGGTGGTGGCTTAGCGGGGAAGTAGGAGAACCGCACACAGATGCCCCCCCAAATTTGGGTCCTCTCCCTGTTGATTATGTATAGTCCCAAGAGCACTTTCAGTTGCTCGCACTGACAAATTAAAAGACACCTTCTGGCACTTCATTTAATGTAGCAGAGCCAAAAAGAAGAAAAGAAGTTACCCTGGTGACCATGTCCGAGCTGGAACAGCAGATACTATACTATATGTTGCTCTCAATGACCTTTTACGTTTATTTTATTCCAGTTTAAAGAGATATAATTTCTATTTTTCTGCTAGCTCCGGATATAGGGTCATTAGTGATTTTACCTTCATAATCATATACAATGTGCTAGTCTCTGATGGAGATCAGCTGTTTCTAACTTCTACGGCTTTCCATGCTACACACCGTCTTACAGAGAAGGGCTCATTAGCTCTTGATATGTTACAATGCGTTTTCAAACCATCATATGGAAGAGTGCTGCTTAGCTGTTTATCAGTTACAATCTCACCATTTTGCAGCGGAACTATTCCTTAGCTCCCAATGTCAGTTGCAGTAGTGTCAGACCTTGTTGTGTCATTATAGAGTACCAGTCTTTCTTTAAGTAAAATTTTCATTTAAATTTAACATACCGTGCATCCCCTTCTATGGTCTCCTCCTTTCCTATATTGTTTTGTTTCACCTCATAACATTTCAGCCTTAAGAGTCAGTTTGTTAAGGAAAACAATCAAAACAAGTTTACCGTGTGTAAGCATTTTTTGGGTTACCTTCCGGATCCATTCAAATACTACCTGATTATTCCGGAGAGAGCCATATCCCAGGGTTGAAAAACTTTCTATGGTGAACTTTCTCCTGGAGGATTTCCTGGGGGGATCCAGCACTGATGGGGGGGGGGGGAGGGGGTGGAGGCGGCGGTGATCAGTACAGGACCGCGCGGCGACCTTTTTGCATGCCGCAATCTCTCTTGTATCTGGCTAGATGGTTCCCGGTCCTGTCTCTGCTCCGGTTAATGATAGTGTCCCGAAGGCGTCTGCGATCCGGTGTCATCCACGGCTTCTCCGGGCTAACCGCCGCGCTCTCCGAGGACGCAGTACCTCGTCCCAACTCCCTGAGCTTCAGCAGCGTCACGCGGCCCCACCCCCCTCACGGCGCGTCACGTCCTCACGTGCACGCCATCCCCCTCTAGTGAGTTTTACTCTTTCAGTCCTTTCTTCAAAATAGTAAACTGTAGAAGTCCATACATTTCTTTTCTTGTTTCTGTAATCTTCATTTTGTAGTAATACTGGAGGCCGAGGACTGATGTGTTGAGTGAGTGAGTGAGTGAGTGAGTGAGTGAGTGAAAAACGTATATAGCGCTGCACATGCGAACTGAATCGCTTCTGGGCACTCGTTTATCTGTTTCTCCTTTGAAACTCAAAAGAGATGAGTTTTGATCTTTCTCCTAAAGGCCAAGTAGTTCTTCTCCAACCGAATGGAGGTTGGTAAGGTGTTCCATAGTCTGGGGCCTTGGACTGCAAATCTTCACTCTCCTTTGACCTTGTATCTTGCTTTGGCTATCTGGAGTAGATTTTGGTTGGTGGATCGCATAAAATGAAATCCGTCGACATATATTTTCTTTACTAGTAATGGCAACAATCAGCGACTCTCTGCCCGTCGCCGCCCGCCTTACAGCTTCTCGAGTCTTACTCTTCGGGCCCCCGCTACTACTGGATGGGGAGCGGAGGAAGATCACTCCACCAGGGAAGGCACAAGGAGATAGGCAGGTGGCTGGCCAGGATTTAAGCCAAGGCAGAAGAACATATGAGCGGAGCTGACTGGGAATGCGCCCGAAACTGAAGAAATATTCCCCCCACTCCGACCAGCACATGATCATCAGAAAGGGGCATAGATAATGGGAAAAATACAACCCCCCCAATGCTAGTATGCACGGCGGAGTGGGGGTGTGTAATTCACATTTTAATTCTGCACTGACTGTCTGTTGAAATTACCCCTGCCCCCTATTAAATCCAATCTGGGGACAAAACCAGGGACAGACTTGGTCCAGGGACAGTGTCCTCAATCAGGGGACTGTCCCCTGAAACTGGGGTTGTCTGGTCACCCTATGTTAGACAGAGTGCCTTGAAAGTAAAGGGCATTTGCATAGTCAAATCTGGAGTTAACAATTGTTCCCACAACGACTGCTATGTCTGCTTTAGGAATAAATGGAATAAGTCTGCGTAGTAGGCGCAGCAGATGGTGCGATCCGCTGACTACTGACCCTATTTGTGCGTCCATTGTTATGTAGGGGTCGAAGATTACTCCGAGACTTTTGACTTTGGCGCTAGGGGCGATGATTTTGCCCAGAATGGGCGGGGGTGTCCAAGTTGTTGCAGGTTGATTCTTTCGATTGGCATGAAACAGGAGAAGTTCTGTTTTGGAACTGTTGAGTTTAAGATAACTCTTTGTCATCCAGTCCTCTATCAAAGAGAGTCATTTCTCTAGACCGAGATGATGATCCTTTTTGTTGCAGATGCGAAAATACAGTTGTGTGTCATCTGCATAGGAGTGGTAAAGTAGCTTTTGGCTGCTGATGATTTCAAAAAGAGGGCAGAGATAGATGTTGAACAGCACCAGCGAAAGAGGGGATCCTTGAGGGACTCTGCAAGACACCGTGCGTTTTTCAGAAGTGAAAGGTCCCAATTTCACTATTTGTGATCGGTTTTCCAAAAAGGAGGAGAACCAGGATAAGTCACATTCCATGACTCTGGCTACTTCAGTTAGCCGAGTCAGTAATAGTTTGTGATCAAGTCCCATTAGTGACGAAACGTTGGGAGGCGGCGTTCTGACGTCACTGCATCACGTGTACAGGACCCGGAAGAGATGGGCACATGTTCTGATAGCCGGCCGGCTTTTGACCTTCATGCTGTTGATTCATCTTACTATTCTCCCTTGTCTCCATATGCTAAATGATACATGAATGGTAATCTCTGAGGACTCCCCATAATATCGAGGATATCCACAGTGTTTGGCTATTGATTCTTTCCCTGCTATTTCTGATCTCTTTGGGATCAGTGGCTCTGGTAAGGGTCAGTGTTTTGCGTTGGTGGAGGTTCTTTGTATTCGTCTCAACCATCACACCGTCTTGTTAAGACATACCACATGAGGATCTCTTTCGCTTATATTTCACGCTCTGGACTCTGTTCAGTTATTTATTTGCTTCGCTGTATATGCAAATTACTAGTGGTCCATTTGAGTTTTATGTTTGGATCTGTATTCATATCACACACTGTTTTCATTAATTTGAGCGTTTATATTGTTGATCACATGAGCAACTTTTGTTATTTATGTGTCTGATAAGACACAATTTTTCAATTATATAGCGCGACTCCCTCTATTGTTTTTTATGTAATTTATGTTGTATAACATTTTTGAGTTGCAGCTTTATTCACACTTTTGGTTACTATTTGGTATGCGCAGTAGATCTCTTTTTTCAATAGTTTGTGGCAGGGGCGGACTGACCATTGAGGAACTCGGGCACTGCCTGAGGGCCCCGTGCCACTAGGGGGCCCCCTCAGGGTTGCCAGGCTCATTAAAACCAGGGACAGTATGTAAAAATATGTGTTTTTTTTACATCTGTCCCTGATATGTCCAAAACCTACATGCTTTTGATGTGAAAATCCAGAGATTTTAGCTGTACTGCCACCTGGCTTGGTGGCCATCTGTAAGCCTGGGGGCCCATAATCTTCTATTGCCCAGGGCCCCCATGAGTTGTCAGTCCGCCCCTGGTTTTTGGTCTACCATGTCAAAAGCTGCGCTTAGGTTCAACAGTACTAGAAGACAGGATTCTCGAGAGCATCGTACTTGCTTGTTAGAAAAATGCAGTTCATAAAACATGATAGAAAAAGGTTAATATATAAAATAAAGGAATACGTAATATTCCACAATGGGGGAAATTCTAATAGCAATGCAATCAGCTTTAACTTCAAATAGTACAAAATATAAAGTTTACCTCCAGGCGGATATAAAAAAAAAATTAATTTTCAAGGCAAGCAGATTAACACACAGCTGAAATAAGAAGTGTTATACCTGCCAAAGGATCTGTAATTATGTTCAACTAGATTTGTCATCCAGGCATCCCTGCCAGATAGCACATCCAGATCTTGGACCTCCGCTGCAGTAGATTGTTCAAACACACACCCTAAGTCTTCTGACTGGACCATGATTAGCAGCACATGTATGAGGTCACCCCTCTGCTCGCCCTGCACCCTATTGCTGTCTGCAAATTCACTGTCAGCACATGTGCACTGACTGTATCAAAGTTTGAAAAGCTGTTACCTGATACTCTATGTGCAGTTCAGCTCCGGGTCATGCTCAGTAGTATATTTAGGTTTTGTGCTGCCCTAGGACTGACTAAACTTGTGCACCCCCTAATTTCAACATGATCCACCCCTTCCTGCCAAGGCCACACCCCTTGTTGAAGACCCACTCTAAAACTTTTGAATAGTTATGAGGGCGGGGGGGGGGTGCAATGGATTCCCCCAATTTACACAGATTTCCTCTCACTTCCTGTTTGGCTATGGGACCGGAAGTAACGGGAAATCTCTGCAAAGGGACAGGGATGGTAAAAAATAAACTGACAGGGGCTATAACCCTGCCTTACTATAACCAATATAAAAAAAAAATGTTGCCCATAGTTCTACTTTAAGCACAAATTTCTGATAATTTTATGGAGAGGACGGGGAAGATATAACCATGCCAATGGAGCAGCAGAAAACATATAGCACAGTGAGGAAGGTTTGTGGTCCAGGATGATAGGACAGTCAAAATTAGAAGAGTCGCCCGCATAATGAAAGCGGTTTTATGGGGGAGCTAGACCAATTTGCCTAACAGTGTAGCGCAAGCTGATGGGGACTCTTTCCGTGCTGCCCCCCTGCAAAGTGCTGCCCTAGGCCTGGGCCTTGTTGGCCTAGGCCAGGATACAGCATTGGTTCTGCTTAGCCCAAAGTGAAAAGGGTAGGGTTGTCCCGATACCGATACCAGTATCGGTATCGGGACAGATACCGAGTATTTGCGGGAGTACTCGTACTCCCGCAAATACCCCCAATACCTAAATAGAATACTTCCCCCCCGCCGCCTCCGCCGCATCGAAAGCCGCCGCATCGAAAGCCGCCGCATGGGTTAAACAGCGTGCGGGAACATCACAGCTTTCATTTGAATAGCTGTAGTGTTCCCGCTGCGTATAGACACTCCCCCTTGCTCGGGATAGGATGGGTGATCGTGATCTGTCCAATCCCGAGCAAGGGGGAGTGTCTATACGCGCGGGCAAAACAGCTATTCAAATGAATGCTGTGATGTTCGTGTGGCGGCAGCGGCTTTCGGCAGCTAGGTATGGGGGGACATGGCTGGAGGGACATGGCTGGAGGGACATGGCTGCATATGTGGGGGACATGGCTGGAGGAACATGGCTGCATATGTGGGGGACATGGCTGGAGGGACATGGCTGCATATGTTGGGGACATGGCTGCATATGTGGGGGACATGGCTGCATTTGGGGACACATTTAAAAAAAGTATCGGTATTCGGTATCGGCGACTACTTGAAACAAAGTATCGGTACTTGTACTCGGTCTTAAAAACTTGGTAACGGGACAACCCTAGAAAAGGGTGTTGGCTGCAGGAACCTGTCCATACAAATGACTGCACACTGATAATATCAATCTTCAAGAAGGTTTATATAGGACATACAGTCCCTGCCTGTACCCATGCTGGACTGACGCGTTTTACCAGAATTTAGCTTAGTCCCAGAGACTCAGGCCCCGTACACACGACCGGTTTCCTCGGCAGAATCTATCAAGGAACTTGAAGGGAGACGTATTCTGCCGAGAAAACCAGTCTTGTGTACACTTTTCGCAGAGAAAACTGTCGAGAAACTAGTCAAGCCAAAAAGAGAGCATGTCTTCTTTTTCCTCTACGGGAATGGGAAAATTTGGCTCGACGAGTTCCTCGACAGCCAAACAAGGAACTCGACTGGGAAAACGATGTGTTTCGCCCGTCGAGTTCCTCGGTCGTGTGTACGCGGCCTTGCAAGTCTAAAAAAAACTCTTAAAGTGGTTGTAAAGGTTAATTTTTTTTAAATAACGAACATATCATACTTGCCTCCACTGTACAGATCGTGTTGCACAGAGTGGCCCCGATTATTCTGTTCTGGGGTCCCATGGCGGCTGTCTCGGCTCCTCCACACAATAGCTAACCCCCTCTGGTAAGCTCTCTCCCAAGGGGGTTACCTTGTGGGCGCGTTCCCGTGTCATACACTCGCGCCCACGGCGGCTGCGTCATTGGATTTGATTGACAGCAGCGGCAGCCAATGAACCTGCTATCAACCTATCCAATCAACGCCGACATTACGTGGAGAAGGGAATGCCGGGGAAGTGCAGAGCAGGTGAACGGGCTCAGGTAAGTAAAACAGGGAGCTGGGGGGGCCTGTGATTACCAGGTATTTTTTCACCTTAATGAATAGGATGCATTAAGGTGAAAAACACAAACCTTTCCAACCCCTTTAACCATCTTGTATTGTAACTGTACTGTCTCTCTTTATATTGTAAAACGCTGCGCAAACTGTTGGCGCTTTTCAAATCCTGAATATTAATAATAATAATGTTGCCCCATCCTTAAAATCCTGGGCTCGGTTTCACACTAGTGCCGGCAGTGCATTCCGGTTGGAGGTGCGGGAATCGCATCAATTCCCGCACCCACAACCAACTGCAGCCGAGTAGCACTGCTCTTGCGAGACACACGGGGCTGCCATTCATTCTAAATGACACCCCCACACATCTCAGCCCAATCGTGGGAGTGGGAACCGCAGGGAAAAAAGGCCACGCGGTTTCCTGGCTGCTGGGTGCATGTACCTTTTTTGTGTGTTTCACGTGGCAACAGCAGCCCACTCAAATAAATGGGCTACCATGTCCGAGCAAACGCAGGACGCACAGCCCGCACTATTGTGCACTGAGCCCTAAACTGGCAATACATTGGGTCATTTTTGTACGAAATATCTCATTTGTACATTCAATAAAGCCGTCAGAGACTTGGCAAATGTCGTTCAAAAGCACTACAAAATGTAATTTACATTTAACATATGATTCTGGAAGGAATAAGATATCCAGAACAAATCCCATGTTCACTATTGGAAAATTGTTCATCTGAGAAACAAATTTCCATCATGCTCCTTTGAAATTTTCTCATTACTACGGTCAAGAACAATTGTAAAAGTTAACTCTATTTAAGTGGTTGTAGAGGCTCGAGGAAATTCTCTATTCTATGCATAAAGGTAAAAAACCTTTTCTGTGCAGCAGCCCCCCTAGCCCCCCTAATACTTTCCTGAGCCCAATCTTCCTCCAGCAATGTGCACGAGTGCCTTGGCTCTCCAGGGACTCTCCCTCCACATTGGCTGAGACAGCCAATTGGTTCCCACTGCTCTCAATCACAGCCAGTGATCCAATTTTTAGAGAGACGGGGCGGGGTCAAGTGACGGCTCTGTGTCTGAATGGACACGCATAGCCACTGCTCATAAAGGGCCCTGTTTGGGTGCCCCCATTGCAAGCTGCTTGCTATGGGGGGGGCACTCAGCAGGAGGGATGGGCCAATAGCTCTGGCGAGGGACCCAAGAAGAGGAGAATCAGGGCAGCTGCACAGAGCAGGCTGTGCTTGTGACCAGGCTCTATCGTTTTGCCACCATGGGGGGGGGGGGGGGGTCGCAAGACAGCAATAAGGGGGCCTGCTGCAGGATCATAATAAAGGGTTGAGAGTAAAAGTCCCTGGGATCAGTTGAAAGGGCCTCAGGCTCAGAGGGAAGGGCCCCGTGTTTGAAGGAAAGGGCCCTGGGACAGATTGAAGGGATCACCCGGTACCAGTGGAAAGAGACCTGGGACCAGTAGCAAGGGCCCCGGGACTAATCGAAGGGCAGGTTAAACTGGTTCCCTACTCAGGTCCCCACACATGCCCCTATCGCTAATTTCAATATTGTCTTTAACTACTTGCTGACCAGCCACCACACTTTTACTGCGGCAGATTGGCTCGGCTGGGCAAATCAACGTTACCTTACATCACTTCCCAGAGTGGCCACTAGGGGCGTGCGCCAGAGCCAATGCGAGTGCCCGATGACCGCCGGGCACCCCCGATCGCTCATGACAAAACGAGATCCCGGATCTTTAAGGGAGAAATTACTGATTGTGTGTTCATACAAAGCATGAACACCGATGAGTCTCCTCCCCTAGTAAGTCCCATCCCCCCTTCAGTTAGAACACATAGAGGGAACACAATTAACCCCTTGATCGCCCCCTATTGTTAACCCCTTCCCCGCCAGTGACAATTTTACAGTATCAGTGCATTTTTATAGCACTAATCGCTGTAAAATTGTCAAGGGTCCCAAAAATGTGTCAAAAGTGTTTGATCTGTCCGCCATAATGTCGCAGTCCCCATAAAAATCGCAGATTGCTGTCATTATTAGTAAAAAAATAAATAATGATAATGTCATAAAACTATCCCCTATTTTGTAGACACTATAACTTTTGCGCAAACCAATCAATATATGCTTATTGCAATTTTTTTTATCAAAAATATGTAGAAGAATACGTATAGGCCTAAACTGAGGAAAAAAATATTTAAAAAAAATGTGGGATATTTATTACAGCAGAGTAAAAAATATTGCCTTTTTTTCAAAATTTTTTTTGTTTATAGCGCAAAAAATAAAAATGGCAGAGGTGATCAAATACCACCAAAACAAAGCTCTATTTGTGGGGAAAAAAGGACGTCAATTTTGTTTGGGTGCAATGACACAAGACTGCGCAATTGTCAGTTAAAGCGACACAGTGCCGGATCGCAAAAAGTGCTCTGGTCAGTAAATCCTTCTGGGGCTGAAGTGATTAAAGTGGATGTAAACCCCCAATCATCCTTTCTAAACTACTGCCATAGTGCTGATCTATAAGGATATAGATGCCTCCTGTATGTATCCTTACCTGTCAAATGTCTCCCCTCTGTCTGTTATAAGAACTGAAAAACTGCAGATTCTGTGGGTGGGTCTGTTGTCTGGAGCTCTGTGGGTGGAGTGGTGATGTCAGTAGACTCCCCGCCCACCTCTACACGCCCCTTGTCAACATGCATTTTGTCCTATGTATTACTTACACTGAATTCTGCTATGATCACTAACATCCAGTCAAAATCCAGAAAAGTAACCACATGACTTCAGAAAAGGAGTGGGGGGTGGGAATTAAAAAATAATGCCTGTCACTAGTGCATGGGATATGTAAATAACCTGTCACTCACAGCAAGGGGGCATAACGGACTAAGGTTTTTCTCTGTAAGTCCGTTTTATTTCACTGAACAATAAAAGAGGATTGCTCAGAGCTGGATTAACTCTGTGTGGCAAGACTGGACACAGATGATAGGAAATCTTATACTGTACATTGTGACATCAAAATAATAATTAAAAAAAATCAGGTTTACATCCACTTTAAGGCAAGTTGAAATCAGAAACAGAAATGGTTTACTGTTTTTTATATATTGTAAAAAAATATATATATATCAAAATCATGGTTTTTTTTGAAGGGGGGCTGGGGTCAGAGGAGGGCCCTTCATGGTTTGGTTTCTTACACCGGGGCCCTCAAGGTTGTAATTACGCCACTAAAGTGGACGGTTTTATTGCCTTAGGTACTAACAAAGTTTCAGAGGCGGCTCTAGGCTTTGTGAGGCCTTAGGCAAAACTTAGACATAAGGCCCCATTCACGCCCATAATGGGAAAAATAATTCAAGCAAGAAAAATGGCTGCAGAAAATGCACGGATCTAGCACCACTTCCAGGGCACCCTCCTCACCCATCGGACATATTCAGCCAATGCAAGAGGGAGGGGGGGAGAGAGGGGGAGGTGAGAAAAAGAGAGGGGTGATAGAGAGATTAGTATTGATCACAGGCAAATTAGGTGGCCGCGAGGCCCCTGTGAGTGCGAGGCCTTAGGCTAATTTGCCTAATTAAAGAGCCGCCTCTGCAAAGGTTGCATTAGTTTAATCTACGTCACTAATTAGAGTTTTTATATCTGTTTGACTTTAATTTGATATTGCTTGACAATGTTTCAAACACAGATTGCACCGGTATTAGAATATGACCTCATTGTAGTAAATGATGTACAAGTGACACTTTACACTGTGACCTTTTTTTTTTTTTTTTAATAAGGTTTCCTGAACTGCTGTTTCCAAACAAGCGTCTGTGAACCCATCACCCCCCCACCCCCCCTCCCAGCTTCCAGTTACTACTACAACAAATTACCCAATTGACAGCTATTTTGCCAACTCTATGGCTATGAAGCCATCAATGTCAAAACATTTTAATTAACAGAACATGGCAGAAATAATGTACGTAGCACACAACCTGCATTAGGCTTGGGGGGGGGGGGGGGCATTAGAAAATTGTTGCGCTCGCGTTAAGCTAACGAAGGTAAAAGCCACAATGGAAGACAGCTCATTAATTCAGTGGCCATTATAATGTAATTGTTGCTTCCCTTCCACATGTGTGAAGAGCTTGGTAAGCCCTGAAATGAATATTTACAGTATGAGAATCGCTTGCCTTTTATAATGAGGCTATTGTGATCTTGCGGAATTCATTATGGATTTTTTTTTTTTTTTTTATACGTGGGCTGGCTTTTTTTTTTTTTTTTTCAAGGTTGAATTAAAGAAGAAAAGACAGTGGCTTTTTCTTGGCAGTCTTCAGAAATATCCAACCGTAATTTAATTCTGATTGTCTAGAAGAACATGCATCAAGTCATTTTAAATGTGATTTCACATACAAATCATTTCAAGGGCTGAGTTATATCACAGGTCGATCACATTATATCAATAATGCATAGCGCCGTCTGGAGTCCCGTCAGGTTTACTTATTTGCTTCATTGTATTTTAAAGACCTTATGTTGTAAATTAAATACTGCAAGAATATTTCATTCGATTTTTTTTTGGGTAATGCTTCCAGGGAAAGCTGCATGGAAGAAGATAAGGCGTTTAGAAGTATTGTCTGAAAAGTTGGGCTTTAGAGAATTTGGCAATAAAATAAAGTTGGATATTAAACATTTTAATATTAGCTACTGCAGGGCCGATCCTAGGGTCACAGGTGCCTGGGTGCAGAAATATTTCTGGCGCCCCCACATGGGCGTGGTCATTTTACTAAATCCTCCCCATTACAAATGTTTCTATGTCAATGACTCAACCACAGAAATGCTCCCCCATGAAGTCTTCATTACCCTGGGATCCTTACATGCATAGGTGTGCGCAGGGGGTGTGCCAGGTGTGCCTGGGCACACCCTAATCACTCTGTGCAGCACAAATTCCCCCTGCTGATATTGCACCGAAGCCCCCTAACAGGGCTCCTAAAAAAATTGTAAAAAAAAAAGAATACAAAAATAAAATTGTAAAAAAAAATAAAAATTGTAAAAGATAATAAAAAATTCAAATTGTAAAAAACATAATAAAAAAATTAAATTGTAAAAAATAATACAAAAACAATAAAAATAAAAAATTACTGACACCATATGGCTACTTCCCTACTGACACATCTACTTCTCTACTAACACCGTCCATATTTTAATAGATTTTAAACTGTTTAATTTACATTTATTCATAAGAGTGTGTGTGTGTCTATATATGTGTATATATATGTGTGAATATATATGTGTGTGTGTGTGTATATATATATATATATATATATATATATATTACACACACACAGTACAGAACAAAAGTTTAGACACACCTTCTCATTCCAAGAGTTTTCACTGAAGGCATCAAAACTATGAAATAACACATGTGGAATTATATACATAACAAAAAAGTGTGAAACAACTGAAAATATGTCATATTCGAGGTTCTTTAAAGTAGCCACCTTTTGCAGCAGACACATCTCTAGAACAACTGTTAAGAGGAGACTGTGTGAATCAGGCCTTCATTGTAGAATATCTGCTAGGAAACCACTGCTAAAGAAAGGCAACAAGCAGAAGAGACTTGTTTGGGCTAAAGAACACAAGGAATGGACATTAGACCAGTGGAAATCTGCGCTTTGGTCTGATGAGTCCAAATTTGAGATCTTTGGTTCCAACCACCGTGTCTTTGTGCGACGCAGAAAAGGTGAACGGATGGACTCTACATGCCTGGTTCCCACCGTGAAGCATGGAGGAGGAGGTGTGATGGTGTGGGGGTGCTTTGCTGGTGACACTGTTGGGGATTTTTTCAAAATTGAAGGCATACTGAACCAGCATGGCTACCACAGCATCTTACAGCGGCATGCTATTCCATCCGGTTTGCGTTTAGTTGGACCATCATTTATTTTTCAACAGGACAATGACCCCAAACACACCTCTGAATGAATGAATGAATGAATGAATGAAAAACTTATATAGCGCAGCACATGCGAACTGAATCGCCTCTTCACCTCCAGGCTGTGTAAGGGCTATTTGACCAAGAAGGAGAGTGATGGGGTGCTGCGCCAGATGACCTGACCTCCACAGTCACCGGACCTGAACCCAATCGAGATGGTTTGGGGTGAGCTGGACCGCAGAGTGAAGGCAAAAGGGCCAACAAGTGCTAAGCATCTCTGGGAACTCCTTCAAGACTGTTGGAAGACCATTTCAGGTGACGACCTCTTGAAGCTCATCAAGAGAATGCCAAGAGTGTGCAAAGCAGTAATCAAAGCAAAAGGGCCTAGAATATGACATATTTTCAGTTGTTTCACACTTTTTTGTTATGTATATACAGTAATTCCACATGTGTTAATTCATAGTTTTAATGCCTTCAGTGTGAATCTACAATTTTCATAGTCACAGGAGATGATCAGAGTCTGCAGACATGATATAGGAGATGGTCAAAGACTGCAGACATGGTACAGGAGATGATCAGAGACTGCATACATGATATAGGAGATGGTCAGAGACTGCAGACATAGTATAGGAGATGGTCAGAGACTGCAGACAATAGTACAGAAGATGGTCCATTAGACCCCTTTCACACTGGAGGAGTTTTTCAAGCACTTTGGGTTAAAAATTAGCCTTATCTGCAATCCCAGTATAAGAGTTCACACTAGAGCGGTGCGCTTGCAAGACGTCCAAAAATATCCTGCAAGTAGCTTCTTTGAGGCACTTTAGTGTGTGTATACACATCGGCGTCCCCACCTCTGCATGCGCCTGGGTGCAAAGCACCCTGTGCACCCTGCCTAGGATCATCCCTGAGCTACTGCCATACATCCAAGATAACACCGCTTTTATTCCATAAAATGAAAATAAAGTTGGGGTGTCACCTTCAAGAAACTAATTGTCTTCCAACTTTTTTTTTTTTTATAATTGCAACAGCAAACGAACAGCTAAAATTTGGATTGGCTTATTACCGTTTGATGAAAAAGAATGTGTTGCTGCTACAGCTAAGTGAAAAAAAAGCCTTTTCTTCAAAAGACAGGAACTGTGCGTGACAATTATACTGTTCAGTAACACCATTTACAGCTTCAAGGCATCCCCATGGCATGTTATTTAAAGCATTTGTATTATCAATGTTGCCCTTGAAGCCACATAAAAAAACCTCTACTGGCTGTATCAAAAAAATGATAAAAATTAAAAAAAAAATGTTAGTCCTGAAGCAAAAGAAAAAAAAAAGGTGAAGGGCAAGCATGACTCAGGGTACAGGGGAACCAAGGAGATATAGGGTTAACTTTAAAGATCAGGAGATATGAGGTCACTTACCAGGATTGAGACAGTTCAGCATCCTTAACCACTTTAGCACCGGACCATATTGCTGGTCAATGACCGGGCCACTTTTTGCGATTCGGCACTGCGTCGCTTTAACTAACAATTGCGCGGTCGTGCGACGTGACTCCCAAACAAAATTGACATCCTTTTTTCCCCACAAATAGAGCTTTCTTTTGGTGGTATTTGATCACCTCTGCGGTTTGTATTTTTTGCGCTATAAATAAAAATAGAGAGACAATTTAAAAAAAATATATATATTTTTTACTTTTTGCTATAATAAATATCCCCCAAAAATATATATATAAAAAAAAAAAAAATTTCCTCAGTTTAGGCCGATACGTATTCTTCTACATATTTTATGTAAAAAAAAAATCGCAATAAGCGTTTATTGATTGGTTTGCGCAAAAGTTATAGCGTCTACAAAATAGGGGATAGATTTATGGCATTTTTATTAATATATACTTTTTTAACTAGTAATGAGGCCGATTAGCGATTTTTTTTCGGTACTGCGACATTATGGACACTTCGGACACTTTTTTTGGGACCATTGGCATTTTTATAGCGATCAGTGCTAGAAAAATTCATTGATTACTGTAAAAATGCCACTGGCAGGGAAGGGGTTAACACCAGGGGGCAAGGAAGGGGTTAAGTAGGTTCCCTAGGTGTGTTCTAACTGAAGGGGGGGTGGACTGACTAGGGGAAATGACAGATCGCTGTTCATACATTGTATGAACAGACGAACAGTCATTTCTCCCCCTGACAGGACCTGGAGCTGTGTGTTTACACACACAGCTCCTGGTTTTCACTCTGTAACGAGCGACGGCGTGATCGCGCCTGCTAGTGGCTGAAATGCAAAATCACGTAATATTATGTGATTTTGCGCAGCCGAGACGACCTGCTGCCGTAAAACTGTGGCGGCTGGTCGGCAAGCGGTTAAAGGGGTTGTAAATAGGGTTGTCCCGATACCGATACCAGTATCGGTATCGGGACCGATACTGAGTATTTGCGGGAGTACTTGTACTCCCGCAAATACCCCCGATACCCAAATAGAATACTTGTCCCCCGCCGCCGTACCCGCCGCCGCAATGAACGCCGCCGCCGCCACAACGAAAGCCGCAGCCACATGGTTAAAGCGTGTGGGAACATCACGGCTTTCACTTGAATAGCTGTAGTGTTCCCACCGCGTATAGACAGACACTCCCCCTTGCTCGGGATTGGATGGGTGATCGTGATCTGTCCAATCCCGAGCAAGGGGGAGTGTCTGTCTATACGCGGCCGGGAAAACAGCTATTCAAATGAAAGCTGTGATGTTCCCCGGGCGGTGGCGGCGGCTGCAAGGTATGGGGGAAATGGCTGCGGGGACATGGATGGAGGGAGATGGCTGCGGGGACATGGATGGATGGAGGGACATAGCTGCGGGGACATGGATGGAAGGACATGGCTGCGGGGACATGGATGGATGGAGGGACATAGCTGCGGGGACATGGATGGAGGGACATGGCTGCGGGGACATGGCTGGGGGGAAATGGCTACATATGTGGGGGACATGGCTTCATATGTGGGGGACATGGCTGGGGGGGACATGGCTGCATATGTGGGAGACATGGCTGGGGGGACATGACTGCATATGTGGGAGACATGGCTGGGGGGACATGGCTGCATATGTGGGGGACATGGCTGGGGGGACATGGCTGCATATGTGGGGGACATGGCTGGGGGGACATGGCTGCATATGTGGGGGACATGGCTGGGGGGAAATGGCTGCATATGTGGGGGACATGGCTGCATATGTGGGGGACATGGCTGGAGGGACATGGCTGCATATGTGGGGGACATGGCTGCATATGTGGGGGACATGGCTGCATTTGTGGGGGACATGGCTGCATATGTAGGGGACATGGCTGCATTTGTGTGGGGACATGGCTGCATATGTAGGGGACATGGCTGCATTTGTGTGGGGACATGGCTGCATTTGTAGGGGACATGGCTGCATTTGTGGGGGACATGGCTGCATATGTGGGGGACATGGCTGCATTTGTGGGGGACATGGCTGCATTTGTGGGGGGACATGGCTGCATTTGTGGGGGACATGACTGCATATGTGGGGGACATGGCTGCATTTGTGGGGGACATGGCTGCATATGTGGGGGACATGGCTGCATTTGTGGGGGGACATGGCTGCATTTGTGGGGGGACATGGCTGCATTTGTGGGGGACATGGCTGCATATGTGGGGGACATGGCTGCATATGTGGGGGACATGGCTGCATTTGTGGGGGGACATGGCTGCATTTGTGGGGGACATGGCTGCATTTGTGGGGGACATGGCTGCATTGGGGGGACATGGCTGCATTTGTGGGGGACATGGCTGCATGGGGGGACATGGCTGCATTTGTGGGGGACATGGCTGCATTTGTGGGGGGACATGGCTGCATTTGTGGGGGACAAGGCTGCATATGTGGGAGACATGGCTGCATTTGTGGGGGACATGGCTGCATTTTTAGGGGACATGGCTGCATTTGGGGACACATTAAAAAAAAGTACTGGTATTCGGTATCGGCGAGTACTTGAAAAAAAGTATCGGTACTTGTACTCGGTCCTAAAAAAGTGGTATCGGGACAACCCTAGTTGTAAAGGTACAATTTTTTTTCCTAATTAGCTTCCTTTACTTTAGTGCAGTCCTCCTTCACTTACCTCATCCTTCCATTTTGCTTTTAAATGTCCTTATTTCTCCTGAGAAATCCTCACTTCCTGTTCTTCTGTCTGTAACTCCACACAGTAATGCGAGGCTTTCTCCCTGGTGTGAAGTGTCGTGCTCGCCCCATCCCTTGGACTACAGGAGAGTCAGGACGCCCACTAACACACAGCTCCTTTCTCTATCTGCAACGTAGAGAGCGTCCTGACTCTCCTGTAGTCCAAGGGAGGGGGCGAGCACGGCACTCCACACCAGGGAGAAAGCCTTGCATTACTGTGTGGGGTTCTCGGCTCACGCTGCTGTCAATCACATCCACCGACACGGCGCACCGGGGGTTGGGGCCGAGTAATACAGTGAGCGGCTATAGCCGCCGGTTGTATCACGGGAGCGTGCCCGCAAGAACTAATTACCATGGGAGAGAGCTCACATGAAAGAGGATAGTTCTTGCAGGGGGGGGGGCGAGAGAGCCGCCGAGAGACCCCAGAAGACCAGGTTTGGGGCCACTCTGTGCAAAACGAGCTGCACAGTGGAGGTATGTATAACATGTTTGTTATTAACAAAAAAAAAATAGCTTTTAGTGTTCCTTTAAATTAACCAGATTTAATATTTTCCATTCCCACTTGTATTTTCACAAAATAGAAAACTGTAAATTCCCCTAACCACTTCACCCCCGGAGGATTATGCTGCCCAATGACCGGACCATTTTTTGCGATTTGGCACTGCGTCGCTTTAACTGACAATTGCACGGTTATCCTACGTGGCTCCAAAACAAAATTGACGTTGTTTTTTTCTCACAAATAGAGCTTTTCTTTGGTGGTATTTGATCACCTTTGCGGTTTTTACTTCTTGCGCTATAAACAAAAATAGAGCGATAATTAAAAAAAAAAAAGCAATATTTTTTAACTTTTTGCTATTATAAATATCCCCAAAATAATATAAAGACATTTTTTTTAGGTCAATACATTTTCTTCTACATATTTTTGGTAAAAAATTGCAATAAGCCTTTACTGATTAGTTTGCGCAAAAGTTATAGCGTCTACAAAATAGGGATTAGATTTATGGCATTTTTATTAATATATACTTTTTTAACTAGTAATGAGGCCGATCTGCAATTTTTATCGTATTGTGGTGGACACATCGGACACCTTTGACGCTATTTTGGGACCATTGTCATTTATACATCGATCATTGCTATAAAAATGCACTGATTACTGTGTAAATGACACTGGCAGGGAAGGGGTTAAGTGTGTCCTAGGGAGTGATTCTAACTGTGTGGGGGCTGGGCTACATGTGACACCCGATGACAGGGAGCAGATGATCAGTGTCATGTCACAAGGCAGAACAGTGAGATGCCTTGTCTACAGGCCCCCCCCCCCTGCTATGCAGCTCCATGACATGATCGCAGGAAATCGAGTCTGCGGGTCCCGCGGGCACGGTCATGGAGCTTGCGGCGCTCACACACCAACATGGCGGCAAATTTAAAGGGACGTATATATATATATATATATAAATATATATAAATATATATTTATATATATACACCCATTTGCCTGTCTGTGCCATTCTGCCGACGTATGTGGTCAACAAGTCGTTAACACAGACATCCTTAGGTTATTGATGAATACATTGATCTTATAACTTTATCTAATATTCAGATGTCATGTGTTAGCTTCTTCATCTTCAACATCACATCATTCTTATAACTTTGTCTCATTTATGCTCCGTACACACGATCAGACCTTTGTCCGACCAAATTCACATCGGACTTCCGACGGAATTTCATCGGAGGAAAGAGAACATGTTCTCTATGTAAACTCCAATGGAATTCATCTGAATTTCCGATGGAATTACTACGATGGGGCATTCACATGGTTGGAATTTCCGATGGGGCATACACATAGTCGGAATTTCCGATGGAATCACTATGATGGGGCATACACGTAGTTTGAATTTCCGATGGAATTACTCCGATGGGGCATACACATGGTTGGAATTACCGATTGAATTTCTCCGATGGGGCATACACATTGTTGGAATTTCCGATGGAATTACTCTGATGGGGCATACACATGGTTGGAATTTTCGATGGAATTACTCCGATGGGGCATACGCATGGTTGGAATTTCCGATGGAATTACTCTGATGGGGTATACATATGGTCATAATTTCCGATGGAATTACTCTGATGGGGCATACACATGGTTGGAATTTTCGATGGAATTACTCCGATGGGGCATACGCATGGTTGGAATTTCCGATGGAATTACTCTGATGGGGTATACATATGGTCATAATTTCCGATGGAATTACTCTGATGGGGCATACACATGGTTGGAATTTTCGATGGAATTACTCAGATGGGGCATACGCATGGTTGGAATTTTCGATGGAATTACTCAGATGGGGCACACACATGGTCGTAATTTCCGATGACGAAGTGACTCTATCACACAACGCGTCGGGCGGAGCGAGCGTCGTGCTGACGTCATCCCCCTCTATTGCAAGGAATCTCTACACGAGCGGTTTGCCTGTTAGCGTCCGGCCGGCGCTACAGGCTCAATGCCTATTTGTATCTACAGAAATGAGAGTTGTATATTTACAAACAATTTTTAAATAAACCTATCATCTGATTTTATGCTATGTGAGGCCCTTTCTTATTTCATGACCCACAATATTGAATGTTTTCCGTGGAGCGTCTGTAAGCCTGCCTAAAGTGGACAAAATGCCAACTTGTTTTTTTTCCTTTGGATTACATGCTGTATTGGTCCATGAGGACCTATGTCTTCTGGTAAGCAGATTTGATTTAAGGTGGTGGATTTACAACGGGTCAGCCCGGGATCACAAATCTATAATCTACTGGAGTATACACGGGTGTATTATTTCACAACTGGATTAAAGTGGAGTTCCACCCACAATTTCACTTTTTAAATATAAATACCCCTGTAATACACAAGCTTAATGTATTCTAGTAAAGTTAGGGCCAGATTCTCAAAAGAGATACGCCGGCGTTTCGTAGGAAACACCGTCGTATCTCTCTTTTTTTTACTGGGTATCTATGCGTGTGATTCCTAGAATCACTTACGCATAGATACAGTGAAGAACCGACAGGTGTAAAAACAATTACACCGTCGGATCGGAGATGTAATGACATCGCTGGCCGCTAGGTGGCCTGTACGTTGATTTCTCATTTGCCTATGCAAATGAGCCTAATCCGACGATTCCCGAACGTTTTTACGCTGCCCCGTCGTAGTTTGCGTTGTTTCCGTACGCGTAAGGCTACCCCTGCTATATGAGGGGTAACCTAACGAAGTTCCGTCGTATGCCATGTTAAGTATGGCGTCGGGTCAGCGTCGTCTTTTTCCGTCGGTTACGTTGTTTTACTAAGTCGTTCGCGAATAGAGACTTACGTAAACGACGCTCACGTCGGTTTCATTCACTTTTTCCGACGTTAGCTGGAGCATGCACACTGGGCTATTTTTGAGGCCGGCGCATGCGCAGTTCGATCGACACGGGGGCGTGCTTAATTTAAATACAAGCCGCCCCCTTTGAATTACGCGGGGATACGTAGAGCCATTTACACTACGCCGCCGCAATTTACGGAGCAAGTGCTTTGGGAATACGGCACTTGCTCTGTTAAATTGCGGTGGCGTAGTGTAAATGCTTACGCTACGCCAGCGGGGATTCTACGGGAATCTGGCCCAAAGTCTGTAAACTAAGGTCCGTTTTGTTAGGTTGTTACAGCATTTAGATGGGGCATACACATGGACGCAATTTCTGATGGAATTACTCCAATGGGGCATTCACGTGGTCGTAATTTCCAATTGAATTACTACGATGGGGCATAAACATAGTCAGAATTTCCGATGGAAAAAGTCCGTCTGACTTTTTCCATTGGAAATTCCGATTGTGTGTAGGGGGCTTTAGATGTCACATGCTCAGTCCCCCAACCAATATGACAAACATTCACCTGTTGACTCAGGCCGCGTACACACGATCGGTTTGGTCCGATGAAACTGGCCTTAAGTTTAAGCCCATCAGTCCGTTGTCCATCGGACCAAAGTTTTAAAACTTGCTTTAAAATCGCCTGACCATCGAACCAAAACGATGGTTAGTACGCAAAAGCATCGGACCAAAAACCCGCGCATGCTCAGAATCATTGAACTTCATTTTTTCATCATGTCGTTGTGTTCTACGTCATCGCATTCTGACCCGATCGGATTTTGGACTGATGGTGTGTACGCACATCCGACCATCAGGCCACTTCAGCGGTGATCTGATGAAAACGGTCCGTCGGACCATTCTCATCGGGTTGGACCGATTGTGTGTACGTGCCCTAAGAAGCATCCTGTATAAAAGAATGTCTTCTATGAAATATGTGAGGTGCTTCTTGCACACATTAACCCAGAACTGGAAGCAGATGGCTGTCTCAAAAACATCACCAAATTCCTACAAAAAATTGTGCAGCCAGAAATACTTCTTCATAAAATGTACAATACATGTGTAGAGCAGCTCCTATAGGAATGTTGATTTAGTGCTGGTTTTGCCCTGACTGCCCTCTAACTCATGATAATGTGCAGTACAGGAGATCTTCCACACAACAGGGCTCTGTGTTGGTGCTGGAAGGGAACATGATGCCACTGGGACTTCTCCAATAGAAGAGCTATTTGAAGAGTGGTTCCTTAATGGGTTTTCATGCATATTACAGAAGTTGCATTGACTTCCCTATTGATGTTAATTAACGACAAGGGTAAAAGTGCAGACAACATAGGTTAATGGATCATTTCAATTGCTTCAATAGATCCAGTATAGACAGCCGTACCCTACATATAGCACATTATATTATAATTGTTTAATGTTGTGAAATAGCTCATATATATGTACAGTATCTCACAAAAGTGAGTACACCCCTCACATTTTTGTAAATTATTTTATTATATCTTTTCATGTGACAACACTGAAGAAATGACACTTTGCTACAATGTTGTGTAGTGAGTGTACAGCTTGTATAACAATGTAAATTTGCTGTCCCCTAAAAATAACTCAACACACAACCATTACTGTCTAAACCGCTGGCAACAAAAGTGAGTAGATCCCTAAGTAAAAATATCCAAATTGGGCCCAAAGTGTCAATATTTTGTGTGGCCACCATTATTTTCCAGCACTTGACAATTGACGTCCGGGAAGTGGTTGTGGAATCCTGACTGGACGTCTATTGACGTCCTGCAGGATTTCATGCCGGTGCACGCCCGTGGGGGCGCACAGTCTGACACCCTGCATCTCCGATCTTGGTAAAGAGCCTCCGGCGGAGGTTCTTTACCACTTGATCAGCCGTGTCCAATCACGGCTGATCACGATGTAAACAGGAAGAGCCATTGATGACTCTTCCTCACTCGTGGCGGCTCTCCTGACAGGAGAGTTTGCGCTGGTTGTTTATCAGCGCAGCCCCCCCTCAGATGCCCACACTGGACCACCAGGGAAGGACAAAAAAAGGGCAAAAAAAGAAAAGAAAAAGGCAGTAAACAAATAAAAAAAGGGCAGTAAAAAAAAAAAAAGAATAGATGCCAATCAATGCCCACAAATGGGCACTGACTGGCAACATGGACCCCTCAGTGTCCATCAGTGCCACCCCACAGTGTCCATCAGTGCCCATCCATGCCCAGTGCCCACCTATCAGTGCCCATCTGTGCCACCCATGAGTACCCATCAGTGCCACCCATAAGTGCTGCCAATTAGTGCTCATCTGTGCCGCCTATGAGTGCCCAGTGCCGCCTATGAGTGCCCATCAGTGCCGCCTATGAGTGCCCATCAGTGCCGCATACCAGCGCTGCCTATCAGTGCCGCCTATCAGTGACCATCAGTGCCGCCTCTCCGGTGCCCATCAGTGCCACCTCATCGGTGCCCATGAGTGCCACCTCATCGGTGCCCGTAATCGAAGTAGAAAACGTACTTATTTACCAAAAAAATGAACAGAAAAAAATAAAAACTTAATTTTTTTCAAAAATTTCGGTCTTTTTTTAGTTGTTGCGCAAAAAATAAAAATCGCAGAGGTGATCAAATACCACCAAAAGAAAGCTCTATTTGTGGGAACAAAATGATAAACAAATTGTTTGGGTACAGTGTAGTATGACCGCGCAATTGTCATTCAAAGTTCGAAAGCTGAAAATTGGCTTGGGCGGGAGGGTGCGTAAGTGCCCCCCGGTATGGAAGTGGTTAAAGTGGTTATAAACCACTGCTCATAATGAGCTAGTATGCTTTGCCGATTTTCGATAATGGTGGTCTCTGCGGCAAATCATCGTTATCGGCAGCAGGAGAGGGCCCCCTCCAGCCACTCTCCCATGCCGGCCGCCGCTTACCGGAGCTGTCGGTAGTGGCAGAGGTGATCGGGTCCTTCTGGTGGCTGGGTATGGAGACAAGTGAGGGGAAGATGGCCCCCACCCACCGCCATACCATAGCATGGTGGAATCTACGTCAAAACGTCACTTATCACCCATAGCTCTTAAAGGGCAATTTTTTCGGGGGAATTTTTTTTAAATGACAAAATTAAATGACAAAATTATTTTTGTATTGCATTTTAGTGTAAATATGAGATTTGAGGTCTTTTTGACCCCAGATCTCATATTTAAGAGGACCTGTCATGCTTTTTTCTGTTCACATGCCTTGTAATAGGAATAAAAGTGACACAATAAAAAAAAAAAAAAAAAGAACAGTGTAAAAATGTTAAATAAAAGGTAAAATAAATAAGAAAAAAAATGTAAAGGATCGCCGTCCTGCCAAGCTTGCGTGCAGAAGCGAATGCATATGGGAGTAGCGCCCGCATATGAAAACGGTGTTCAATCCACACATGTCAGGTATTGCCACAATCGGTAGAGCGAGAGCAATAATTCTAGCCCTACACCTCCTCTGTCACCATTAGTGTTGATCAAGAATATTCGCATTGCGAATATTAGTTACGAATATTGCATATTCGAGTATTCGCGAATAACTCGAATATCGCGGTGAATATTCGCTATTGCTATTTATTTTTAAAATAGATCACATCCTAGTGATCTCCATCGACGTCTAAAAGCATTGCTGGTATGATTAGAGACCCTGGGCCGAGTAGCTGAGGCGATCCTTTTATGTTGCCGAATATTTGCAATGCGAATATTCATAATACGAATATTCGCGAATACTTTCTCTGCCCTTCTTTTGCATCAGAGCCAATCAGAGTTCTCCTACCACAGTTGTCAGAGGTTAGCAACTCCATAGCAACCAATAGGAACCTGCCTGCACGACCATTATATAAGATCACTCCCAGCAGTATTTCAGTGCAGATTCACAAGGTGGCTAGAGAGAGTGGAGTGTTTCTGTGCGTTTTTCCTGTGTATTGCGATCTTAGAGCTTAGCATTGTGCTTCCTATAGTGCTTTCAGTTCTGAGTTTCCTGCTTCTAAAACCAAATGATTTTTTCAAAGCAAAAGACCCAACAACTTTTCTAAAAGCTCAGATTTGTGTTGTTTTGTCCAGGTTAGTGTAGCTTAGTGTTAGATAGATTTCTGTGTAGTTAGTGTAAGTGTACATTTCTTTAACCACTTAAGACCCGGACCAATACGCTGGTAAATGACCCAAGGTGTTTTTGCGATTCGGCACTGCGTCGCTTTAACAGACAATTGCGCGGTCGTGCGACGTGGCTCCCAAACAAAATTTGCGTCCTTTTCTTCCCACAAATAGAGCTTTCTTTTGGTGGTATTTGATCACCTCTGCGATTTTTATTTTTTGCGCTATATACAAAAATAGAGCGACATTTTTGAAAAAAAAAACACTATTTTTTACTTTTTGTTAAAAAAAAATCAAATAAACTAAATTTTAGTCAAACATTTAGGCCAAAATTTATTTAGCCACATGTCTTTAGTAAAAAAAAAAAATCGCAATAAAAAAAAATAGCTACCTAGCGGGAACAGCGACACTAATACAGCGATCAGAAAAATGATCGCTTAGTGACGCTGGCAATAGGGAGTGAAAGGGTTAACTAGGGCGGTGATCAGGGGGTTAAAACTTTATTAGGGGGGGTGGGGGGGCTATCCTGAACCTAACACTAACTGTTTTTTACAGTGCCTGTCACACTGACACTAAATGCAGTGATTAAATCACTGCATTCAGTAACACTGTGACAGGGGGGTGGGGGGGGGGCGATCACAAGGGGTTAATATGCCTATGTGAGTGTGTGTCAGTGTTGTGTTGGTGCACACTTACTTGGCATGTCTTCTCTCATCAGCAGCGCTGGGAAACAGCGCTGCGATGAGAGAATACATCATTTCCTCCTTCCTGTGTAAACACAGGAGGAGGAAGTGACAGGCTGGGAGCGCGCTCCCATTGGCTGGGAGCGATCGCGGGGGGGGGCGGAAAACATGGACATCTGCCCGCAGATCCCGGATCGCTCCCAGAGGTAGGGAGACCCCCGCACGCCGCGGAGGGGGTCCCGATGGGACCCCCGAACCGCACTCAGGCGGGGACGTAAATTTACGCCCTTGTGCCTGTACGAGCCATGTTGTGGCCGTATATGTGCGTGCGGGGGTCTTTAAGTGGTTAAGGTAGCTTAGTTTAGTCTGTGTTTAGTCTCTGTGTTTTGTGTATAAAAAAAAATAAAAAAAATTAGCTTTAGTTTAGTCATATAAGTTTGTGTAAGTAGAGTTAGTGTTTAGTGCATATTAGTTTAGTATTTTTAGTCCTCGTCCTTGTCTGCGTCCTTCAGTCTAAAAAAAAAAGAAAAAAAAAAAGTTTTAGCTGTAGTATTTTAGTTCATGTTTAGTAGCTGTCCGTGTCGTAGTCTTCGTCTTTGTCCGTGTAAAAAAAAATAAAATAAATAAAATTTAGGTGTAGTAGTTTTATTCTAGTTTAATAGCTGTCTACGTCTTTGTCTGCGTCTTTGTCTGCGTCTTTGTCTGCGTGCCTGTCTTGCTAAAAAAACAAAAAACACTCCTTTCTCACATTCCCCCCCCCAATAAAGTCCTCCCCCCACATCAGCAAGTATGAGCAGCATACGTGGCCGTGGCCATGGCAGCAGGGGTAGGGGAGTTACTCCCAGTGCTGGGTCGCTGCCAGCACGGGGTACCTCTTGCGTAAACTAGTCTAAAATGTAGTTAAAGATAATGAAATAACAGTGGTGAAAATACTTACACTAATCAGCAGGTTTTCCTCACTGGATGAAAAGTTATTCCCCACCATCTTCGCTTCGCAGGGCAGCACAAAATAAGGATCGGAAAATAGACTGGCAAAGATCCAGGAAATTATCTCCGTTTTTGCGTGTTGTTCGCGCGCATGCGCATGCGCAGACGAGAATTTCGCAATCAATTTCACATTCGCATTAGCGAAATTTCGCAAATTTTTTTTTTTGATAAAATATCACGAATATTCGATATTAACGAATATTTCACGAATATTCTTCTCTATATTCGTGAAATATCGCGAAATCGAATATGGCATATTCCGCTCAACACTAGTCACCATTCCACGAGCATGGTGAAGCGTGACATGTTGGGTATCAATTTACTTGGCGTATCATTATCTTTCACAATATAAAAAAAAAAATTGGGCTAACTTTACTGTTGTCTTACTTTTAAATTAAAAAAAGTTTTTTTTTCCCTCAAAAAAGTGCGTTTGTAAGACCGCTGCTCAAGTAGATATGACATAAAGTATTGGAACGACCGCCATTTTATTCTCTAGAGTGTAAAATGTATATTGTTTGGGGGTTCTAAGTAATTTTTGAGCAAAAAAAAACTTTTTTAACTTGTAAACAACAGAAAGAGGCTTGGTCCTTAAAGTGGATGTAAACCCCCTCTCATCCTTTCTAAACTACTGCCATAGTGCTGATCTATAAGGATATACATGCCTTCCGCACCTGTCAAATGTCTCCCCTCTGTCTGTTACAAGAACTAGAAAAACTGCAGAATCTGTGGGTGGGTCTGTTGTCTGGAGCTTGGTGGGTGGAGTCGTGATGTCAGTAGACTCCTTGTCCACCTCTACGCTCCCCTTGTCAACATGCATTTTTTCCTGTGTATTCCTTGCACTAAATTCTGCTATGATCACCAACATCCAGTCAAAATCCAGAAAAGTAACCACATGACTTCAGAAAAGGAGTGGGGGGTGGTAATTAAAAAATAATGCCTGTCTCCAGGCTAGTGCATGAGATATGTAAATAACCTGTCACTCACAGCAAGGGGGCGGAACAGACTAAGGTTTTTCTCTGTAAGTCCTTTTTATTTCACTAAACAATAAAAGAGGATTGCTCAGCGCTGGATTAACTCTGTGTGACAAGACTGGGCACAGATGATAGGAAATCTTATACTGTACATTGTGACATCAAAAAAATAAATACAAATTTCAGGTTTACATCCAGTTTAGGTGGTCAATATCACTTTAAAAATGGCCAAAACTGGTATAAAGATATACTCCCCAAAGACTTCAATAATACGTTTGTTTTTTTTGTGTGCTTCAATCAGGATTCAACACATTCCCCCTCCCCATGTGAATGGTTGTACCCAGACTTTTTTTTTTTTTTTGCTTCTCCCTACTGTTATGCACAAATATACAAAAGATGTTTTAGTTGCCAAAATTCTCTTTTGCTTTACAGAAGTGATGTAAATATACAATAGGCCACATAGAAAGTACCTTCAGCCTGTTTCAGCTTAGATGACCTTATGTGCTCAGAGATTTTTTCCTTTAAAAAAAAAAGAAAGAAGCAGCCTTGAATTTAATACCAAATAAAGCTAATGAACACCTGTACCCAGGCTCCGAATTGTCTTTTGTTTTTCCAAGGCCATTTATAACAGAACCATTAAAAAAAAGCCATATGTACTCAAAGGTTTACTAATTGTAGCAATATGTGGTTTTTGTCGAGTTTCAGATGGTTCCATTATCAGATGCACTGTGACTTTATAGAAGGACACATTACCGCTGTATACATTTTTTATCTTTTGAGTTATTGTCCTTAAACAATAATGCCGTCAAAAATGTTATATTATCAACGTGGAACTAAAGTTTCTCAATCAACAATCAACATTAACCACTTCCATACCAGGCACTTACGCACCTTCCCGCCCAAGCCAATTTTCAGCTTTCAGCGCTGTCGCATTTTGAATGACAATTGCGCGGTCATGCTGCACTGTACCCAAACAAAATTTGCGTCCTTTTTTCCCCACAAATACAGCTTTCTTTTGGTGGTATTTGATCACCTCTGCGGTTTTTATTTTTTGCGCAACAACTAATAAAAGACTGAAAATTTAGAAAAACAAAATACATTTTTATTTTTTTCTGTTAACTTTTTTGTAAATAAGTACGTTTTCTCTTTCAATTACGGGCACTTATATGGCGGCACTGATGGGCACTGATGAGGTGGCACTGATGGATACCAATGAGGTAGTACTGATGGACACCGATGAGGTGGCACTGATGGGCATTGATAGGCAGCGCTGGTATGCAGCACTGATGGGCACTGATAGGTGGCACTGATGGGCACTCATAGGCGGCACTGATGGGCACTCATAGGCGGCACTGATGGGCACTCATAGGCGGCACAGATGGGCACTCATAGGCGGCACAGATGGGCACTTATGGGTGGCACAGATGGGCACTGATAGGTGGGCACTGGGCATGGATTGGCACTGAGGGGTGGCACTGATGGACACTGTGGGGTGGCACTGATGAACTTTGAGGCGTGGCACTGATGAATCTATGTTACCAGTCAGTGCCCATGTGTGGGCACTGACTGGCATCTTTGTTTTTTTTACTTGTATGTTTAAAAAAAAAATCCGGAATCTTTTTTTTTGGGCTTCCCTGGTGGTCCAGTGTGGGCATCCGAGGGGGGCTGCGCTGATAATCAATCAGCGCGAACCCCCCCCTGCCAGGAGAGCCGCCAATCGGCTCTACTGTACTCGCGTCTGTCAGACGCGAGTGAGGAAGAGCCATTGACGGCTCTTCCTGTTTACATCGTGATCAGCCGTGATTGGACACGGCTGATCACGTGGTAGCGAGCCTCCGCCGGAGACTCGTTACCGAGATTGAAGATGACATCAGCGGGCGCGCGCGGCATGAAATCCTGCAGGACGTCAATTGACGTCCAGTCAAGATTTCACAACCACTTCCCGGGCGTCAATCTCCTATTGACTGGGCAGGAAGTGGTTAAAGCTTCCTTTACCCTAGTGCAGTCCTCCTTCACTTACCTCATCCTTCCATTTTTCTTTTAAATGTCCTTATTTCTTCTGAGAAATCCTCACTTCCTGTTCTTCTGTCTGTAACTCCACACAGTAATGCGAGGCTTTCTCCGTGGTGTGGAGTGTCATGCTCGCCCCCTCCCTTGGACTACAGGAGAGTCAGGACGCCCACTAACACACAGCTCCTTTCTCTATCTGCAACATAGAGAGCGTCCTGACTCTCCTGTAGTGCAAGGGAGGGGGGCGAGCAAGACACTCCACACCAGGGAGAAAGCCTCGCATTACTGTGTGGAGTTACAGACAGAAGAACAGAAAGTGAGAAAATCTCAGAAGAAATAAAGACATTTAAAAGAAAAATAGAAGGATGAGGTAAGTGAAGGAGGAAGCTATTTAGGGAAAAAAATGTACCTTTACAACCCCTTTAACTATTTTAACCACTTGACCTCCGGAAGATTTACTTGCTATAAACCAAATCCATAAAAAAATAAAATGTCTTCATCAATTTAGCACAACATGTATTCTGCTACATAGTTTTGATAAAAAAGTGTTTATTGATTGTTTTGATATCTTTTGTTGCCCCCAACGAATCCCAGACTCTGCTCAGAACTAAGGAAGAGCTTGGGTGTGTTATTTGGATATACTGTATTTATCGGCGTATAACACGCACCTTTACTTTAAAGGGGTTGTACACCTTCCTGTTTTTTCCGCCTTAATGCTTCGTTGGTGTCAGTGGGAGAAATAGTGCCCCATTGTTGGTATCAGTGGGAGGAATAGTGCCTCATCATTGGTATCTGTGGGAGGAATAGCGCCCCATTGTTGGTGTCAATGGGAGGAATAATGACCTCTTATTGGTGTCAGTGGAAGGAATAGTGCTCCATCATTGGTATCTGTGGAGGAATAGTGCCCCAATGTTGGCATCGGTGAAAGGAATATTGCTCCAGTTGGGGGAATTGTGCCCCATTGTCACTGGGAGTAATAATGCCCCATCATTGGTGTCAGTGGAAGGAATATTGCTCCATATTTGGTGTCAGTGGGAGGGATGAATGAATGAATGAATGAATGAAAACTTATATAGCTCGGCACATGCAAACTGAATCGCCTCTGGGCGCTTGTTGTTCCTGTCTCCTTTGATATCAAAAGAGATGAGTCTTGACCTTTTTCCTGAATGCTAGGTGGTTCTCCTCCAACCGAATGCTGGTTGGCAAAGCGTTCCATAGTCTGGGACCTTAGATCGCGAATCTTCTTTCTCCTTTGGACTTGTAGTTGGCTTTCGGAATCTGGAGCAGGTTTTGATTGGTGGATCGCAGGACGCGATTGGGATTGTGAGCTTTTATTTTTTCGCATAAATAATGGGGGGCATTCCCATGAGTACATCTATGCGTTAGACAGAGTGCTTTAAAAACAATTCTGTCTTTAACTGGCAGCCAGTGAAGGGATCTCAGCGAAGGTGAGATTGATTCCCAGAGTTTTTTCCCAGTCACAAGTCTGGCGGCCGTATTCTGAACGACTTGCAGATGAGCGATTTGGTACTTGGGGAGTCCGAGGTAAAGGGCATTTGCGTAGTCCAGTCTGGAATTAACAACTGCTCCCGCCACGACCGCTAAATCTTCTTTGGGGATGAACGGAGTAAGTCTGCGTAGTAGGCGCAGCAGATGTTGGGATCCGCTGACTACTGCCCCTATTTGTGCGTCCATTGTCATAAAGGAGTCAAAAATGACCCCTAGACTTTTGACTTTGGTGCTGGGGGAGATGATTTTGCCCAAAATGGGCGGAGGTGTCCATGCTGTTGAAGGTTGATTCCTACGCTTGGCGTGAAACAGGAGAAGTTCTGTTTTCGCTCCGTTGAGTTTAAGATAACTCTTTGTCATCCAGTCCTCTATCAAAGAGAGACATGTCTCTAGATTGAGGTGGTGATCCTTTCTGTTGCAGATGCGGAAGTACAGTTGCGTGTCGTCTGCATATGAGTGGTAAAGCAGTTTTTGGCTGCTGATAATCTCAAAGAGGGGGCGAAGATAGATGTTAAACAGCACCGGTGACAGAGGCGATCCTTGAGGGACTCCGCATGTTACTGTGCGTTTCTCAGATGTGAAGGGTCCTAACTTCACTGTTTGCGATCGGTTTTCCAGAAAAGAGGAGAACCAAGATAAATCGCCTTCTGTGACTCTGGCTACTTCAGCAAGCCGAGTCAGTAACAGTGTGTGGTCTACAGTGTCGAAAGTTGCGCTTAGGTCCAACAGAACTAGAAGACAAGATTCTCCTTCATCTGCGGCCTCGATAGCATCGTCCCATATTTTCAGCAGCGCGGTTTCAGTCCCGTGTCCGGGACGGAAGCCTGATTGCAATGGATCAAGTAGCTTGTGGGTATCTAGATGCTGTTGCAGCTGTTGTACCACTACTTTCTCCATTATCTTTGAGAGGACATTGAGGTCTGTTATGGGACGGCGGTGGAGTGGGTCCTTGGGGTCCAGGGAGGGTTTCTTCAGGATGGGTTGGATTATACCCTCTTTCAACTGTGAGGGCACTATGCCCTCCATGAAAGACTGGTTGATAAGCTGCGTGATGGGAGGAGCCAGGATGTCGGCGCATTCCTTCAGCAGTTTTGTGGGGATAATGTCATTTGGGGCTGTGCTATTATGCAAAGTACCAATGATATTCTTAGTGGCCTCGATGGAGATGGGTTCCAGGGTGAACTTACCTGATATAGGAGAATTACTATGGGTGTTGTGTGAGAAACTGTGGGGGGGGGGCTGAGGGGGGAATTGTTTTGCTGAATGCTTTCACGGATTGCCTCGATTTTATTAATGAAGCAATCCGATAGTTCATTGCAAAATTCTTGTGTGTCTGGATTGGGGGCTTCAAGACATCCTGGATTCATGGTCTGAGTGACCATCTTGAAGAGTTCGCGGGGGCGGTTTAGGGCGCTATTGATAGCCTCCGAAAAATAATTTTTCTTGGCTTGGAAGATTTCTTTGTGGTATCTATTTGTTGTCGCCTTGTAGATGGATAGGTTTAGCTCTGAAGAACTTATTTTCCAGGCGGATTCCGCCCTTCTGCGTTCTTGCTTCAGTAACGACAGCTGGTTGTTAAACCAGCTGCAGTTGTTTTTCCGGATGCGGGTTTTATGTTTCGGCACTACCAAGTCGGCTGACTGTAGCAGGGCCGAATTTATGGCATCCAGTGTTTCAACGGCCATTTGATGCGGCTGAGTTGTTTCTATTTTTTTCCTTAAAGTGGTTTTGAAGAGTTCCAAATGGAGCTTCTTCTGACATCTAGTCCAGTGTGTTGTCACTGGTCTAGATGTTTTTGTTGCGGGGGGGATTGTGGAAATAATGAATTTGATTTCATGGTGGTCTGTCCATGGCAACGGTTCATTTTCCAAAATTTTTATTTCCAGATCTTGTCTGAAAATATGATCAAGTGTGTGACCTGAAGCATGTGTGGGCCCACATACAAGTTGCTGCAATCCTAATCCTTCCAGGTGGTTAATACAGGCGTCGGCGATGGGGTCTTGTGAGGAGTTGGCCCAGAGGTTGAAATCCCCGAGCAGCAAAAGATGTTTGCTGTTGAGGGTGTAAGTGGAGAAGAAATCCGTCAATGATGGTAGCAGCTGCGATTTTGGGCCAGGAGGCCTATAGCAGAGCAGAATGTGGACGGTCTCCTTTGAATTTGTTTGCAGTTGTAGAGTAAGGGTTTCCATGAATGGAAGAGGGTTTTGAAGGGCTGGTTTAGTGACCGCAAGGTGCGTCTTGTAGATCACCGCCAGGCCTCCTCCTCTTTGCCCTAATTTGTTTTCCGTTATAATACGGTAGTTTTCTGGCACCAGTTCTCCTAGAATGGTGTTACAGTCGGGATAGTGCTCCATCATTGGTGTCATTGGGAAGAAAGGTTCCCCATTGTTACTTTTAGTTGGGGCATAAGTGCCCCATTGTTGGTGTCAGTGGGAGAAATAATGCACCTTATTGGTGTCAGTGGGAGGAACAGTGCCCAATCATTGGTATCAGTGGAGGAATAGTGCCCCAATTTCGGTCTGATGGTTGGGCGTACTAACCATCGAACATGTTCGACGGGCAGGTTTTCAGCGGACAAGTTTCTAAGCATGTTTAGAAACTTTTGTCCGCTGGAAACCTGTCCGCTAGGCCGTACACACGATCGAACATGTCCACTGAGACTGGTCTGCGGACCAGTTTCAGTGGACATGTCTGATCGTGTGTACGCGGCCTTACTGACACTTTTACCCCCCTAAAGCCACAATCCTCTGTGCTGAAAGTTATCAGCATGAAGATCCCAGTGCTGGACACGTTGCTCCGGTAAGCTGGGCTTGGTTTTTGTGCCGGGTGAATCCAGGAGGGAGCAGGGTGCTAGTTTACCTTTTCGTTTTCTTCCTGAAATGGTGAACTATCCATCCGTAGCTCTATATAAATATTTTGCAGCTAGATTTGGAAATATTCCACCAGCCTCAGTCACCTGTATGATTGTGTTGTAGACATACAGAAATCCCTCTTTGGTTCGCTGTTCTTTTAATGTTTTCTAAAGTTTATTTTCTTGATCTGGAAACGGATCATTGCAGTCTGGCATGTGGTATTTGGATCCCTCCTGTATAATTCTCCTCCTGGGCGGTGAGAGATATTTACAGGGGCCAACTGCAACCCCGAAATAACTTTTAACAACATTATGTGGATGCTTCTACCCACCAGAAATAACATCAGAAATATACAAGCATTAGAAATAAATAAGCCTGATTTTATATTTATTCTGAAACAGCAAAACCATACAGACGCCGAAATGTATCAGCACCTGTTATATCTTAATGGTCATTCACTCTGTAAGCTTCATTTTGTAGCTCCCTTTTATCGTTTTAGACCAGGGGTGTCCAAACTTTTTTCAAAGAGGCCTGATTTGATGAAGTGAACATGCATTTTGCCTGTCATTCTTTGAACCATTAAAATTAAATGCAAATGAACTAATACATTGCCCAACAAGAATTATCATGGCTTTGTGGCCATGTGTGGTCAAGAGTCTAAGGATGAGCTTGAACGTATTATTTGGATATACCGTATTTATCGGCGTATAACACGCACCTTAATTTTAAGAGGGAAGTTTCAGGGAAAAAAAATGTAATTTTAAATAAAGAATTGTGAAGCAAAATAAGGGTCAGTGCAGATCAATGCAGCCTGATCAGTGCCCATCTGCAGCCTCACCATTGCCATGAATGCAGCCTCTAAATGCATCTTCATCATTTCCATGATTGCAGCCTCACCATTTCCTTGAATACAGCCTCACCATTGCCATGAATGCAGCCTCACCAGTGCCATGAATGCAGCCTCACCAGTGCCATGAATGCAGCCTCACTATTGCCATGAATGCACCCTCACTATTGCCATGAATGCAGCCTCACTATTGCCATGAATGCAGCCTCACAAGTGCCATGAATGCAGCCTCACAAGTGCCATGAATGCATCCTCACTATTGCTCTGAATGCAGCCTCACTATTGCCCTGAATGCAGCCTCACAAGTGCCATGAATGCAGCCTCACTATTGCCATGAATGCAGTCTCTAAATGCATGATGCTCTGGGATTTGTTGGGGGCTACAAAAGAGATATATCTCCAAATTACCAGTGGGGCCGCATTAAACCGTAACGCGTGCCGCAATTGGCCCCTGGGCCGGACTTTGGACATGCCTGTTTTAGACAAACTGTAAGGCTCTGTTCACATCTACGCGTTTGGGGGCGACAAACGTGGTAAAAATGCGTACATAGAATCAGGGGACGCCAGTTACCCAAAAGAAGCTTCTGCATATCTTTTGGGCAACGAGTGTCCTGCGATTCAGCTTGCGTGTTATTACCACGATTGTAGCCCAACGCATTGTGGGGAAATCACGCTGTGTTTGAGGTACTAGTAAAACCAACAGCAACTCACCGGGAACACACAGGCGTCCTGTGATTTGCTGCTATTGGGAAAAAACAGGTGGTCCTATTGGACGCCTAAAAGGAGGAGGTAGGAGCCAAGTGGCAGAAGCCGCCGTGATGCAGAGACGACACAGAAGCTGCTGCACGCTGCCCAAAGGAGCCCGCAACCCACCACCCATAGGAGCCCGCAACCTGCCACCCATAGGAGCCTGCAACCTGCCACCCATAGGAACCCGCAACCCGCCCATAGGAGCCCACAACCCGCCGCCCATAGGAGCCTGCAACCCACCGCCCATAGGAACCCACAACCGCCCATAGGAGCCTGCAACCTACCCAAAGAAACCCGCAACCGCCCATAGGAGCCCGCAACCTACCCATAGGAGCCCGCAACCCACCGCCCATAGGAGCCCGCAATCTGGCTGCTGCCTGCCAACCGTAGGAACCCGCCTGCCTGCAACCAATGGGGTAAGTTCCGGGGTGGGGGTGCCGTAGACCGTCTGACCAACCGGGTGGGGTGGTTGTTTGCCGCCACCCCTCCAAAACGAATGGTCCACTGATCGTCATTCCCTCCAAGGTGCTCTGGGAAAAGGGAGCAGGTGAACTGAGGGAGAAGAGAGAGAATGACGTTAACAACTTCAGTGCTTCTGTTGTAATACAAGAGATTGAAGTGCTCCAAAGTGCCTGCAGCCACAACTTGGTTTAAATGGGTTGTAAACCTAGTTTTGACAGGTAACCAGCTCACACAAAAAACTGTCAGCTATGGAGGAGCGCTGTACCAACTATTTAATTTTAGTACAGCAATCTCCCCTGTTGTGCTATTGTTTTATAACAAGGGGATGGCCCCCCTCACCAGAACACTCCATTGGCTAATGCTTTGTACATGCGATGGGAAAACTGTCATGTTTTCTTTTGGTCGGGAAAACTGTCTGTGTGTATGCTCCCTAGCAGTTTTCCTGACATAGAAACTGCGGGGGAAAAAATTAAAACATGTTCTATTTTTTCCTGTTGCGGAAATGCTGTGTTTTTTTCCCTGCTTTTCTCTGCGCACTGCTGTGGAGTATACACACAGAGGGTTTTCCCAACCAAAGCTCTCAGGCAGTTTTCCTGTCAGGGAAAACCGGCCGTTTGTACACGGGGAAAAGTGGCCGAGCCAGTTCTCGGTTTTCTCCTCGGAGAAACCCGATTGTGTGTACAAGGCATAAGAGTGCTGATAGGAAGCCGGTCGGCAGACTTTTTTTGATCACGCCCCTTCGACAGATGGACAAACAGGCCGAATGTCGGACAGTTTCTATTGAAGCAGTCAATGTCGTCTGACATTTGACCCATGTGTGTTAGGCTTTAGACACCAATACAGAAGTCATATAGCTGGTGTCCTTAGAAGATACCTGAAGCTTGACAATGATTCAGATTAATGACCCACAATGTATACATTGGGCCAGATTCAGGTAGATGGGCGCTTCTTTACTGAGGAGTAACGTTTCTCATTTACGTTACTCCGGCGAAACTTTAGCAGCAAGTACTGTTATTCACATAGCACTTGCTCCTAAAGTTGCGGCGGCGTATCGAAAATGAGCCGGCGGAATTCAAATTGGGTGGGTAGGGGGCGTGTATTATTATAACTAGGCGCGATCCCGTGGCGAACGTACTGCGCATGCGTCGACTGTCAATGCATCCCAGTGCGCATGCTCCAAATTCTGTCAGTGAACGTCAATGACGTCAAATCCCCATTCATGGATGTTTTACGCAAGCGACGCAAATTTTTTTTTTTTCGACGCGATGACGACGGCTATACTTAACATAGGATACTCCACTAGGGGGCTGCTTTATCTTTACGCCGCGTATCGCTTACGGAAACGTCGGAAAGTAGTTGCGATGCGACGGCGAAATTCAATTACGCCGCTCGTATCGGAACTCCAACCCGGCGTTTCTTGTTTTCTGACTAAAGAAAACAGAAACGCCGGCTCTACCTGAATCTGGCCCATAGTTGTTTGTGATGTGCCAGAAAACAGAATTTTTAAGATTTTTTATTCAAAGTATAACTTAGGTAAAATAAATACAACCAGTGGCAGGGCGTCCATAAAGGGCGCCGGAGCGCCGCCCCCTCTTGCTCCAGCACCGCCACTGAATACAATACATAGATTCATGCATTGCATGAATCTATGTATTGCCGCTGCCGCCGACTATTCAGATGGCCGCCCCCCTGGTGAGCGCCGGCCATCTGAATAATGGCAGCCGGTTGGCTGTGGAAGTGTCTATAGGAGCCAGCGGCTCTGATAGGCTTCCAAATACTTATCCAGGGACGCACGGGGGGTGCGTCAGAAGTTTACAGGGCACAATGGCGAAAATTACAGGGCACAGTGGAGACAATTAAAGGGCACAGTGGCCACAATTGGCACAGTGGAGACAATTACAGGTCACAGTGACGACAATTACAGGGCACAGTGGCGACAATTAAAGGGCACAGTGGTGACAATTGGCACAGTGGCGACGATTACAAGGCACAGTGGCGACAATTGGCACAGTGGCAAAAATTACAGGGCACAGTGACGACAATTACAGGGCACAGTGACGACAATTAAAGGGCACAGTGACGACAATTAAAGGGCACAGTGGCGACAATTACAGGGCACAGTGGCGACAATTAAAGGGCACAGTAGCGACAATTAAAGGGCACAGTAGCGACAATTGGCACAGTGGTGACAATTGATGGGCACAGTGACTGTGTTTGATGGCATGGCACAGTGGCTGCATTTGATGGGCCCAGTGGCTGCATTTGATGGGCACGGTAAGGCTGCAATTGTCTGTTTTTTCATTTGTTTGCGCCCCCCAAAAAATTTGGAGCACCAGTCGCCACTGAATACAACAATGCAGTAAATAGAAAAAAATATCTGCAACAATCACTTTCTTGTTAAAAGAGCATATTGCTGCCTTGTCCAAAGCAAATGGTTAATTTGGGCATAATAAAGCCTTAGAACTGAGACTCTGATGAGTGCTTCAATGGGATAAGAATTAATGACCCAGACATCATTAATTCACATTGAAATGAGACATTCAGAGCAACAGGGCTAGACCTATTTCAACAGCCAAGTTCTTCAGACACAGCATATTATGCACAGTGAATGGCAAATTAACTTTGGCACATACAGTGAGTCTAACATTCATTTTCTTTTTAACTCTTTTCTACATGCAGTTTAAAGGATAACTTAAAAGTGACTTTTTTTGTCTTCCTTGACCTTGTGTCATTACATATGTTATCTCAGTCAAGGGCTTACAACAGAGGGGCGTTAGAAGAGAAGATGCATCCCCAAGGACAACTGGCACCAAACCATTTGTTGATCCTTGCTTGGGATCCACCACAACTGGCAAACGCGAAAGTTGTGGTGAATACTTTGCCCTTTTTTCTGCACCTGGATCTAAGCCTCGTACACACACTTGGTTTACTCGGCAAGAACCAGCAAGAAAACTGCTGGCAGTGCTTTCTTGCCGAGTAAACCGAGCGTGTGTACGAGGCTTTGAGGTTTCTGGTCAAGAAAACTGCCTAAAATCTCGAAGAGGAAAATAGAGAAACTGCTCTCTATTTTCTCGTTGTGATTCTTGGCAGTGGTCTCCTGCCGAGAAACCCGAGAGTGTGTATACTTATCTGTCGCCGTGGAAACCTGCGCATGCTTGAAATTACTTAGACGCATGCGCGGTAGCTTCCTAGGCTAGGGTGACCAGACATCCCCAGTTTCAGGGGACAGTCCCCAGATTGAGGACACTGTCCCCGGACCAAGTGTGTCCCCAGTTTTGTCCCCAGATTGGATTTGAACAGGGGCTGAGGCAATTTCAAAGACAGTCAGTGCAGAATAAAATAAAGAATTCTGAATTACATCCCCCCCCCCCCACTCCACTGCTCTTACTAGATTAGGGGGGTGTATTTTTTCCATTATCTGTGCCCCTTTCTGATGATCATGTGCTGGTCGGAGCGGAGGTAATATTTCTTCAGTTTCGGGTGCCCATTCCGCTTCGCCCACATGTTCTTCTGCCTATGCTCAAGTCCCGGCCAGCCGCCTGTTTTATTTCCTTTCCTTCCCTGGTGGAGTGACCTTCCTCCACTCCCCACCCAGTAGTAGCCGGGGCGCGGAGAGTGAGACTTGACAGGCTGTGAGGTGGGTGGAAGCGCTGACGGACAGAGAGTCAATGATTGCCGCCATTACTAGTAAAAAAATAATATATGTCCCCGGATTTCATTTTAAAAATCTGGTCACCTTATCCTAGGCATAGGTAGGATGCAGCAAGATGGCGGCGACGGCATCGAATGTGACGAGCGCATGCTCGTCGTAAGCGATGAGGTCACCACATTCTTGGCTTTCAAAAGAACCGCGGTTCTTTTGAAAGGAGTGTCTGTACACTCAGGCGGCAAGAGATTCTTGCCAAGAATCTCGTCAGGAAAAACAAAGTTTTTTTTCCTGACGAGTTTCTGGCCCGTGTGTACAGGGCTTTACAGATACTTTCCAATATGGGGGAGTAAGAACACTTCTAGTGTCTGAAATTGCAAGGCTCCAATCATCGCAAGTGAAAGTGGAAACTCTTCAATAACGTTGTAATGTTCAGCTGTTGAAGTCCCCTCCCTTGATTTGTTGATGGAATAACCAACCGTCTTTATGGCTTGAAATGAAGAACAAATTCTGATTTAAAATATAACTAAATGCAAAACTTACATTTTAGTTTTAGATGGAGACTGGAGAGGAACTAGAACACTTGTCAGGTTTTTATTGCTCTTGGTGTCCCAGTTAAAGCAGAGGTTTGCTCACCCCAAGAACATTTTTAAGTCAGCAGCAAATACTGTAGCTGCTGACTTTTAATATATGGACACTTACCTGTCCAGGGAGCCCACAATTAGCTGTGGGGTGCAGCCGCCGCCATTGCCAATGCTGCGGCTGCGCTTTCTAATTGGCCCAGCGGCAGAGAAAGGAGGAGGGGAACTGAGCTTCACGGCGGCACTGTATTCAGGAGTGGCAGGTCCCCGTTCCCCCTCCCCCTAAAAGGTGCCAAATGTGCCACCGGAGGGGGAGGGACAAATAAGCGGAATTTAAACTTTTGGGTGGAACTCAGCTTTAAGGAGAATCACCCAGTGATGGCCCATCCATACGGGGCGCAGGGGTTCTGACCCCCCCATCCATGTGCCCAACCCCTAATCTACATGCAGGGTGCCGGACGCATGTATTCTAATGTTTTTTTTTTTTAGAAGCACATGATTAGAGACTGAGGCTCTAATTGGCTTCAAAAAAAGTGTGGGCTCGGGGCTCAGAGCACTGTGCCCTTAGCCCACCCAGTTGTGTGACAATAGCGACTTAATATTCACTATTGTCTTCCTGATTATCCTCCCGGCCAATCAGGAAGCGGGTCCTGAGACCTGTCACCCGTTTGGTGGAGAGGAAAAGCGATCCTATTGGCTGCTTAGGAGGAGAAGAAGGGAGGTCACGCAGGGAAAGCCGCCATGAAGCTGAGGAGGAGGAGATGCCGGGTGAAGCTGCCGTCTAGAGGAAGCACTGCCTGCGACCTAGATGGGGTAAGTGTGGGGTGGTGTTGGGTAGATTGCCGCCCCCCAAAAAATATACCACCAGCTGCCACAGTATTCACCCTATTTAACCTATTTGTCCTGTTTACCATTATCATTGAAAGTGAAAGTAAAAGAAAACCCCAGGTTTTTTGAGTTGTCCCCAGAAAAGTAATAGAGGGGAAATCTTCCAATGGGGACACTAGTTTTGGTGACCTGTCGTATTGTCAAATGATGGGCAGGCGGGCGGGTGAGCGGGAGCACACTTGTTCTGGAACAACGTTTTATGACGTCTTCCCACTCTCGCCACACTTGCGCACCCACAGGGGTGATAAGTGGTGCGCTCTGCATATCATCGCTGCCTATGAGTCCCCATCAGTACTGCATATTAGTGCCTTCTCATCAGTAAGCCTTACAGGCTTACCTGTAGGTAAAAATGTAAAAAAAGTGGAATACAACCACTTTAAGGAGGAACATCAGTCTCCTGTAAATTGGCCCTGCTCCCTTTTTAGCACTTCTTTCTTTAGAAATAATTGCATGCTTGTTATAGGCTCCATTCACATCTGAGCGACAAAACGCTGGACGCCCGTCGCGCTTGTCGCTCGAGATATGAAATAACATTGCGGTCTATGGAGACTGTTCACATCTCCACGCCTGTCGCCTGAAAAAAAGTCCCGGACCCTTTTTTTCAGGCGACATTGGCGTTCGCTCATAGACCGCAATGTTAAAGAAAGAAAAAAAAAAAGTTTAATCTACAGGCGGCAAGATAAGCCGCGTACGCGGCGTATCATGTCGCCTAGGTGTGAATGCAGCCTTACTCACTGTGGAACCTAAGGCTGTGTATAAAGGCTGTTTGATCCTCCTCTTTTTCCATTGTCTCCAAAAACTGGATATTTTGTAGAGCCAGTGGACGGGCTGCACATGCCCAGTTTGTTGTGTATTGCTAGAGAGTTTTTTTTTTCTTGGGAGGGTGCATGTGATCAGCACAAGGCCAATCAGCACTGTCCAGACATGTTCAGACAGAGGATCAGGGGAGAATGAAAACTCCTCCTACAAGCTTTACCAAGAACTGATAGACGTCACAAGACTGCTATATACTGCTGATGTCACTCAAAACATGTATGTCATTAGGATCTGAGGATGAGGGCATGTCCTTCGAAACACATATGTCATTCGAATCTGAGGATGAGGGCATGTCCTTTGAAACACGGAAGTCATTAGGATCTGAAGATGAGGGCAAGGCCTTCAAAACACGTCAGCTATTAGGATATGAGAAAATGTATAGAGAAAAAACAGGATGGCTGCACTCCAAAAAAATGGTTCCTTTTAATAAAACTGGTCACAACATGAACATATCACAGCAAAAAATCAGGAGAAAAGCTGATGCGTTTCACACTATCATGCAGTGCTTATTCATAGCTAGCTTCTAGCTACAGTATGAATAAGCACTGCAGGATAAGGGCACGGCCTTCGAAACACATAAGCCATTAGGATCTGAGGATGAGGGCATGGCCTTTAAAGCACGGAAGCCATTAGTATCTGAGGATGAGGGCATGGCCTTCAAAACACATAAGCCATTAGGATCTGAGGATGAGAGCATGGCCTTCAAAACACATAAGCTATTAGGATATGAGGATGAGGGCATGGCCTTCGAAACATGTGTGCCATTAGCATCTGAAGATGAGGGCATGGCCTTCAAAGCACATAAGCCACTAGGATCTGAAGATGAGGGAATGGCTTTCGAAACACGTAAGCCATTAGGATCTGAGGATGAGCGCACAGCCTTCGAAACACACAAGCCGTTAGAGTCTTGAGTAATGTCCTCCCAAGCCATTAGGATCTGAGAATGAGGGCACGGCCTTTGAAACACATAAGCCATTAGGATCTGAAGATGAGGGCACGGCCTTCGAAACACGTAAGCTATTAGGATATGAGGATGAGGGCATGTCCTTGGAAACATGTATGCCATTAGCATCTAAGGATGAGGGCATGGCCTTCGAAACACGTAAGCCACTAGGATCTGAGGATGAGGGCATTACCTTCGAAACATGTAATCCATTAGGATCTGAGGATGAGGGCACAGCCTTCGAAACACACAAGCCATTAGAGTCTTGAGTAATGTCCTCCCAAGCCTCTGGAGAAATTGATTGCTACTATTTAATATGCTTTGCTAGTCTGGATGTCTGTGAGCAAATTCATTTACACTTTTTGATTTTAATAAATGGTTTTAGAGATGATGCACTAGGCTGTGTGCTCTTTGTATCTTTTTAGTATTTGAACCCACCTGAGCTCATCCCTAATTGCTATAGGGGTAGTCAGATCTTGGATCATTGATTAAAGTGGGTGAGGGATCTGAGGATGAGGGCAAGGCCTTTGAAACACATAAGCCATTAGGATCTGAGGATGAGGGCACGGCCTTTGAAACACATAAGCCATTAGGATCTGAGGGTGAGGGCACAGCCTTTGAAACACATAAGCCTTTAGGATCTGAGCATGAGGGCACGGCCTTCAAAACACGTAAGCTATTAGGATATGAGGATGAGGGCATGTCCTTCGAAACATGTATGCCATTAGCATCTGAGGATGAGGGCACGGTATTCAAAACACGTTAGAGATAATGCACTAGGCTGATGTGCCCACTCTCTTTGTATCTTTTTAGTATTTGAACCCACCTGAGCTCATCCCTAATTACTATGGCCTTCAAAACCCATAAGCCATTAGGATCGGAGGATGAGAGCATGGACATCGAAACACGTAAGCCATTAGGATCTGAGGATGAGGGCATGGCCTTCAAAACCCATAAGCCATTAGGATCTGAGGATGAGAGCATGGCCTTCGAAACACGTAAGCCAATAGAATGAGGATGAGGGTGCGGCTTTTGAAACACGCAAGCCATTAGAGTCTTGAGTAATGTCCTCCCAAGCCTCTTGAGCAATTGATTGCTACTATTTGATATGCTTTGCTAGTCTGGATGTCTGAGAAAATTAATTTACACTTTTTGGTTATAATAAATGGTTTTAGAGATAATGCACTAGGGTGATGTGCCCACTCTCTTTGTATCTTTTTAGTATTTGAACCCACCTGAGCTCATCCCTAATTACTTTAGGGGTAGTCAAATCTCGCATCATTGACTAAAGTGGGTGAGGGATCTGAGGATGAGGGCACATCCTTCGAAACACATAAGCCATTAGGATCTGAGGATGAGGGCATGGCCTTCAAAGCACGGAAGCCATTAAGATCTGAGGATGAGGGCATGGCCTTCAAAACACATAAGCCATTAGGATCTGAGGATGAGAGCATGGCCTTCGAAACACGTAAGCCATTAGGATCTGAGGATGAGGGCATGGCCTTCAAAACCCATAAGCCATTAGGATCTGAGGATGAGAGCATGGCCTTCGAAACACGTAAGCCATTAGGATCTGAGGATAAGAGCATGGCCTTCGAAACACGTAAGCCATTAGAATGAGGATGAGGGCGCGGCTTTTGAAACACGCAAGCCATTAGAGTCTTGAGTAATGTCCTCCCAAGCCTCTTGAGCAATTGATTGCTACTATTTGATATGCTTTGCTAGTCCGGATGTCTGTGAGCAAATTCATTTACACTTTTTGGTTATAATAAATGGTTTTAGAGATAATGCACTAGGGTGATGTGCCCACTCTCTTTGTATCTTTTTAGTATTTGAACCCACCTGAGCTCATCCCTAATTACTTTAGGGGTAGTCAAATCTCGGATCATTGACTAAAGTGGGTGAGGGATCTGAGGATGAGGGCACATCCTTCGAAACACATAAGCCATTAGGATCTGAGGATGAGGGCATGGCCTTCAAAGCACGGAAGCCATTAAGATCTGAGGATGAGGGCATGGCCTTCAAAACACATAAGCCATTAGGATCTGAGGATGAGAGCATGGCCTTCGAAACACGTAAGCCATTAGGATCTGAGGATGAGGGCATGGCCTTCAAAACCCATAAGCCATTAGGATCTGAGGATGAGAGCATGGCCTTCGAAACATGTAAGCCATTAGGATCTGAGGATAAGAGCATGGCCTTCGAAACACGTAAGCCATTAGAATGAGGATGAGGGCGCGGCTTTTGAAACACGCAAGCCATTAGAGTCTTGAGTAATGTCCTCCCAAGCCTCTTGAGCAATTGATTGCTACTATTTGATATGCTTTGCTAGTCCGGATGTCTGTGAGCAAATTCATTTACACTTTTTGGTTATAATAAATGGTTTTAGAGATAATGCACTAGGCTGGTGTGCCCACTCTCTTTGTATCTTTTTAGTATCTGAACCCACCTGAGCTCATCCCTAACTACTATAGCCTTCAAAACCCATAAGCCATTAGGATCTGAGGATGAGAGCATGGCCTTCGAAACACGTAAGCCATTAGGATCTGAGGATGAGGGCATGGCCTTCAAAACCCATAAGCCATTAGGATCTGAGGATGAGAGCATGGCCTTCGAAACACGTAAGCCAATAGAATGAGGATGAGGGTGCGGCTTTTGAAACACGCAAGCCATTAGAGTCTTGAGTAATGTCCTCCCAAGCCTCTTGAGCAATTGATTGCTACTATTTGATATGCTTTGCTAGTCTGGATGTCTGTGAGAAAATTAATTTACACTTTTTGGTTATAATAAATGGTTTTAGAGATAATTCACTAGGGTGATGTGCCCACTCTCTTTGTATCTTTTTAGTATTTGAACCCACCTGAGCTCATCCCTAATTACTTTAGGGGTAGTCAAATCTCGGATCATTGATTAAAGTGGGTGAGGGATCCAAAGATGAGGGCACATCCTTCGAAACACATAAGCCATTAGGATCTGAGGATGAGGGCATGGCCTTCAAAGCACGGAAGCCATTAAGATCTGAGGATGAGGGCATGGCCTTCAAAACACATAAGCCATTAGGATCTGAGGATGAGAGAATGGCCTTCGAAACACGTAAGCCATTAGGATCTGAGGATGAGGGCATGGCCTTCAAAACCCATAAGCCATTAGGATCTGAGGATGAGAGCATGGCCTTCGAAACATGTAAGCCATTAGGATCTGAGGATAAGAGCATGGCCTTCGAAACACGTAAGCCATTAGAATGAGGATGAGGGCGCGGCTTTTGAAACACGCAAGCCATTAGAGTCTTGAGTAATGTCCTCCCAAGCCTCTTGAGCAATTGATTGCTACTATTTGATATGCTTTGCTAGTCCGGATGTCTGTGAGCAAATTCATTTACACTTTTTGGTTATAATAAATGGTTTTAGAGATAATGCACTAGGCTGGTGTGCCCACTCTCTTTGTATCTTTTTAGTATCTGAACCCACCTGAGCTCATCCCTAACTACTATAGCCTTCAAAACCCATAAGCCATTAGGATCTGAGGATGAGAGCATGGCCTTCGAAACACGTAAGCCATTAGGATCTGAGGATGAGGGCATGGCCTTCAAAACCCATAAGCCATTAGGATCTGAGGATGAGAGCATGGCCTTCGAAACACGTAAGCCAATAGAATGAGGATGAGGGTGCGGCTTTTGAAACACGCAAGCCATTAGAGTCTTGAGTAATGTCCTCCCAAGCCTCTTGAGCAATTGATTGCTACTATTTGATATGCTTTGCTAGTCTGGATGTCTGTGAGAAAATTAATTTACACTTTTTGGTTATAATAAATGGTTTTAGAGATAATTCACTAGGGTGATGTGCCCACTCTCTTTGTATCTTTTTAGTATTTGAACCCACCTGAGCTCATCCCTAATTACTTTAGGGGTAGTCAAATCTCGGATCATTGATTAAAGTGGGTGAGGGATCCAAAGATGAGGGCACATCCTTCGAAACACATAAGCCATTAGGATCTGAGGATGAGGGCATGGCCTTCAAAGCACGGAAGCCATTAAGATCTGAGGATGAGGGCATGGCCTTCAAAACACATAAGCCATTAGGATCTGAGGATGAGAGAATGGCCTTCGAAACACGTAAGCCATTAGGATCTGAGGATGAGGGCATGGCCTTCAAAACCCATAAGCCATTAGGATCTGAGGATGAGAGCATGGCCTTCGAAACACGTAAGCCATTAGGATCTGAGGATAAGAGCATGGCCTTCGAAACACGTAAGCCATTAGAATGAGGATGAGGGCGCGGCTTTTGAAACACGCAAGCCATTAGAGTCTTGAGTAATGTCCTCCCAAGCCTCTTGAGCAATTTGATTGCTACTATTTGATATGCTTTGCTAGTCCGGATGTCTGTGAGCAAATTCATTTACACTTTTTGGTTATAATAAATGGTTTTAGAGATAATGCACTAGGCTGGTGTGCCCACTCTCTTTGTATCTTTTTAGTATCTGAACCCACCTGAGCTCATCCCTAACTACTATACCCTTCAAAACCCATAAGCCATTAGGATCTGAGGATGAGAGCATGGCCTTCGAAACACATAAGCCATTAGGATCTGAGGATGAGGGCATGGCCTTCAAAGCACGGAAGCCATTAAGATCTGAGGATGAGGGCATGGCCTTCAAAACACATAAGCCATTAGGATCTGAGGATGAGAGCATGGCCTTCGAAACACGTAAGCCATTAGGATCTGAGGATGAGGGCATGGCCTTCAAAACCCATAAGCCATTAGGATCTGAGGATGAGAGCATGGCCTTCGAAACACGTAAGCCATTAGGATCTGAGGATAAGAGCATGGCCTTCGAAACACGCAAGCCATTAGAATGAGGATGAGGGCGCGGCTTTTGAAACACGCAAGCCATTAGAGTCTTGAGTAATGTCCTCCCAAGCCTCTTGAGCAATTTGATTGCTACTATTTGATATGCTTTGCTAGTCCGGATGTCTGTGAGCAAATTCATTTACACTTTTTGGTTATAATAAATGGTTTAAGAGATAATGCACTAGGCTGGTGTGCCCACTCTCTTTGTATCTTTTTAGTATCTGAACCCACCTGAGCTCATCCCTAACTACTATAGGGGTAGTCAGATCTCGGATCATTGATTAAACTGGGTGAGGGATCTGCCTCTATTTGGAAGGTATTTTAGTAGCAACAAAATATTTCCTAAATGCTCATTTACTTATTCCATTTATCACTTTCCCTGAAAAATAAAATAAAATCAAGGTACTCATTTCCTTTTAATCAGGCTTAACTGGCTTTTAATTCTAGAGGAAATTTCAGTAAAAAATCAGGAATTATTTAAGCCGTCGGAACGTGAAATGAATACTGACTTGGAATAGGCTGTGCCTGACATGTTAATGCTGTTAAGCATGTCCCAGCTGTGCAGAGATGAATAAAGCAAGATGTCAATACCTTAGGTGTTGCAGCTCAATAAATCAATATGGAAGTATTGTTTCTCACTCCCTGTTGCACTCTCAGCATTATTCATGCGGACAGAGATGCGGCAAGTGTGTGACCTGGCAAAATAAACAGTTGTGATCTCAGTGATGTAAGTGACGGGGACTAGCAGACAAGAGTAATAAGTCATTGGTAGTCAAGGAGCACTCCTACAGAAAAAACACCCTTCTGCCTGCCTCCAGGTGCAGCACCCTACAGTGCATTGGGAGTAAAAAGGATGGCGTTGGTGCATACATACACACACACACTTAAATAGGGTATGCATTATTTATAAATGGAATTTATTTATATATATATAGAGCTCATTGACCACCTCTGTTATGCAGATACACACATACCCGAAAATACCAAAACCATATTTTTGGGTGGTTTCCAGTTTAGGCTACATTCACACGCTATGTAACTAGGAATTAAACTGGGCTAATGAAGTGGACTTTAGACGGTACAGATACGTATAATAAAAGACTATGGGCCAGATTCAGAGAGCAATTACGCCTGTCTAACTGGTGTTAGACAGGAGTACTTTCAAATTACGCGCGCCGTATCACTAGTTTGAATCCTCAAACCATGATACGGCGGCGTTGGGCTTCGATCTGACAGGCTTACGTCTTCGTACACCTTCGGATCTACGCTGCAATCTTTTTGCGGCCGCTGGGTGGAGTTCACGTCGTTTTCAGCGATCCACGAAGTTACGAGCGTCGTTCGCAATCGCGTACGTCATTTTTTCGCTACGTAAAGTTAAACCAGCTATTAGCTGGTCTAACGTTACGCGGCCCATGTTAAGTATGGCCGTCGTTCCCGCGTCGACTTTCAATTTATTTTTTATTTTTTGCGTAAGTCGTCCGGGAATAGGAATGTCCGTAAACGACGCTACTCAAAAAAAAAATGACGTACCGACGTGATTTCGCGCAATGCACGGCGGGGAATTTCTGAACGGAGCATGCGCATTTCGTTTGCCGCGGGGACGCACTTAATTTAAATGCCTCACGCCCCCTAATCGCGTAGTTTGATTCCGCCGGGAGAAATACACTACGCCGCCGTACCTTACGGGCCAAAATCTCTCTGAATTCCTCCTAGAGCCAGGTAAAGTACGGCGGCGTAGAGTATCTCTGATACTCTGCGGGAATCTAATTCTTTCTGAATCTGGCCCTATGGGTATATTTATTCATAAAAGTAAAAAGCATACAAAAAGAGAACTTTGTGAAACTAGTAATACAATATCGGCATATTTAACACAGTACATACATAGGAAATATTACATAAAGTTTACACCAGTGTGTGTATGCTAGTCGAAACGGACATGCAACACCAGAAAGTATATAAAAACTTTTAGAGCCTTAGAACTGGATTGAATATGCAGAGTAATGAGGATTGCTTTTACTCGCTTGTACTCAACATGTTTCGCGTTTAAAAACGCTTCATCAGGAGCATAACGATAAATAAGGTAAATCTCCGCAGGAATGTTTGAAACAAACCATTAAAATGGTTATATAGCATATACAATGTTGTTGCCTGGCCAGCCTGGTAGGCTAGTGACAGGTTTTTTAAAACATCAAAGTATATGGATGTAAAAACTTCGGGTTAATACACAAAAATGATATGGGTAGATAATATTTAATGTCTGGTGGCAGCATGTACTCCGAATAAGGTCCCTTATTTGGAGTACATGCTGCCGCCAGACCTTAAATATTATCCACCCATATAATTTTTTTGTATTAGCCTGAAGTTTTTACATCCAAATACTTTGATGTTTTAACCACTTGAGACCCGCGCTATAGACGAAAGACGCTCACAGCGCGGCTCTCAAGTGCCGAGTGGACGTCTTCGGACGTCCTTTTATGTGCATTACCGACACACGCCGTTGGGGGGCGTGCAGCGGGTAACCACTGTGCCGGCGCATCGCTGAGGAGCCGATGCGTGTGCCTGGTAGCCGCGATGTCCGCCAGGTGCCCACGATTGGCGGTGACAGCAGGGACGTGGAGCTCTGTGTGTAAACACAGAGCTCCACGTCCTGTCAGGGAGAGAGGAGACCGATCTGTGTCCCTTGTACATAGGGACACAGCATCAGTCACCTCCCCCAGTCAGTCCCCTCCCCCCACATAGTTAGAACACACCCAGGGAATACATTTAACCCCTTCCTCACCCCCTAGTGTTAACCCCTTCCCTGCCAGTCACATTTGTACAGTAATTAATGCATTTTTATAGCACTGATCGCTGTATAAATGTTAATGGTCCCAAAATTGTGTCAAAAGTGTCCGATATGTCCGTCACAATATCGCAGGCCTGACAAAAAAAATCGCAGATCGCCGCCATTACTAGTAAAAAATAGAAAATAAATCATAAATCTATCCCCAATTTTGTAGGCGCTATAACTTTTTTGCGCAAACCAATCAATATACGCTTATTGCGATTTTTTTAACAAAAATATGTAGAAAAATACGTATTGGCCTAAACTGAGGAAACAAATATATATTTAAAAAATTGGGATATTATTATAACAAAAAGTAAAAAATATTGTGTTTTTTATCAACATTTTCTGTCTTTTTTTGTTTATAGCGCAAAAAATAAAAATCGCAGAGATGATCAAATACCACCAAAAGAAAGCTCTATTTGTGGGAAAAAAATGATAAAAATATAATTTGGGTACAGTGTTGTATGACCGCGCAATTGTCCTCCAAATTGCGTCAGCACTGAAAGCTGAAAATTGGTCTGGGCACGAAGGGGGTTTAAGTGCCCAGTAATGAAGTGGTTAAATAACCTGTCACTAGCCTACCAGGCTGGCCAGGCAACAACATTGTATATGCTATATAACCATTTTTGATGGTTTGTTTCACACATTCCTGCAGAGATTTACCTTATTTATTGTTATGCTCCTGATGAAAAACGCGAAACATGTTGAGTACAAGCGAGTAAATACAATCCTCATCACTCCGCATATTCAATCCAGTTCTAAGGCTCTAAAAGTTTTTATATACTTTCTGGTGTTGCATGTCCGTTTCGACTAGCATACACACACTGGTGTAAACTTTTATGTAATATTTCCTATGTACAGTGCTTTGCGAAAGTATTCAGCCCCCTTGAACTTTGCGACCTTTTGCCACATTTCAGGCTTCAAACATAAAGATATAAAACTGTAATTTTTTGTGAAGAATCAACAACAAGTGGGACACATTCATGAAGTGGAACGAAATTTATTGGATATTTCAAACTTTTTTTAACAAATAAAAAACTGAAAAATTGGGCGTGCAAAATTATTCAGCCCCCTTAAGTTAATACTTTGTAGCGCCACCTTTTGCTGCGATTACAGCTGTAAGTCGCTTGGGGTATGTCTCTATCAGTTTTGCACATCGAGAGACTGAAATTTTTGCCCATTCCTCCTTGCAAAACAGCTGAAGCTCAGTGAGGTTGGATGGAGAGCGTTTGTGAACAGCAGGTTTCAGTTCTTTCCACAGATTCTCGATTGGATTCAGGTCTGGACTTTGACTTGGCCATTCTAAGACCTGGATATGTTTATTTGTGAACCATTCCATTGTAGATTTTGCTTTATGTTTTGGATCATTGTCTTGTTGGAGGACAAATCTCCGTCCCAGTCTCAGGTCTTTTGCAGACTCCATCAGGTTTTCTTCCAGAATGGTCCTGTATTTGGCTCCATCCCATCAATTTTAACCATCTTCCCTGTCCCTGTTGAAGAAAAGCAGGCCCAAACCATGATGCTGCCACCACCATGTTTGACAGTAGGGATGGTGTGTTCAGGGTGATGAGCTGTGTTGCTTTTACGCCAAACATAACGTTTTGCATTGTTGCCAAAAAGTTTGATTTTGGTTTCATCTGACCAGAGCACCTTCTTCCACATGTTTGGTGTGTCTCCCAGGTGGCTTGTGGCAAACTTTAAACAACACTTTTTATGGATATCTTTAAGAAATGGCTTTCTTCTTGCCAATTTTCCATAAAGGCCAGATTTGTGCAGTATACGACTGATTGTTGTCCTATGGACAGAGTCTCCCACCTCAGCTGTAGATCTCTGCAGTTCATCCAGAGTGATCATGGGCCTCTTGGCTGCATCTCTGATCAGTCTTCTCCTTGTATGAGCTGAAAGTTTAGAGGGACGGCCAGGTCTTTGTAGATTTGCAGTGGTCTGATACTCCTTCCATTTCAACATTATCGCTTGCACAGTGCTCCTTGGGATGTTTAAAGCTTGGGAAATCTTTTTGTATCCAAATCCAGCTTTAAACTTCTCCACAACAGTATCTCGGACCTGCCTGGTGTGTTCTTTGTTCTTCATGATGCTCTCTGCGCTTTAAACAGACTTCTGAGACTATCACAGTGCAGGTGCATTTATACAGAGACTTGATTACACACAGGTAAATTCTATTTATCACCATTAGTCATTTAGGTCAACATTGGATCATTCGGAGATCCTCACTGAACTTCTGGAGAGAGTTTGCTGCACTGAAAGTAAAGGTAAATCGCGCTAAGTAAAAAAGCTGTATAACAAAATACACTTTCAAATAAAAAAAAAGGCATACTGAGTAGATAAACTGGTATGTGTATATAACCCTAAACGTGTGAGTTCATTGTTCCAATTGTGACAATATTCATAGAGTTTACACAGTCCACCAGAGAATCAAAGTTCATAGAAGGGAGAACTCCCAGGTGCAGATGATAATAGCACGCTCCAGAAAAGTGCTACAGAAGATACCTCCACCACATACACATATAGCCTTTTACCAGATGAAGGAAAATATGCAGCATTGAAAAGCAAGCATGAAGTCATCAGAATGCTCCAAATCCCGGTCACCTGGTTAAAGATAGTCTCCGCATACACTCAATGTGCATCACAGTATGTATAGGAGACAGAAAAAACTCACATAGTGTGAATCGTTCATTTATTAATGTCGAATAAAAAGGTATGCACTTACAATTGTGAAGTAAATAATGGCATCGAAAAAATATGTAGCCGGCCGGCTAGCACAAACAGCCCGTATCTTCCGGGTTGAGGTCGAATGCGCGGTGACGTCAGCACGCTGCCTCCCAACGTTTCGTCACAACTTGGACGTGTTCACGGGATACAGGCGGCATTCTGAATCACCGCATTTGCACACAAGACGTAGAGCGCATCCTCGATTTGAGTCACACTCAGCTTCCCGCCCGCCATCTTGAAAACTGGAAAGGACATATAGAATATGACAGTAATTGATCCGCCGATATCTACATTTGCCAATCGTTCAAAAAATAATAATATATTAGAAATACTTATAGCATACCAATAACGCTCTAAGTAAGTACATGATGAAAATAAGAAATAATAACTGTTAAAAAACACAACTCCGCATCTGGATACCCCAAACTACGGAGTGACCAGACAGGAGCCATAATATAAAAATACCCCATCTAGCACTAAAAAGGAGCTCATATCCAGCTTGCAACTCACTTGTCAGTAAATCAGAAATTATATATAACAACTAGTTAAAGCCTCCTAATGAACACACATAAAAAATTAAACAGATAAAATCACAAAACACAAAATTGTATATGTATATGAAGCACAAAAATACAATCAAAAATGTAAAAATATATATATATATATACAAAATAAAATACAAAAGGGTATACTTAATATTAGAAAGTTCCTCTTTTGTCAAAGTTAAACGTAAAATTCATTATGAATTCGCTATAAAACAGTTTACATCCACCTCTATGTTCAGGCCCATAGGGGTATAGCATTTTAATTCATACACCCATGACATTTTAAGTTTAGAAATAGTTCTTACTAAGTGGCTGCCTCTCCAATGGGGGCTAAATTTATCAATACCTAAGAAGATGGTATTCTTAGGGTCCCTATTGTGGGTAGTTAAATAATGCTTAGACACCGAGTGTTTGGTAAATCCCAACCTAATATTATTTATGTGTTTATTTAAACGCACCTGTAGGGGGCGTTTTGTCCTGCCCACATATTGCAAGCCACACGGACATTGCAACATGTAAACGACCCCCTTGGTAGAACAGGTAATGAAGGGTTTTATCTAGACGTGCGGGTAGAGCTAAAGGTCGTCGTTCTCCTTGAACCACAACCATTTAATGAACACACTTGGCACCTCCCACATTTATAGTAGCCAGTGAGTCCAGATAAAAACCTGGACTCCATATTAGGGGGGTTCAAAATATTTGGGGCTAGTTTGTCCTTTAGTGATGGTGCTCCACGAAAACCAAACTGTGGTCTCGTAGGCAATATGCCTCCCAATACTTTGTCGTTTTTTAAAATGTGCCAATGTTTAGTAACAATATGTTTGATATTCGCATGCTGACAGGAGCAATTGTGACAATATGAATATTGTCACAATTGGAACAATGAACTCACACGTTTAGGGTTATATACACATACCAGTTTATATACTCAGTATGCCTTTTTTTTAATTTGAAAGTGTATTTTGTTATACAGCTTTTTTACTTAGCGCGATTTATCTTTTTTACATATTGCCTTGGTGTTGTATAACATCTTTTTATTGCTGCTTTGAATTACTGTGTGTTTGTGAACAAGCGCTATATTTTATTCCCTGTACTGAAAGTAAAGGGGCTGAATCATTTTGCATGCCAAATTTTTCAGTTTTTTATTTGTTAACTAAGTTTGAAATATCCAATAAATTTCGTTCCACTTCATGATTGTGTCCCACTTGTTGTTGATTCTTCACCAAAAATTACAGTTCTATATCACTATGTTTGAAGCCTGAAATGTGGCAAAAGGTTGCAACGTTCAAGGGGCCCGAATACTTTCGCAAGGCACTGTATGTACTGTGTTAAATATGCCGATATTGTATTACTAGTTTCACGAAGTTCTCTTTTTGGATGCTTTTTACTTTTATGAATAAATATACCTATAGTTTTTTATTATACTTATCTGTACCGTCTAAAGTCCACTTCATTAGCCCAGTTTAATTCCTAGTTACATATTATCGGGACGTTGGTACATTATTACATTGGCATTCACAGCACTAGTCGCCCTGTGTTTTATGCATTATTTATAGCAATACCCATCTATATACATTCACACGCTAGTTTAATAGCAGGTAAATTGCTACATTCAGGCGCAGCAACACGCATTAGCTGTGGCCAGTTTTGTGGCCAAATCTCTCCAGAAACACCAACCCTGGACACACACTGGTTGCATCCAGAGTCGGTGGAGCTTCAATCCCCATGTAACCTCTCAGAAGAGGCAGGCTGGGTGTAAGTATGTAAAAATTGCCATACTTAAACATCAACTTTAGAGGGGAAACATAAAATTGTCACACAAGCCAGTTTTGTAATTTGATGTAGCACCCCCTTAGTTAGATTACTAAGAAGCTGGGAAAATATACCGGTAGTTATTTTTTGGATCATCTGTAGTCAGTGGAGCAGCTGTTGATTGCTTTTGGCTGCTCTGGTTTTCACAGACTGCAGGTTTGCTTGCTTTCCTATGTCTTCCAGAGGTTTCTGGAACAAAAAAGGGTTGGGCTAGGCAAATCACGGACTGAATATTTATTAAGCTGGAGCCAATCCCTGGGAAGGTGCGTCCAGAAGGTAGCTGGATGGCATATAAATAGTCTGAGACTAAGAGCAGTGGGGGGCCTTCTCCTTCTCCTTGTTGGAGGGAATCGATCCTTCTGGGTGGGGGTGGCTAGCTGTTTATTGCTTTTGGCTGCTCTGAGTTTTACAGACTGCAGTTTTGCTTGCTCCTCTATATCTTCCAGATATCTTTCTGTATATCTTAACAGCCATGTTTGTTCCTCCCCCTATTTTGCTTTCCCGGGACATTTCCTTGTTCCACAATTAAGTAATTAACTACTATTTTAGTGATGGTGGATTCTTGGATTTTTTATTGTTTTTTTGGCGTGGGCCAACTGACTTGCATTGGGAGGCGGGGACATTTTTACCCAAAAAATAAGTTATAAAAAAAAAAAAGAGTGCATTACGTACAGAGATGGAAGAATAAGTGGAGTGGAGGGAAGTAGTGGAAGAGGGTGGAAGGCCCATTTTAATGTGCTTTTAGCCATTTTAGCCACAATCTGTTGCCCTTATTATGTGAGCAAAACGAGTGTGGAGGATATGACCAAAAGCTAAAAAAAAACTGTAAAATAAACCACATTTTCTCTGAACCAACCTATGGAGTTGTGCAAACTTCTTTAATTATGTATAATAACGTGTCAATCTTCTGGCAGATGCTTCTAAGCATTTATTCAGACATTGGAACCTCTATCCTCTTTCATGTACATCAGACGCGTGGTGAAATCAGAGAACTCTCATAGAACAGAGCAGAACTTGGACTGATCTTGTTATTTTTTTATAGAAATGTTTAATCATATACCTTTTAGTTAACTTCCAATATAAACAATTAATCACTGCAGATGGAAGGTTTCCTTTATGAATAATTAAGAAAGATGCCCATATGGAGAATGTTCTTCGGAAGACGTGATCATCCCCGGCATATTGGTTGTCTTGTTTTTCTTCACTTTAATTTGATTGTCTAATGTCAATGCACGTCTACAGCATTCAGGTCATTGATTAGCAATTTGCACATAAAAAGCAACATGCTATGTGTTGTCTCATAGAGGATTCATGTTTCTGTATCTTTATTCTTCACAGAAATATTGTATTTTAAATAATAGATGTGGAGTCCTGTACTGTCATATATCCTGGAAGAAGGAAGATGTGACACCTGGATTTCATATCATCCAGGACTAGAGCGAGCAATGAAGTCTGGGTTTTTAACCACTTGCTTACTGGGCACATATACCCCCTTCCTGCCCAGGTGAAATTTCAACTTTCGGCACTGTCGCGCTTTGACTGACAATTGCGCGGTCGTGCAATGTGGATCCCAAACTAAATTGACGTCCTTTTTTTTCCCCACAACTAGAGCTTTCTTTTGGTGGTATTTGATCACCTGTGCGGTTTTTATTTTTTGCGCTATAAACAAAAATAGAGCGACACTTTTGAGAAAAACACAATGGGCCAGATTCAGATAGCCTGCCGTAACTTTGTGCGGGCGTAGCATATCTTGTTTATGCTACGCCGCCGTAACTTTGAGAGGCAGGTGCCGTATTCAGAAAGAAGTTGCGCCCAAAGTTACGGCGGCATAGGATAAATGGGCCGGCGTAAGAGCGCCTAATTCAAAATAGGCAGGTAGGGGGCGTGATCCATATAAATGAATCATGACCCCGCGCAATTGACGCTTTTTCCGAACTGCGCATGCGCCGGCCGTGAACGTATAACAGTGCGCATGCTCCAAATCACGTTGCAAATATTCATTGATATCGTCGTGAACGTAACTTACGCCCAGTCCCATTCCCGAACGACTTCCCCAAATGACGTAAACGACATACAATACGAAGCTGTCCCGACGTCCATACTTAACATTGGCTGCGCCTCATATAGCAGGGGTAACTTTACGCCGGAATTACACTTATGCAAACGACGTAAAATACGACGACCGGATGCAAGTACGTTTGTGAATCAGCGTATCTAGCTCATTTGCATATTCAACGCGTAAATCGACTGAAGCGCCAACTAGCGGCCAGCGTAAATATGCAACTAAGATATGACGGCGTAAGAGACCTACGCCGCTCGTATCTTAGCTAAATTCCGGCGTATCTTGTTACTTCAGGAACTTAATATGTATAGTCTGGACGAAAAAAGGGAAAGAAAAGGGAGATATGATTGAATCCTTTAAATACACCAAGGGTGTGAATAAGGTTCAGGGGGCAGTTTTTTCAATATGAAACCAAAATCAAGAAATCAAGGGGGCACTCTTTACGTCTGGAGGAAAAGAGATTTCACCTCCAAATACGGAAAGGTTTCTTCACAGTAAGAGCTGTGAAAATGTGGAACAGACTCCCTCCAGAGGTGGTTCTGGCCAGCTCAGTAGATTGCTTTAAGAAGGGCCTGGATTCTTTCCTAAATACACATAATATAACTGAGTACCAAGTTCTGTAAGTAAAGTTGATCCGGGGTAAATCCGATTGCCTCTCGGGGGATCAGGAAGGAATTTTTTCCCCTCCGGTAGCAAATTGGATCATGCTCTGCTGGTTTTTTTTGCCTTCCTCTGGATCAACTGTGGGTATGGAGTTGGGTGTATGGGATGTACTGTGTTTATTGTGTGTTTATTTTATTTTTTTATGGTTGAACTGGATGGACTTGTGTCTTTTTTCAACCTGACTAACTATGTAACTATGTAACTATGTAACCTCAAACTAACTGGAGGAAAGTTCAAAATTAATCTTAGGAGACATGTCCACTGACATCCGACCCGATCCGGCAAAAATCAGACGTATGACGACACGTCCCCATCCGTCCATGGCGGATCGGGTGAGATCTGATGAAAACGGACATGCTGTCCATTTTTATCAGATCTCTCCATAGGAGTGATAGGCTGCACAAGCCCCTCCCCACTCAGTGAGCAGAGAGGGACTTGTCATCTACCGGCTCAGCGGAGATCAGCAGAGAGATCTCCCGCTGAGCCGGCAGGAGCTGGCGGACTCCATAGAGAGGGAGTCCGCCTAGAGTGAAAGTAGCCTAATGCCGCGTACACACAACCGTTTTTCATGACGAGAAAACAATTACATTTTTTAATTGGTCGTGAAAAAAGGTCATGTGTAGGCTCTAGAGCATTTTTCTCGACGAGAAAAATGGCCATTAAAAATTTCGAACCAGTTTTTTTTTTTAACAAGGGGGAAAAAAACGTGCATGCTCAAATTATGGGAAGAGAAATTTGCATATTCAGCCCAAAAATGGGCGCAATTCGAATGGAACTTCCCCTTTATAGTACTGTTGTATGTGATGTTGTATGTCACCACGCTTTGCTCGAGCATTTTTTTATAACGATCATGTGTATGCAAGGCAGGCTTGAGAGGAATCACGTCAAGAAAAACGTTGTTTTTTTCCATGGCATGAATAACGGTCGTGTGTACGCGGCATTAGAAAGTTAGAAAGTATTATTTTACAGAACGGGTAGTTGATGCTTGGAAAAAACTTCCAGAGGTAGTGAGTCAGTCAACAGTAAGTGGCTTCAAACATGTTTGGAACAAACATAGATCTATACTCAGACAAAAAAGTTAACAAAAACTCAAACCAAAGTCCTCTGCAATGCTGCATTGGGAACAACTGCTGAACCGCACCTACTCACCTCCACAATGGTATCAAGCTCTTCAAATGCCACAAAAAAAATTCTAGATGTATACTTTACAGGGAATCTGTCCAGAAGCTTCTTCATCATTGGTACCTTTTCCCATCAAAACTCACACGGATCTACCCTAACACCTCTGAAATCCGTTGGAGAAACTGTGGACATCCTGGAACCTCCTTACAATTCTGGTGGACTTGCCTGCTTCCTTCTGGCCTATCCTCTCCAGACTTCTATCCATCTTCTCAGCCTCCTTTTCCCTCTCTCCACAGCTGGTCATGTTGGGTTTTGTGCCGTCCAATAGGCATATAGGAGAGGCAACTCAGAGAGGCAAGTGCTGTATTCTCAAAGCACTTGCGTCCTAAGTTATGGCGGCATAACCTATATGGGCCGGCGTAAGCTAGCGTAATTCAAAGTAGGCAGGTAGGGGGCGTGTTGTATGCTAATGAAGCATGACCCCATGTAGATGCATAGCCGAACGAATGGAGCATGTGCCGTCCGTGAACGTATCCCTGGGTGCATGCTCCGAATTACGCCAGCTAGAATTCCTAGGATACGTCGAATACTGCATACGATGTGAGCGTAACTTACGCCCAGGCGCATTGACGTACGCCTTACATAAATGACGTAAAATTCGATGGCTGTTCCGACGTCCATACCTTAACATGGGCTGCGCCTCATATAGCAGGGGTAACTTCACACCGGACGTACACCTTACGTAAACGGCGTATCTTACAGCGACGGGCGCATCTACGTTCGTGAATCGGCGTATCTTGCTCATTTGCATATTTTTTATGGGAACGGCGAATGCGTCCAGCGTAGCTATGTGCCCACGATACGCCGGCGTAGGCAAGTTACGTCGGACGGCTGAAGCCATGGTTTTCGGCGTATCTTGCTTTGTGGATCGACGTAAAGATACAATGGCGCACATTTAAAATTACGCTGGCGTATCTGGAGATACGCCGGCGTAAAGCCTTTGTGGATCCGGGCCATAATTTGTTATATATACATATTGTTTCTGAACCATTTTCTATGTGTGTTATGTTTATTTTACATGCTGCCATCTAGTGACCTTTTGTGGTAATGCACCTATTTGTTATTTCTTTGTCTGATCTATGACACACTTCCTTTCTGTGTAATGCTCCACACTTCTTCCTGAGTTTGTACTTCCTGCTTAATGGAGACAGCTTTACAGGCCACATGTAACATGGGCACATGTATTCTGCATTGTAAGCTACAGACAGTATCATTTTTTGACCACACAATACTACAACCTGTTCATCTGCTGTAACCTGTCTTCTGATGTTTGGATTAAAGCAACTTCTGTGAATAGAATCGGTATTGGTGAGTTCAAGCTATCTGATAAAGATTGTCCTCAATCATTATATCTGCTTATACAGACCAGGCATAGAGGTCTCACTAGGGATAAGTCGCTTCACAACAATCAGAGTCAGAATAGGTTTAGACATTGACTCCTGGCCTCTGACCACTCATACTCATCCCATGTCTTTATTGCCACACATCTGACATTACCCAAGAATTGGAAATCTCCTAACCCTCCCTCTATTGAGGAAGTGATCTCTATCCTTAATACTCGTTGTCTGATAGAATTCATGCATGCTAAGGCTCACCTTAGCACCAAAATTCTTTAGAAATTGTGATCCTTGGCTTATTAATCTTAAATGTTTACCTCTCACCTGAATTGTCATTGCTTGAACACATTTTACCTATTTAACCAGCTGCGGAAGAATTGGCTGCTGAATGACCAGGCCATTTTTTGCGATTCGGCGATGCACCGCTTTAACTGACAATTGCGTGGTTGTGCGATGTGGTACCAAAACAAAAATGATGACCTTTTTTTCCCCACAAATAGAGCTTTCTTTTGGTGGTATTTAATCACTACTGCAGCTTTTATTTTTTGCGCTATAAACAAAAAAAGAGCGGTTTTGAAAAAAAAAGCAATATTTTTTACTTTTAGCTATAATACATATCCCCAAAAAATATATAACATTTTTATTTTTTTCCTCGGTACGTATTCTTCTACATATTCTACACAAAAAATGCAATACGCGTATATTTATTGGTTTGTGCAGAAGTTATAGCGTCTACAAAATAGGGGATAGTTTTATGGCATTTTTATTATAATTTTATTTTTATTTTTTACTAGTAATGGCAGTTATCTGTGATTTTTATCATGACTGCGATATTGCGGCAGACACATCAGACACTTTTGACGCTATTTTGGGACCATTGTTATTTATACAGCAATCAGTGCTATAAAAATACACTGATTACTGTGTAAATGACACTGGCAGGGAAGGGGTTATCCAGTAGGGGCGAGGAAGTGGTTAAGTGTGTCCTAGGGAGTGATTCTAACTGTGTAAGTGATGGGCTACCACCGACATGACAGTGATTACTGCTCCCGATTACAGGGAGCAGTAGATCAGTGTCCTGTCACTAGGCAGAACAGGGAAATGCCCTGTTTACACAGACATCCCCCTGTTCTGCTTCTCTGTGACCTAAGGTGACCACATTTCCAAACTACCATTCAGGGACACCCCCCCCTTCCCAAAAATCAGCTTGTGCTGTAACGAATCACAGCACAGTGTTTGGACACAAGACGTGGGATTTATGACCTCTCCAATCACAAGCAGGGGGCAGGATTGTGCTCCTCCAGGCATTTACAGCCATGACAAGTACTGTCAGTGAGTAAAGCGGTGATGTGGCGGCCTTTTTTGGGGGCATCAGATTGGCCCGGGGGTGGCTGTGTCCGTTTCATTCCAGGACACTGTATTGTCCTGGAATGAATGTGCCCGGGACAGACTTGCAAAATGCGGGACTGTCCCGGGCAATCCGAGACATGTGGTCACCCTACCGTGACCCGATCGTGGGACACCGGCGGACATCGAGTCTGCGGGCTTCGCGGGCAGGGTCGCGGAGACTGCGGTGGGTGCACCGCTAGGCGGCAGATTCAAAGCAACATACCTATACGTTGCTTTGCCTGCCTTTGCCATTCTGACAATGTATATCTACATGAGGAAGTTGGCAGGCAGATAATCTGCATAATAAACATGACCACCTTCCTAGATAGTTTTCTGGGTGACATTGTCTTAAAGCATAGATGACAACACCCCCTCTTCTGATTCTGATAGCACCTGCCACTTTGTTAGCAATATATTTACTACTTTCTGCTGAGTTTGAAACAGTTTGCAGCTAACGGTAAGCCATCCATGTCTTTCCATACTGTTGTAGCGCCCTGCTCCCAAATGACTGGGCGCTATGTTAAATTTAGTGGGTGTCTGAGCCGATAATGTGGTTTAGACTGTATGATTTATTCTGAATTAGCCTCTGTCTAGGCAGTGGCTGTGCCTGATAGCATTTTCCCACTGTTGCCTGTAGGTGACGATACCCTCACAGGTCAGTGTTGGAACATGGGCAAGCCATAGGTCATTGAGTATCTTTTCTCGGGAGCAGCCAGTGGGAGTGGTCCCCCGCTGTGCATGCTGGGAAGGGATACTTAAGGGGCGGATGCCACGTTTTTTGAGCTTTCACCTTTGTGGCCATCCTGGCACGAGGTATGTGTTGTTTGATTTCCAGCCCCGGAACACAGTTGGCCCAAGGCTGCATTAGTACCAGTAGGTCCAGTTATGCTGACTGGGGCCTACAAATCAAGAGGCATCCTAAGCTGTCCATCTAAGAGAAGGAAGCTATGCTTAATAAAGGAAACCAGGGGAGGACCTGCCCTGGAGGAGACCAAGCAGAAGGTTTATGTCTCGGGATAGGCCTGGTGACTTTATTAAGGAGGGATCCACGACTCAAGTTGTCCTACAGTTCGCCGGTTTGGCTTAAAGGCTCTTTAAACTGTACGGCTGTAAGTTCGGGCATTATATCCTGTGGCAGAGGATTCCGGACTGTTCAATTTGTTCTCAATCAGTCTGTGGTAGAGACTGTTATCGAATTGGTTTGTGCTTCATTCCGGCTGCTAGGCCAGGTAAGAGGGATCTATCCAGGTGAGCAATACCCACTCAAGAGGGAGTGGTAAATTATTTTGGAGTTTGGGGGTTTTCCTCAGTGATCTGTACCATGTACCTGAACCTTCCCTTCCCACTTTATCCTTCTACCTTCTTCACAAGTTTTGAGCAAAAAGAATAAAACCTGAGGCCTCGTACACACGACCGGTTTCCTCGGCAGAATCCAGCAAGAAACTTGTTGGGAGACGTGTTTTGCCGAGGAAACCGGTCGTGTGTACATTTTTCGACGAGGAAACTGTCGAGAAACTCGACGGGCCAAAAAGAGAGCATGTTCTTTTTTTCCCTCGACGGGAATGGAGAAAATTGGCTCGTCGAGTTCCTCGACAGCCGAACTTGGGACTCGATGAGGAAAACGATGTGTTTCGCCCGACGAGTTCCTCGGTCGTGTGTACGAGGCCTCACAGATAGAGGTTTTACATCTTGTGTGGACATTGGAGTTCTTTCAGACTTTCTTCACCTAGACAACGAATGTTGAGGTAACGTCCAGGCCCAAAATCTAACCAGCAGCTCTTACGGGTGTAGTGCTACACTGTGTACTCATATTTTCTTTATGGAAAAGTAACTTTGAAATTGCATCACTTAAAAACCTAAATGAATTTCCAGTTACAAAAAAATAACAAAAAAAATTAATTAAAAAAAACATGTATACAAATAAAAAATAAATAAACTTCAGACTCAATAGACTACTCTGGCATCACTTTTCCATGTTTTTTCATTGTATTAATTAACTTGACAAATAAACTCTGCTAACAAATGCTGGCCAAACCGTCTGGCAGAGCATGTGCTAATGAAATCAGATTTCATTACAGTTCCCCCAACACAAAGGTAGAAACAGGATCAGTTATTTGTAGTTTACATGGCTTGGCTTTACATGGCAGTGAAAGATCCAGTTCTTAGCAGCCCAGTGTACCGCTGATTCATTCACTCACTCGCTGCCAGTTGCTAGAATTCCCATCAGTTACAACCTCGTCACTTTACAAATGTCACAGATACAACTTATGTCCTTTAGAACTTTTCCAACTGTTCAGCAAACAGGTGGTAGAAAAAAAAGAAAACAAGTAACCCGATCAACCTCTTCACCTCTCCGGCCAAATCCACTGTCGTCTTTTTTTGTGGTTTTAAGAAATGTTTTTGGTGGTTTGTATTTAAAGCTGTCCACACAGCATCGAGGCCATTCTCCAACACAAACATTTTGATTTTTCTCTCCAAACTTTGAACGTGATCCAATAACAAAGCAGAACATGACACAAAAACTAAGGTGTGAGCGAATGACCTTATGTGATTCTAGGCCGGTGTTTCTCAACCTTTTTTTCAGTTAAGGGAACCTTTAAAAATGATGGACAGTCTCCAGAGCACCCTTTAACTACTTCAACCCCGGATCATATTGCTGGTCAATGACCGTGCCACTTTTTTCGATTCAGCACTGCGTCGATTTAACTGACAATTGCGCGGTCGTGCGACATTGGCTCCCAAACAAAATTGGCGTCCTTTTTTTTACACAAATAGAGCTTTTTTTGGTGGTATTTGATCACCCCTGCGGTTTTTATTTTTTGCACTATAAACAAAAATTTTGAAAAAAATGCAATATTTTTTACTTTTTGTTAAAATAAATATCCCACAAAAAATATATAAAAAACTTTTTTTTTCCCACAGTTTAGGCCAATATGTTTTCTTCTACATATTTCCAGTAAAAAAAAAAAATCACAATAAGCGTTTATTGATTGGTTTGCGCAAAAGTTATAGCGTTTACAAAACAGGGGATAGTTTTATGGCATTTTTATTAATATTTTTTTTTTTTACTAGTAATGGCGGCGATCAGCGATTTTTATCGGTACTGCGACCTTATGGCGGACACTTCGGACACTTTTGACACATTTTTGGGAACATTGGCATTTTTATAGCGATCAGTGCTATAAAAATGCATTGATTACTATAAAAATGCCACTGGCAGGGAAGGGGTTAACACTAGGGGGGCGAGGAAGGCGTTAAGTTTGTTCCCTGGGTGTGTTCTAACTGAAGTGGGATGGGACAGACTTGGGGAAATGAATGATCGCTGTTCATACATTGTATAAACAGACGATCAGGCATTTCTCCCCCTGACAGGACCGGGAGTTGTGTGTTTAACACACAGCTCCCGGTTCTCGCTCTGTAACAAGCAATAGCGGGTACCCAATGGTGATCGCGCCCGCCGGGCACCCGCTTTGGGACCAGCAGCGAGCCCCTATTGGCTGAATCACTAGATAACATATAGCTACGTGGTCTTGCGCAGCCAAGCCAACCTGCCGTCGTATAACTCAGCGGCTGGTCGGCAAGTAGTTAAAAATTATGGACAGTCTCGAGGACCCTTTAAAAATTAGGGACAGTCTCGAGGCACCCTTTAAAAATTATGGACAGCCTCAAAGCTCTCCCTTTAACCTTTTTTCGACCTGCCACACGCCGATGTACGTTGGCAGAATGGCAAGGGCAGGCAAATTGGCGTACCTGTACGTCCCTTAGAATTTGCCGCCCAGCGCACGCCTCATGGGTGCCTCGTGAGTGCGCCCGCGGGTCCCGGGGACTCGATGTTCCCGGACAGCCCGCGATTGTGGTCGGGAGAGCATGTAAACACTGCATTTCCCTGTTCTTCCCTGTGACAGGACAGTGACCGGGAGCAGGGATCACTGACATGTCACTCGTAGCCATGCCTCCTCACAGTTAGAATCACTCCCTAGGACACACTTAACCCCTTTGGTGCTCACTAGTGTTTAACCCCTTCACTGCCAGTGTCATCTTCACAGTAAACAGTGCATTTTTATAGCACTGATCGCTGTAAAAATGACAATGGTCGCAAAAATGTGTCAAAAGTGTCCACCATAAAGTCGCAGTCGCGATAAAAATCACAGATCCCCCCTGTCTGGAGTTTATATTGGTTGTATGCAATGAAAGACTTATCTCTGTTTAGTTCGAAGTGTAGGACTGTCTATGCTTAGTTTTAACTATTTTCTTCTCTCTGGTTTATTTTGCTCCAGTCGGAACATCTGACATGTTGTAACAAATTTATATTTCTTGTTCACTTATTGAAAATATTAATAAAGACATATTGAACTAAAGGGATGCAGGCTCAGCAGATTTCCTCATTAGTGCTCTGCAGTGGCACACCTGACAGTTGATTATGAAACCACTCCCATTAGACTTACTCAGAACAGAGGCACAAAAAAAAACCACACATTGATTACTTCAGAATAACAAAAGGTAGGAATCTGCAAAAAAGGTTGTTATAATCCTTGCAATGTACATTGATCACCCAAAGTAAAATGTTTTTTTTTTTTTTTCCTCAACAAAAGTGGAGTTACACTTTAATTAATGCATGAATGGTGATCTACTGTGCTTTGTAGTAACAAGCATGATATTGGAATGTGTAGATGTGAAGCCAGCTCTTGGCATATGGTGAAAAGAAAGCTCTACCAATATCTGTATAAAACAGAATTTTAGTTATGAAGTGTGTTAAAGGGGAGGTTCACGTAAAAAAATGTTTTTTAACCTTGCATTTAGGCTATTAATTTTAATGAGAATCTGCAGTTTTTTTTTTTAAATACTTGCGGTACATACCGTTTTCCATACGTATGTTCACCACGGCTTCCGGGTATGATGGTCGGGGTTGGGCGTTTCTAATTGATTGACAGCATCCTGTAGGGTTGTCCAGATACCGATACTAGTATCGGTATCGGGACCGATACCGAGTATTTGCGGGAGTACTTGTACTCGCGCAAATGCTCCCGATACCTAAATAGAATACTTTTTTTGTATTTATCAACATGTTCTGTGAAAATTCTTTGAGTTTTTTACTACTGCGTGACAAGAAAACAAAACATTTTTATTCATTTTTACTCATTTTTATTCTTTTATAATGTCTTGAGTTAGAGTTCTTCATAATTCTAAAGAAAATATCCTTAGTCTGTATTGTGGTTTGAAAACTGTCACATGACATTTAAAAAAAGTATCGGTATGCGGTATCGGCAAGTACATGAAAAAAAGTATCGGTACTTGTACTCGGTCCTGAAAAAGTGGTATCGGGACAACCCTAGCATCCTGATCGACGCATACAGCGCATCACGAGTAGCCGAGGTTTACGTGAACCTCCCCTTTAAACTAAAATGGTTAAACTGAGCAATGATAAGCTGATTGACAAAAATGTTTGACAATTACTGGTAATGAAGATAACCTTCAAAAAATATGTGTAAATGTTATAATTTAGATTTAGCATCAAGAAGAATTATATGGAACTTTAATTAATGCCATTTAGGTTGAATCCCAATTTGCAAACAATTGTTCAATACCACATATGTTCTTCTCTCCTGAGATTTTTGGATATAAGATATAAATTAGTTTACTATTAAATATAAAAATAAAGTTGACCTCTTTCAGTTGGGCTCCCAAGTGGAGCAGGTAGGGCGGGGTGAGTGGGAGGCCCCCCCTCACACCCGCCATTGCCACCGGGGGCATGGAGAAGGATGGCAGATTGCCTCCGGGGGGAGGGTCTGCCTACCACCAACTCCTGCAGTCCGGCTCCTCTCTCTCGAGTTCATGCACAAAAATACACTTAAAAAAAAAAAAAAATAGAACCTGCTCTATTTTTTCACGTCGTGTGTACGCTTTAACGAGGGGTAAAAAAACATGCATTAAAAGGAGCTGTGGTGGCTCAACGTGATTGGCACTGCGCTGACATGCCGTTCACCTCTGCAGCCAAGGGTTCGGATCCCGGTCTCGGCTACATGTGAATTGAGTTTGGTGGTCTCAGCCCGGCTCCCGGTGGGTGTGCTATGCAAGGTACGCCTGTGCTTAGTACGCCCACCCCCCCCCCACAAAAACCACCACACTTGCACGCACACAAAATTGGTTTAATACGCACGCACTTTGGCCATGCGGTCTCCTAAAGAGAGGCGAAGGACCTACGGGGCTGGCTTGGTGGGTTGGGCCCCCTCACTCCCTCATAGGGGGAGTCCCTCTGCCCCGATGGGGTCCTGTTGGGCCCCAGTTGGGCTCCCAAGTGGAGCAGGTAGGGCGGGGTGAGTGGGAGGCCCCCCCTCACACCCGCCATTGCCACCGGGGGCATGGAGAAGGATGGTGATTGCCTCCGGGGGGAGGGTCTGCCTACTCCCAGCTCCTGCAGTCCGGCTCCTCTCTCTCGAGTTCACGCACAAAATACACTTTAAACAGAAAAAAAAAAAAAAAAAAACATGCATGCTCAGAAGCAAGTTATGAGACGGGGAAATTAGCAAAAGCAGCCCAATGGGTTGCACCATTCGAATGGTCCTTTCCCTTTATAGTGCCGTCGCAAGTGTTGTAGCATTTTTTTTTTCACGAACGTGTGTATGCAAGGCAGGCTTGAGAGGAATCACAACAATTGATGTTGAAAAAGAAAAAAAAAATTTTTTATGACATGAATAGCGGTTTGTACGCGGCATTAGTCGTTTGACTAAAATGGCATTTTAGTTTTGGTCATATTTTAGTCATCTCAATTGTTTTCGTTTTAGTTGTATTTTAGTCGACTAAAACAGTATTCATTTAATCAACTAAATTAACACGGGTGACGACTCTACTTGCGGTTGACATGCACATCGGCAGTAGTTGCTTTAAATAAGCAATTTCCTTTTTTTGCAAAACTTTTGTGTTAAACCTCTTGGATTTGTAGAAATCTGCTAAGCACATTTGGTCTGCTCATTGCAAACACCCCCAGGGAGTAACTAATTTGGACAGCAGCATGACAGCATTAATCACTCAGACTGTGACCTCTGTGTCTCGTTTACAAATGCGCTATTTCTTCTTGAAGGAATGTCTGCAATAACAGTAACACACCTGAGAGAACCTGGTCCTTCAAACCGACAAACTTCCTGACAGCGATCTCCTTCCAGCTGCAAACACCAAAGAAAAAGAAGAGAATGCATTGTGTGTTATAGAAAAAAAAAAAGACAATATAAAGACCTGAATCCCTAAAATATTGATTGTCAGCAACATAAATATTCAGTACGTTGCACAATGCCTCTCCGGTTCATTGGGGATCCCCAATCAACATTTTTACAGCAGAAAATGTACATCTGGAAGTAAACCAGCAAATATTGTTTAATGGTTTCAATATTTAGATATGTGTTTGTAATTGTGATATAAATCTAACAGGAATTTGCAAGTGTTAGCTAATAAATCATGTAACGGTTAAAAGACCCAAAAAAAAAGCTTAGGGGGTCTCTTTATCCTTTTCACGACTAATGCCGCATACACACGCGGGAAAAACCAGCGGGAAAAACCTTGGATGGTATTTCCGACGGAATTCCGCTCAAGTTTGGCTTGCATACACACAGTGACGTACAACACTACGACGAGCCAAGAAAATTAAGTTTAATGCATGGACTCCTGAAAAAAATGACCGTTTTTAAAACTTTTTTGCATTGATACATGTTCCCTCGGGCAAGACCCGGGTTCTCAAAGACGTTTTCACAGGCAAGCTATAGACACCCAGCAGGAACAATATTTAAAGGAATTTTTCATTTTTTTTTTTATTTAAACTTTATTAAAATCACTGCTCCAGGAGAGCATGAAGGTAATAAAACCTTGAGCCTTTACAACCACTTTAAATAAGGATGCGGAATATGTCCTTCAAAATCAATGCATGGATGAATAGCTATGTGTGTGGGCCTAATGCAAAGAGCCGTACTCATAATGCACCAAGGGTGGTGAAAACCTGAAAGTAAATTGTCTTATGGGGAGGGGCTCTGATCTTGAATCAGGAATTAAAGTGGTTGAAAACCCTTTACAACCACTTTTACCTACATGTAAGCCTAGATTAAGGCTTACCTGTAGGTGCTCGAAAAATCTCCTAAAACCCACGGTTTCGGAGAGATTTTCGAAAGACGGGTGCCAATGTATATGGTGCATGCCCCGTAGACAACGGCGCAGGCGCACTTTAGGAGATTGCGCCGTGACTGGCGGCTCCCGCGTGTAAGCGGGAATGGGGTGTGGCGTTTCACAGAGGGAGACACAGGTAAAGTTGTCTGCACAAAAACAACGTTTATTACCGTGGAGCGGTATTTACAATCATTACAATCGAACAGCAAATAGTTCCTTTCCAGACCTGGAGACACACATATGCAGAACAGATTCTGTGGTACACCGCTACATGGATTTCTCAGCTCCACAGGCACTTCCCGCTTAATGGCACACCTCCTGCACTCACAGTGAGACACCAGCTTGGCTGGTAACAGCTGGTGTTTTCCACCTGAACAGGGTTAACACCGCAGACCTACGTAGGAACCCTGCACTAATCTTCCAGCAGGGTCTCTGTCTTAATCTGCCTACAACCATGTTCTCCTCTCAAAATGTGCCAGAGCTTTTCTATATAAGGAAAACCACCCCCAAAATGGCCGCCCAGATCTCTTGAGATCTAATGTGTCCTATCAGGACACCGGGCTTCTCCAAAATGGTGTTGGAGACACTCCAGAGGTAAATAGTGTTAAACATAAGTACATACATAAACATAACAACTCAACTGCAGTGTGAATACATACGATTACTTTACCACTTGCCGGAGCTGGGATACCCAGAAGGAAGAGGGTGAAAGATGGATCGGGGACATCGCAGGCTTCGGTTTCAGGTAAGTGACACATAATGGGCACTTTTTTCCCCCCTTCCCCCCAACCTACTCTTTATGCTAGATTAGTTGGTTACGGCAGCAGAACCCAATTTTATGGGTATACTATTTATGATGTGGTAATACTCCCCATACCCATCTCTTTTTTGGTCACCTTGCGCTCTCCCCTTATCCCCATCTGTCCCCACCCATTTCAAAAGTGACACATGGGAGCTGTGGTGGCTCAACGTGATTGGCGCTGCGCTGACAAGCCGTTCACCTCTGCAGCCAAGGGTTCGGATCCCGGTCTCGGCTACATGTGAATTGAGTTTGGTGGTCTCAGCCCGGCTCCCGGTGGGTGTGCTATGTAAGGTACGCCTGTGCTTAGTACGCCCACCCCCCCCACAAAAACCACCACACTTGCACGCACACGAAATTGTTTAAAAAACACACGCACTTTGGCCATGCGGTCTCCTAAATTAAAGAGAGGCGAAGGACCTACGGGGCTGGCTGGATGGGCTAGGCCCCCCTCACTCCCTCATAGGGGGAGGCCCTCTGCCCCATTGGGCCCCAGTTGGGCTCCCAAGAGGAGCAGGTAGGGCGGGGTGAGTGGGAGGCCCCCCCTCACACCCGCCATTGCCACCAGGGGCATGGAGAAGGATGGCGATTGCCTCCGGGGGGAGGGTCTGCCTACTCCCAACTCCTGCAGTCCGGCTCCTCTCTCTCGAGTTCACGCACAAAAAAAAAAATACACTTGAAAAAACAAAAAAAACAAAAACAAAAGTGACACATAATGGGCACTATGCCCATTATGCTTTACCTTTACAGGGAAACAAAGAGGAAGTAACACCCATCAGGGTTTACTGCTCGTTAAAAAAGACTACTATAGAGGGACACACAATTCAACAGGTTAACCCGCTAGGATATGCAGAAAGCCAACATTATAGAGTGTAGAGTAGGGAAAATGGTAGAGAAGGTGCCAAGAGGTTAAGGTGGAATAAATGAAAGAATAACAAATAAAAAAAGAGGTGAGGGGAGGGAGGGAGAGAAGGGGCAAGGTAAGGTAAGGTAGGGTGTGGTAGGGACAAAGGGGTAGGAGGTACACATCGACCGAGTCCCAGATGCCAATCGTAGCTAATTTTCTTTAAGATGCTGATAGATGTTTCATTTATTTTTATTTAGGAAAAAAGGTTGGAAAATGTACTCAAAATTGTGTGTGTGTCCAGCAGAGCTGTCCCCATAATGCAATAAAGTACTACGAAGGTGAAGAAGATACCCCAAATCCATTTTATGGTGATCTGAAAGTGTATTAGTGACAGAAAGCTGAAAATGACACCATATGGCCAACACTTGATGAAGAACCCCCATCTGGAAGACATAGCCTTAGTTACAGGTCAACAGAGGAAGCGCGGATACATCAAGATTGACGGACAAAACAAAACACAGTCTTAGGGGACAGTGAGCCCAGATTGGATGCTCTTCTCTTTTCTTTACAGTAACTAAGATAAAAGACTACTATTGATGGAAGCAAATGAGATGGATTCACGAAGTGCATCTCATTTGGAAAAAAACGAACCTCTACCCAGATGTGGTTAAAGGGCTAAATTTCACATAAAAAACAGGTGGCCTCCTTTAAAAAATATTGCTCTTACTATTTGAAATAATATAGAAATTCTTTCTCTAATTTGCTTTTACCAAGATGATAACCTAAAAGAGTTGTATTTTATTATATGGTTGCATTTCAAGTGGATATAATAGAGACATGTGTAGGAAACTAAGAGCATAAAATTATATTATTATATAACGTATTTATTATTAAAAGTCACACTACTTTTCACTTTGCTCCTGCCTTCCTACCTATCTATTGACCCGGTACCAATCAATACTAAGCAATATACCTGGGTGCTGGGGAACAACATGGATTATGTGGCCGACACAGGAAGTAAACCCTTCCAAAAAAAAATCAAAAAAGACAATAAACCCTGCAAGACAAAGGCATAATCAGCTAGTAGGCATAGAATACTAGCTGATTATGTATTATGTATTTCTAACCTCAGATTGAAGCCCCCGCAGAGGTCCACGTCTCCCCCTCAAGCTGCATAGCTGTTGTCCCGGAGTGACTTCCGGGGTAACGCGGCTCCGATGCTGTGATTAGCCGGAGCCGTGATGACGTCACTCCCGCACACATGTGCGTGGGAACGGCACAGTACAACTGAAGCAACGGCACATAATGCCATTGCGTCGGTTTGCTTAACCCCCCTGGAGGTATTCCTGAGTCTGACTCGGGGTTAGATTTCTGTGCTGCGATCGTAACCCCGAGTCAGACTCAGGCTCGCCTCGCTGAATCCACAGGCATGGTTTATTTACCTTGTCCCTGGATCCAGCGATGCATCCACGCTGTGTAAGTGAGCGGGTGCTCGCTCGATTCACACAGTGCCTCTGTGTGCCGCCGATCTCCGTTCCCTGCGACGTTACGACGCACAGGGGCGGAGAAACGGCGCCATATTCAAAAATGTAAACAAACACATTACATACAGTATACTGTAATCTTATAGATTACAGTACTGTATGTAAAAAATACACACCCCCCTTGTCCCTAGTGGTCTGCCCAGTGCCCTGCATGTTCTTTTATAAAATAAAAACTGTTCTTTCTCCCTGCAAACTGTAGATTGTCCATAGCAACCAAAAGTGCCCCTGTATGTCAAAAATTGTCTTAGAGCAGCTAGAAAACAGCGATAATAAATTATAATCACTTGCAGAATTGAGCGATAGCGATTTGTGGGGAAATTGGTCATAAAAAATAAAAATAAAATACTGACAGCGACAATTCTGCAACTGAGCAAAGTTCAGTGTTTTTGATTTGATTACATTATTGAATAATTTTTATTCTAATTATATTATTATTTGTTATAATTATTTATTATATTATAATTTATAATTTTGTTTAAAAAAAAATTTCATACCCGGTATGCCTATTAGGCAGCGTACACACGATCAAATTTATCTGCTGAAACTGGTCCGACGGACCGTTTCAGCAGACATCTCAGATCGTGTGTACGGGCTAGCGGACAGGTTTGTCCATCGGACAAATTTCAAAGCATGCTTTAAAATTTGTCCGCTACAAACCTGTCTGTCGGATCTGTCCGCTGGTTAGAACACTAACCAGCGGACAGAACTGTCCCTGCATTCGTCGAATGGATTTGACGCATGCGCGGAATGATTTCACTTCCTCGTTTGGTGACGTGGCGGCGTCAACGTCACCGCGTTACCTGGCCGAGGGGATTTTCATCCGATGGTGTGTACACACCGTCGGATGAAAATCCGGAGGAGACATGTCCGCTGGAAACGGTCCGTCGGACATGTTTCAGCGGACATGTCCCTCCGTGTGTACGCGGCCTGAGACTCTTGTTTGGTCAGATTTAAGTGAGTTATTTCTAAGAATTACAAGCCTACAGTATAAAACAACAAATTTTCATGCAAATAATGGTACCGCTTTCAGCACCTAAAATCTGAAAGAATCATACCACCAGGGAGGTTAAAGTGGATGTAAACCCCTGCTTTTAACGCATACTGTTAGAGAGGTTAATTTGGTTGTTCTGCAGGCTGGTCAGTAAGGAAGTTTTGTTGTTAAAGTGGATGTAAACCTGAAATATTTTTATTTATTTTTTGATGTCACAATGTACAGTATACGATTTCCTATCATCTGTGCCCAGTCTTGCCACACAGAGTTAATCTAGCTCTGAGCAATCCTCTTTTATTGTTCAGTGAAATAAAACGGACTTACAGAGAAAAACCTTAGTCTGTTCCGCCCCCTTGCTGTGAGTGACAGGTTATTTACATATCTCATGCACTAGCCTGGAGACAGCCATTATTTTTTAATTCCCACCCCCACTCCTTTTCTGAAGTCATGTGGCTACTTTTCTGGATTTTGACGGGATGTTGGTGATCATAACAGAATTCAGTGTAAGAAATACATAGGAAAAAATGCATGTTGACAAGGGGAGTGTAGAGGTGGGCGGGAAGTCTACTGACATCACAACTCCACCCACCGAGCTCCAGACAACAGATCCACCCACAGAATCTGCAGTTTTTCAGTTCTTATAACAGACAGAGGAGGGACATTTGACAGGTAATGGTACATGCAGGAGGCATCTATATCCTTATAGATCAGCACTATGGCAGTAGTTTAGAAAGGATGAGAGTGGGTTTACATCCACTTTAAGGCCTTGGTAATCCTATATGGAGAAGTGTGCAACAATGTCATTGCCCTTTTCCTCCACGTGTTATTGAGGCATCTTTTCCTTTTATGAATGTTAAATATAGTCATTATTTCTAACAGCATGATGTCTGTAGCTTTCAGCTTAAAAGATCCTCAGGAGCAGATATAGTTGTAAAGACTGGTTATGCAAATCACTGAATTACAAGCGGTTTCATGCAGCGTCTCATTTTATGGCAATCAGATTCTCTTGAATATGAAAGAATGAGTCATTTCTAGGAGATCATCAAATGAATAAGAGTACTTAGTGCTTTACTTTATGTCCATTCTCTAGACACACGCTGGTGAGATTGCGCTTTAATGGACTGTAAGCATAGGGTACACGTTGGGTCTACTATATTGGGTGGCTTTTATTGTAGAAAGGTGAAAAAGTGACCAGACTATATCAATTAAAGTGGACCTGAAAAAGTGACGGCTTGGTATGTTATAGAGAACATCTAAACATTACAATTCCTAACGCTGGTCTTAAGCCGCTTACACACGACCATTTTTCATGTCATGGGAAAAACAACGTTTTTTTCGACGTGATTCCTGTCAAGCCTGCCTTGCAAAGTGCGGTGGCGTATAACACGTACAACGGCACTATAAAGGGGAAGTTCCATTCGGATGGCGCCACCCTTGGGGCTGCTTTTGCTGATTTTTGTTAGTAAAAGTTTGGTGAGAGACAATTCGCGCTTTTCAGTCTTCGTGCTTTTCAGTTCGTTACAGCGTGATGAATGTGCTATCTTCATTACAAACGCTAATTTTACCAGAACGAGCGTTCCTGTCTCATAACTTACATCTGAGCATGTGCCTTTTTTTTTCCCTGTCGTTAAAGCCTACACACGACCGTTTTTCACGACTTGAAAAACGACAGCGTGAAACAGGACAAGAAAAATTAGAGAAGGTTCCAAATTTTTAATGCCATTTTTCTCGTCATGAAAAATGGTCGTGTGTACGTGCCATTACACTTGTAAAAGTTCATTGAATGTCTGGATGAAAAAGTATAAAAATCAAACGTTCCTCTACTAGAGTGTTTCTCAACTTCATTCCTCAAGCCCCCCCAACAAGTCATGTTTTCAGGATTTCCCTCAGATGAAAAGGCTGTGGGAATTACTAAGGCAGTGAAACTGATCAAATCACCTGTGCAAAACAATGGAAATCCTGAAAACCTGACCTGTTGGGGGGCCTTGAGGACTGGAGTTGAGAAACACTGCTCTACTAGAAGGAGCCTTAGTTCCTTTTCACACTTATACGACTTGTCCCACGATTTTGGACTGCAAAATCATATGACAAGTCATTCTCCATTATTTTCAATGACCACCATTCATACTGGCACGACTTTAAGTTGTGCCTACTTCAAAGTAGTCCTTGCACTACTTTGGTCCGATTTTGATGCCACTTACACAGGCATTAATTGAAATCACGGCCGCGAATCGCGGCAAAATCGTGGTAAAATCGCGCAATTTTGAAGTCGTACAAGTGTGAAAGGTGTAATGGACTTGACTAACTTCGAATGACTTTTCCTTGGAGTCAATGTCTCAATTTTCAGAAAATGTAGCTCATGTATAGTGGCATGTAGTTGCCATCATCCCTTAAATCAATTATAAACTGAAAAAACCTCAATAGCAATGGGATTTTTTAGACAACAAATATAAGACAACCAAGTCATAAAAAAGTATAAATTTATTACAGAACAATATCAATAATAATTAAAATACTTTTCGAAAGATACTGTCCATCGCCATATGCCCAGAATCAAGAGCCTGTAGGCGTGCAGGACAGAATTTCCAACGCGTTTCGAATGATTGACATTACTCTTCAGGTTATTTTACAGTATCAATTTCTACTAGGGTTGTCCCGATACCGATACTAGTATCGGTATCGGGACCGATACCAAGCATTTCCCCGAGTACTTGTACTTAGGGGAAACGCTCTGATGCCTCACCCGATACCTGGGCAGGCAGGGGAGTTGCAAGTCTTTCCTCCCCCCCCGTGTTCTGTGCCACTTTTCTCCTCCTCCCCCTGTGTTCCGTGACGCTCTTCTCCTCCTCCCCCTACTCCGTGCCGCTCTTCTCCTCCTCCTCCTCCTCCTCTCCCCGTGCTCCGTGCTGCTCTTCTCCTCCTCCTCCTCCTCCCTGCTCCATGCCGCTCTATTCCTCCTCCTTCCCCATGCTCCGTGTCGCTCTTTTCCTCCTCCTCCCCCCTGCTCCATGCTGCTCTTCTCCTCCTCCTCCCCCCTGCTCCGTGCCGCTCTTCTTCTCCTCCTCCTCCCCCATGCTCCGTGCCGCTTATCTCCTACTTCTCCCCCCATGCTCCGTGCTGCTCTTCTCCTCCCCCCTGCTCCGTGCCGTTCTTCTCCTCCCCCCTGCTCCGTGCCGCTCTTCTCCTCCTCCTTCCCCATGCTCCGTGCCGCTCTTCTCCTCCTCCTCCCCCCCGTGCCTCGTGCCACTGTTCTCCTCCTCCCCCCGTGCTCCGTGCCGCTCTTCTCCTCCTCCCCCCCTGTGTTTCGTGCCGCTCTTCTCCTCCTCCTCCCCGTGCAGCTCTTCTCCTCCTACCCCGTGCTCCGAGACGCTCTTCTCCTCCTCCTCCCCCGTGCTCCTACCTTTTCAGAATGGACAGAGTCAGTGATCACTGACTTCTGTCCATTAACATAACTGAGCATCGTAACCTGTGTTTACGATGCTTCAGTTTATTAATGGAGAGAAGCTTCTCTCCATTCATCCAGCTGAGGCTGCAGAGAAAGGGACTGAGGAATCTGTGTCCTTAGTCCCTTTTCTCTGTCTTAAAGGGGAGATTTCTGAGGTCTGTTAGGATCCCTGATATCTCACCAAAGACCCCCAACAGGGCTGATATAAAAAAATTTGCAATAAATATTTTTTTAAAATAAATAAAAGTAAAATGTAAATTAAAAAAACACACTGACAATTCACCCCCCCCCCCAAAAAAAAAAAATCTCTGTTAAAAAAAAAAAAGTACAAAAAAATAAATAAAAAATACCGCCACTGTCACATGACATTAAAAAAAAAAAGTATCGGTATTCGGTATCGGCGAGTACTTGAAAACAAGTATCGGTACTTGTACTCGGTCTCAAAAAAGTGGTATCGGGACAACCCTACTTTCTACAATAGAAAAAACACAAAGAAAAATAAATATACATATATATTCAGAACTGGGAAGGGGGGGGGGGGACATCATCATGTCTCACCACAAAAAGTTGACATAAAAGGTAACCCACCCTCTCCTGAAGAGAAACATGTGTCAAAGAAGCTTGGGACCAACTTTTGGTGGTAAGGCATGATGATGTTTGCCCCCCCTTCCCAGTGCCGAATATATATGTATATTTATTTTTCTTTGTGTTTTTTCTATTGTACAAATTGATACTGTAAAATACTCTGAGGAAGATTGTCAATCATTCGAAATGCGTTGGAAATTCTGTCCTGCACGCCTACAGCCTCTTGACTCTGGGCCTGCGGCGACGGATAGTATCTTTCGAAACATATTTTAATTATTATTGATATTGTTCTAATATATTTATATGTTGTAATAAATTTATACTTTTTTATGACTTGGTTGTCTTATATTTGTTGTCTAAAAAATCCCATTCCTATTGAGGTTTTTTCAGTTTATAATGTCTCAATTTTCAATGTTGCACGTGAACTACAGATCTTCCTACCTTCCCCCACCCCTCCTACCGAGGGACTGATGGGTAGCACTGATGGGTGGCACTGAAGGGCACTGGACAGCCACTGCATTCATTATGGATTGTGTGGATGAAAGCCAGAGGTGTATTGCCAGCAGTGGCGGCTTCTGCTAAACATTTTTGAGAGGGCGACAAACAAACCCCTCCAGATCTGCACTCATCCCACAAACAGAGCCCTCCACAAATCGCAATAAGCGTATATAGTTTGGTTTGTGCAAAAGTTATAGCGTCTACAAAATAGGGGATAGTTTTATTGAATTATTATTAATATAATTTTTTTTTTTACTAGCAATGGCACATCACGGACACATCAGACACTTTTAAAGCTATTTTGGAACCATTGTCATTGCTATAAAAATGCACTGATTTCAGGCATACCCCACTTTTAAGTACACAGTGGCGTTTATTTACTATCGCTGAAGAGTGCAAAATCAGGCTCACTTCTGCATAGAAACCAATGAGCTTCCAGATTTTATTACCAGGCTTAATTGAACAAGCAGGGATTGGAAGCTCATTGGTTTCTATGCAGAAGTAAGCGTGATTTTGCAAAAAGTGGGGTATGTCTGTACTGTGTAAATGACACTGGCAGGGAAGGGGGTTAACCACTAGGGGCGAGGAAGGGGTTAAGTGTGTCCTAGGGAGTGATTCTAACTCTGAGGGGGCTGGGCTACAAGTGACGCGACATTGATTACTGCTCCCGTCCCGATGACAGGGAGCTGTAGATCAGTGTCCCGTCACTAGGCAGAACAGGGAAAATGCCTTGTTTACATAGGCATTTCTCCGTTCTACAGCTCCGTGACACGATCGTGGGACACCAGCGGACTATGTCCGCCGGTCATGGAGCTCGCTGCAGGGGCGCGCACGTGCCGCACGGCGGCAATTTCAAAGAAACGTACATGTACGTTGCTTTGCGCAGCCGTGCCATTCTTCCGACGTATATAGACAGGCGGCGGTCAGCAAGCGGTTAAGAGCACCATTCCTTGGTTCTACTCCCTACCCACCTCTGAGCACCATTCCTTGGTTCCACTCCCTACCAACCTGTAAGTAGGGATGAGCTGAACACCCCCGTTCGGTTGACACCAGAACCTTCGAACGGACCGAACATTTAGAACCCCATTGACATCTATGGGACTCGAACATTCGAATTCAAAAGTGCTCATTTTAAAGCCTAATATTCAAGTTATTGTCGTAAAACGTCTTTGAGAACCCGGGTCTTGCCCCAGGGAACATGTATCAATGGAAAAAAAGTTTAAAAAATGGTTGTTTTTTCAGGAGCAGGACTTTTTTTCCATTGATACATGTTCCCTCGTGCAAGACCCGGGTTCTCAAAGACGTTTTCACAGGCAAACTATAGACAACCAGCAGGAACAATATTTAAAGGAATTTTTCATTTTTTTATTTTTTTATTTAAGCATCATTAAAATCACTGCTCAGGAGCAGTGATTTTAATGATGCTTAAATTTAAAAAAGAAAAGAAAAATTCCTTTAAATATTGTACTTGCTGAGTGTCTATACCTGTGATAACGTCTTTAAATAGCACAATCACCTGCCTGCCAGTAGATTAGGAAGAACTGATCTAGCTAAGCTATACAGTGTATAAATATATGTACAACACCTAGGATGTATATATATCCTCTACACACTGTAACATTAACTGACTAGCCTGCCTGCCTGCCTGCTCTATCTACCTGCAAAAATGACACTCTCTCTGTCTCTCTCTGTTCTCTGTTAACTGCCGCAACACACTACACAAGGCCGCCCTGCAGGCGGCCTTTTATACTGTGGGGCGTGTACTAAATCCCCTGAGCCATAATTGGCCAAAGCCACCCTGGCTTTGGCTAATTATGGCTCTCCTTTTTTTGCGCGCTGTGATTGGCCAAGCATGCGGGTCATAGTGCATGCTTGGCCAATCATCAGCGCGCAATGCCGCAGTGAATTATGGTCCGTGACGCACCACTCGAATTTGGCAACAACGGCCCATAATGTTCGAATTTCGACGAACGGTCGAACAGACGATGTTCAAGTTGAACATACGTTCGAATCGAACGCGGGGCTCATCCCTACCTCTGATCACCATTCCTTGGTTCCACCCCCTTCCCACCTCTCAGTAATGGATACAGAACCAAGTATCAATTTGTGGTGCTAAGTAATTTGTATATGATTGGAAGTAAAATAGATCCACTGTAGCCAACAACAGTGTAGCTTCCCCAGCAACAATAGACTCTGAACAGTTAGCCCACAGTTGATGATTCCCAATAGCATAAGAGCCCCCCCAGCAACAATAGATCCCCTACCTGCGACAACTGACCTCCCCAGCAACAATAGACCCTCCCCCTGTAAAAATATATCCCCTCCAGTGTCAGGGAACTCCTGTAAAACGTTTTGCACACAGACGTGCGCAAGCGCATAACCTTTGCCATAGAATGACACGCATGCGCTTGTGCGCCAGAGCTCGCAATAGCGGGCATGTACACGCGCAGATATGAGCACGCGCGCGCACGTACGAGCCTAATCCCGTTTGGCGCCAGACAGCCTATTTAAAGGGAGTCTGTGCTCTTGTGCCTTGCTGACTGATCTTCAGCTGTGTTCCTGAATCGTGCTCTGATCCTGTGTGTCTTCCCAGTATTCTGACCCGGCTTGCTCTTGACCTTGGCTCTGTGTTCTGTTCCTGTACTGTTGCCCATCCCTGACCCGGCTCCGTTCCTGACTCTGGCTCTATCTATGATTTGGTACCTCACTGCCTGCTTGCTGACAAACCTGGCAATCCCTGAGACCTTGCTCCTGTCCAAGTTCCTGGTTGCTGTTAACCCTCGGTTACCTGCCTGGCTGTTACCTGGCCCTGCACAGCTCATCATAGTCTGCTTCAGGCCTCTGAACCCTACCAAGCTGTTCTCCCGGGACCTCCTGCTCCAGGCACTCGTGTCCCTCCTGTCCTTCGGCTTCCTCTGTCTCACCTTCAGCGGAGCCAGGACAGGAGATATAAGCGAGGCCTACCTCATCAAATCAGTCTCCCACCTGATCCCTGACATCCAGCAACAAAAGATCCTCCAGCAGCCAGCATTAATAGATCCTCCAGTAGACCCCAGCAACCCTTCCCATTACATACATTCAGAGCTTGAGGTGCCGGAACTGCGTTCCCTGCATTCCTGCTAAAAAAAAAACCTGGATAAATGACTTGGATAAATGACTTGACTATAAGTTGTATTACCAGTAAGGTATCTGTATTACTTTCAACGTTTCTATTGTTCAAGTAACCCGCAGTGAAGGTCTTTGTGGGAATAAGAAGTGTTAGAAATATCACTTTATCTTAGAAGGAACAATTCAGGAGAAGGTATTGTGCTCCGCAGGTCTCCTAATAGCCTTTGTTGTGCCGGATAGACCGATGTTCAGTTTTTCTTTTGCTGTTATTTTTCGATCGTCTATATACCTAGCAGATAAAAAAAAAAAAATGACTTGAACAGAGAGCAGAAAAAAATAGCTCTCTGCTGAAGCTGCACGTTTTCTTTTCACACAAGAGCTCCATTGTCTGGTAATTACAATTGTATTCTTTGTGCCTCCTCAGCGAGAAGCTGACTTACCTGAGAACAGAGCTGCTGCAGATGTGAATGCTGAGAGGTATTGAGGACCCCGGCCAATTTCCCCTAAATCCATCTGACTTCATAGCTGTGCTGGAGAAATACTTTCCTGGGACACCTGTTGGATCAGCATCGAATTTCCCTCGTGTATACGTTTAATGAAAAAAACATGGCATCCTGCCTCATGCAAAACAATGAACTTGAGTCCTTATGGAATGCCCCGTAATGGCTTCCAAAGCCTTCAGGAAAGAGATGTTTTGGGAATAGTTGGGATTCACTGAGTATAATGTTGCAATTAGAATTTGCAGCAGTATTCTGATGTCTATGTATCATAGAAAAAAGGCAACTTCAGTTGAGAGCAATTAATTTTAATTGTGTTCTCTACAGCTGTGTCAACTCCGAAAGGGATGATAACCCTGTGGATGCCGTAGGAAGCGGTGGACACTTTTGAAATTTATACCGTTTCTGTTTTCAATCAACAGAGAGAAATGTCTGGACCGGCATCAATCTGTGGTTTGTTTTGAGAAGACTTTTTTTTTAAAGTTAAGTTAGAATTCAAAGAATATTCAAGTATCAGTGTGCTCATTCTAAGATAACATTAAAATTGCTCTTATGAACAGATTGAGAGCAAAACACAAATAAAAATGTGTTGTGATTAAGCAGGACCTATCAAGATTCAAAAATGTGCAGGCCTTGTGAGGCTTCGCCCGACAGGTTAGGAATACGGATCTCAACTGCGGAGACTTCTCAGGTTCGGACCCAGGTTTCACTCTCTTTTGTGCAGAGAGTTTTACATAGTTACATAGTTAGTCAGGTTGAAAAAAGACACAAGTCCATCCAGTTCAACCATAAAAAAATAAAAAAATAAACAAACAAAATAAAACACAGTACATCCCATACACCCAACTCCATACCCACAGTTGATCCAGAGGAAGGCAAAAAACCCCAGCAGAGCATGATCCAATTTGCTACCGGAGGGGAAAAAATTCCTTCCTGATCCCCCGAGAGGCAATCGGATTTTCCCCGGATCAACTTTACCTACAGAACTTAGTACTCAGTTATATTATGTGTATTTAGGAAAGAATCCAGGCCCTTCTTAAAGCAATCTACTGAGCTGGCCAGAACCACCTCTGGAGGGAGTCTGTTCCACATTTTCACAGCTCTTACTGTGAAGAAACCTTTCCGTATTTGGAGGTGAAATCTCTTTTCCTCCAGACGTAAAGAGTGCCCCCTTGTCCTCAGCGTTGACCTTAAAGTGAATAACTCAACACCAAGTTCACTATATGGACCTCTTATATATTTGTACATGTTGATCATATCCCCCCTTATTCTCCTCTTCTCAAGAGTGAATAAATTCAGTTTTTCTAATCTTTCCTCATAGCTGAGCTCCTCCATGCCTCTTATCAGTTTAGTTGCCCTTCTCTGCACTTTCTCCAGTTCTCCGATATCCTTTTTGAGAACTGGTGCCCAAAACTGGACTGCATATTCCAGATGAGGTCTTACTAATGATTTGTACAGGGGGGGCAAAATTATATCTCTATCTCTGGAGTCCATACCTCTCTTAATACAAGAAAGGACTTTGCTCGCTTTGGAAACCGCAGCTTGGCATTGCATGCCATTATTGAGCTTATGATCAACTAAAACCCCCAGATCCTTCTCCACTACAGATCCCCCCAGTTGAACTCCCCCTAGCATGTATGATGCATGCATATTCTTAGCCCCTAAGTGCATAACTTTACATTTATCAACATTAAACCTCATCTGCCACATAGTCGCCCAATTAGACAGAGCATTGAGGTCGGCTTGTAAATTGGAGACATCCTGCAAGGACGTTATTCCACTGCATAGCTTGGTGTCATCTGCAAAAACAGAAATGTTACTTTTGATCTCAGACCCAATATCATTTATAAATATATTGAAAAGTAAGGGACCCAACACTGAACCTTGGGGTACATTGCTGATAACCTTGGACTCCTACCATCACAGTCTCAGTCACGCAGTATGGCACATATTCCTTCATAGGCGCCTGTGCGATTTAAGGGAAGATACCGGACGCTAGGTCCAAGGCAAGTTAAGGTTACTCTAGATCAGGGCTCAAAATTTCAAGTCCTAAGCTACTAGCCAGGCCTCAAGAGTTACTCGCCACCAGTTGCCCCACCCAATTCATACACTGCCCTGCGCCTAATTGCACCCGTAAACACACCCTTGTAGATTATCTCATGGAATGACACTGTTAAATGTTTTATGCAGAATCAAGTTACACAATTAAATATTACCAACAACAACTTTAACAAAATGGGACAGGGCATTGGGGGCAGACCAGAAGGACAGGGCACTGGGGGCAGACCAGAGGGACAGGGCACTGGGGGCAGACCAGAGGGACAGGGCACCGGGGGCAGACCAGAGGGACAGGGCACTAGAAATGGGTCTCTTCCCCATTCTCTTGCTGTCTCCTCTGCAACTCCCATCCGTCCTCTCTCTCTCTCCCTCTCCTATTCATCTCATCATCAGGAGCCTGTGTGTGCGGCTCCACGCTTGCATGTCCCCACTTCCCCATTTTATTTAGGCTGGCAGTGAGGAGAGGAGCTGCAGCACAGCGGGAGGGAGTACAATCAAGCGCTGAGATCCACACAACTGAACAGCCATTGACACGATAGCACAGTGCACACTGACACAGCACAGCACACATTGAGCCCAGTCTGTTCACAGTGCTCAGGCTGAACTGTTGGACACTTACATAGAGCACAAGGAGAAGAAAACTGCACAAACTGGAAGGCTGCCGCTCTCATGTCAGGGCAACTTTAAGTGTGCTACATTGGTCGGGGAGGGGGGCAGGCTCAGAGAGGTCATAATGTTAGGTCCCATGGCTTAATGAGAATTGTAAGGTGAGATTCTGTGTACTGCTCTGCCTGTGCGTGACTCACCAGACTACTTTTCCCAAGCATGCACCTTTCCTCTTCGGCCGCCAATCTCATCGGGACTCTAAGTGTAGGCACAGATTGGAGGGAGATTGGTCATGCAGCCCTGTCATCACTCGCCCCCAGCTCAAATCCACTCGCCAAATGCTAGTAGGCGAGTGGAAATTTTGAGGGCTGCTCTAGATACAATAGCTGGCGTGATCCCAGAAGGGGATACGTCCACTATAGTACTGGATAAGAAATACAATGTTTCATAGCAAGGTAAACAGCATCAACGCCGTAAGCCTCAATAGAGATGAGCTGCCACAGCGCGGCAATATATAGGTAATGGCGAACAGGAACGTTATGGAAGGTCTCCAGACATTATGGACCTGACTCATGCAGGAGGCCGAGCATGCTTGGTATGCGAGTTATACTGTATGACAAGTCCTCAGGTAAATAGCAGTATGCACCCAGACATTTGAGAAGAGGCTACATGAACATGAAAGGACTTCCAAATATACTTGGTTATATCCAGGATGCAGTAAACATGAGAAAGTCACATTAGAGGTTTAAACACAGAGAGGTTATGGCTGCAGCAGGTCCTGGCATAGCATAGCATACATAGTAGCATAGTTCACAGGGCAGTACACATAGCATAGATCAGGGTACTTGCGATACTGAGGTACTGGGTAGCAGGGTCCAGGATCCGGGCTGCTGGGACTTGTAGTTCCACAGGGTAGATTGAGGTGTCCTGGTAGAAGCTGCAGGTGAAGCTGGTCAGGTCCCAGGATAGCAGGCCGGTGGTGCTGGAGGAGCCAGCTGACAGTGGGGCGTCCCCACACAATAGAGCAACGCCACACTGACAGCCAGGCCCGTTTAAATAGGCCGTGCAGCCACTAAACAGGAAGTCACAGACTAATCAGGAAGTAACTAGCTGAACTCCCCGTGAGAGGCTCTTCGGAAAGAAGATAGGAAAGGAAGTAACGGGTGAGAGAGAACTAGGAAGGAAGTACATATAACTGTACTCAAGGAAGGTTAGCGGTGAGACGTTACAGGCCTGCAGCTCTGATCCCCATAGGAACTGTTGGATATTAAAGGCCCTCCTAGCCTTTACTGGCATAGATCCGAAATGTCCCTGGTTTGGAGGTCACTGGCTGAAGAAGGAACCAATGAGCTGTTCCGAAACGTGTCCCGCCTCTATGACACACTTCCTGTCCACTTTCCTGTTTGTGTTCCATGCTGGTTTCTGTCTCGCTTTCTCTGACATCATCCCCAGGCGCCAGCACTATTGTGTTCCCTAAACATTCACAGCACAAGTTGGCTGTTATATCGTGGACTTCCCTGGAAGCTTTACCATCACAGACTGGAACTGCCCTGCCACTGGAACATCTTCTGGACGCACTTACCTGCTACATGCATGTTTCATCCACCATCTTGTAAGTGTTTTTAACCCCTTTGGAGGATATAAAAGTTTTATACTTCTGCACTTAGAGGCGCCTTCCTCCTCATTTGTCCCTCATTTTGGTCGGATCTGTATAGATGTATATAAAATGCACTTTTTATCTATCAAAAGGTGTTTTCCTGCTCTAAATCTTTCATCTGAAGTTCTGCATTTTTACTTTCCAGAAGCCAATATAAAGGAATAATAGTGGTAAAAAAAGCACTTGTGAGTTTAACCAATCTTGTTTTTTTTGTGCAATTCTCCTTTAACCACTTAGGACCCGGACCATTATGCAAGTAAAGGACCTGGCCCCTTTTTGTGATTCCGCACTGCGTCGCTTTACCTGACAATTGTGCGGTCATGCAACGTGGCTCCCAAATGCTATGAACAAAAATAGAGCGACAATTTTGAAAAAAATGCAATATTTTTTACTTTTTGCTATAATAAATTTCCCCAAAAAATATATAAAAATACATTTGTTTCCTCAGTTTAGACCGATACGTATTCTTCGACATATTTTTTGCCTGTCCACATCCAGGCCTGACATCGCAAGTTCAACTCTATCCTCTCATCAACCTTTCTCTCCTAACTGAAGTTGATGTTGGCTGTGTTGGCCTGGAAATAAAGCATTGGAAAAACCTTTATTGACTGTCTGGACCTCCGCTCACTACTTTGTTCCTGCATCACACCCCTAGACAACGAGAGGGTATCGTAATGTGCCGATCCCAACAATCAACCAGCGGCTCCTTCAGGGGTAGTGCTACACTTGGAAGCATTGAACTTCATTTTTTTCAGCACGTCGTTGTGTTTTACGTCACCACGTTCTAACATGATCGGTTATTTAACCGATGGTGTGTGGGCGTGACGGACCATCAGTCAGCTTCATCGGTTAACCGATGACAACGGTCCTTCAGACCGTTCTCATCGGATGGACTGATCGTGTGTACGTAACTTTACAGATGAACCAAACACACTCACTAACCCACTTGGGGTGACTGATAGACAGACAACCACATTGTCTGTTTGCTTTTTGTAAATGTATTGGCTCAGTATCCAAGGGAGTGAATATTGGGGGTTTCAAAAGCAGCAACATAAAAGGTCTGCAGCTCTGTTCCCCCATCGGAACTGTTGGATTTTACAGGCCCTCCTAAACTTTCTACTGGTAAGACCAATAGAAGGATAGGAGTGTTTACAGGTGCACTAAAACACTTGCCAGCCCACTTGAAGTGACTGATAGACAAGACAACCACATTGTCTGTCTTCTTGTAAAGTAATTGGCTCAGTATTCAAGGGAGGGAATATTGGGGGTTTCAAAAGCAGCAACAAAAAAATGCCTGTAGTTCTTATCCCCATAGGAACTGTTGGATTTTACAGGCCCTCCTAGCCTTTCTACTGGTGATACCAGTAGATAGAAATGCAAATTAATTTCCGTCCACATTTTGGGGATTTCCGCATTCGTTTTAACAAACGATAACAAACGTGCAGAATCCGAAATCCAATAGATCTGACATAAAAAATGCTTTATTTCCGTTTCGTTGTGACAACAGTTCGCTATAGATAGAAGATTCAACATGACTGTGACAATAGCGATCTGTGTCTACATGGCGTGTGGCGGCAGTTACCCAGCTGGACGTCATATGATGCCCAGTCAGGATAACTGAAACATCGGCCAGCCATCATTCTGCTATAAGCTGGGCAGGAAGTGGTTAAAGAAGTAGGGCCAAAAGGCCAAAGCTCTTTTGGCCCTATTTCTCCTGTAGGTCACAGGAGTGCACTTCGTTCTGCACTCCTGTGACCCATATTCAGCGGACAGTGAGCTAAAGTCCATTGTCAGCTGATGTCACTCTTCCATGCTCTGGAAAGAACCCGACTTTAATAGCAGGATCCACCCAGATGGCTGGACCAACAGCTGGCTCGGCCTCTGAGTGAGCTGCTGAGTGCACAGCCTGGCACTCCAGCGAGTACTGGAGGGGCAGAGCAAAGAGTTGGTAACTAACAGTCACCGCTCTTGGCTTAATGAAGACTGAGAACTGAGCGATCAGCAGTCCCTGATAGCTCAGTTCTCAGTCTTAAAGGTGGATGGGGACAGATGCAGAATCCACCTAGGTGAGTATGATTGTTTTTTTTTTTTTTTTTTTTTTAACTGCAGTTTTCTTTTAGGGCTCATGCACACAGGAAATTTTTATAGCGGCTATTAGGGGCGTTTGACTTTTTTTCAACTGCCTCTAAAAGCCCCTACATGTTAGCCTATGTGTCCATGCACACATAAACTGTCAGAGCCAATTGGAGGCATAAGCGTTTAGGGGCAGTGGAAAAAAATGACAGCCTGTGCTTCCAGGAGCAGTAAAAACGATCTGTAAAAATGAAAAATGCTAAAAGAACGCAGTTAAATGCATCGAGCCGCGTTTAGCTGCGTTTGAGGTTTTTAGGCGTTTTTACATTATAAAGAGCGTTTTTAAGGAAAAAACTTGCAAATATTTGCAATAATGTGTGAAACCGTGAAATAACGCTAATGTAAAAACGCTGTGTAGCGCTGGCGTGCATGAGCCCTTAAGCACTTGCAATTCTTGGCCCTTGGTCCAGAACTGTGTCCTCTCCAGGCAGCAGGTTGAGAGTCCAGGACCATCCTCTTCTTTCAGAAACCCAGGAGGAAAATACCAGGATACCTCACACTGGCATCCTCTTAAGGCAAAGCCTTTCTAAGAGGTTCTCCCAAATATTTACCACCTGACCCAACTAACGTCGCAGGCATAAAGCCCTTAGTTATTGATCAAGGAAGATGAAATAAATATTTGCAGTGCTTACCCTCGGAGGAGCTGCTGAGGTATGGGTTTCCTTGTACCCCATGATAATGATCCTCCGAGCAGTGCCGCACCCTCTGACACACTAAGGTTGAAGGAAAGGCTGTTTATTTGGGCAACATGCCCAGCAAAACATTGGCAAAACGGTGATGAAATACAGCTGCACCAGGGCACAGTTTGCAAACAAAATGTTGTCAAAACAACTTATAATGCATACCAAAAACTCAAGAGCGATAAAGTCTATGGCCCCGTACACACGACCGAGTTTCTCGGCAGAATCCAGCGAGAAGCTCGCTGGGAGACATATTCTGCCGAGAAAACCGGTCGTGTGTACACTTTCGACGAGCAAACCGTCGGGAAGCTCGTCGAGCCAAAATAGAGAGCACGTTCTCTATTTCCTTGTTGTTCAATGAGGAAATTTGGCTCGACAAGCTTTTCGACCGCTCATCGGGAAACTCGACGGGCGGAACGATAAGTTTCGCCCGTCGAGTTGCTCGGACGTGTGTGCGGGGCCTATAACTTTGAGACCCTGACTTTAAAGTGGTGCCTAAAATATAGGATATACACACACAGGGGGGCTATAAGTCACAGACCCTCCCACTAGATAGTTGTAATTAACTGTTGGTGGCTAGCGTTGGGGCCCAAGACTACATTGGAGCACTTTATGCAGAGTTGTTGTGATTACAACAATAAGGGGGGGGCAAAAGACTCCTCAAAACATATCCCAATGAGTCACAGAAGGGGTGGTGCTGTCCCTTTAACCAATGGTATAGCAAAGATGGTGGCCAGACTAACGTTTGTTGTGAAGTCTCCTCCCCAGGAGACTCCTCAGTAAAATAACCACTTTAACTCAGATAACAATAACAAACAAGCCTCAGCTTTCTACAGCCTAGCTGCCAACACTAATTTAGTTTAAGGACACTCCAGCTTATTGTAGAAGTCCTACAGGCCCTTGGTAAAAAAAAAACCTGCATGGAAATGGGGCATTCAAATTCATTATATACACTATATTACTAAAAGTATTGGGACACCTGTCACATGAACTTTAATGGCATCCCAGTCTTAGTCCGTAGGGTTCAATATTGAGTTGGCCCACCCTTTGCCTCTATAATAGCTTCAACTCTTCTGGGAAGGCAGTCCACAAGGTTTAGGAGTGTGTCTATGGGAATGTTTGACCATTTTTCCAGAATTGCATTTGTAAGGTCTTCATAACTGATGTTGGACGTGAAGGCCTGACTCGCAGTCTCCGTTCTATAGGGTTGAAGTGCAGGCCAGTCAAGTTCCTTTAGCCCAGTGGTTCTCAACTTGGGGGTCGAATGAGGATTTGCCAGGGGTCACCGAATCCTGGTCTGTTCCTGAGGCCTGCCTCACTCTCCCAGCCTTTTTGCTGTCCCTGGAGCCTGTGGCCACCCAGCTGAGCTGTTCCTGGAACCAGCAGCTGCCCATTTAGCCTCTTCGCAGGCACCCACTTGGTTCACGGCTTGGCTGGGGGCTAAAGACTAGAGGTCATCTGACTGGTGAGGAATGAGAAGTGGGAGGGGCTGGAGGAGACCCTATCTCCTGATTTCGGCATAGGTGTCACTGCTAGGAGACACCACAAAATCGGAAAAACAGTGAAGCCGGAGGCACAGTGAGTGACACTACCTGTGATTATATTTGCCATTAAAAGGACTCAGGGAGCACTAAATATCTGTGGGTTAGAGCTGCAAATTACTTGTCTTGCCTTGGGTGCTGACAACCCAGGCTATGAAAATAATTTTACTATTAGGGGTTCCCACAACTTGGGAAATTTTATCAAGGGGTCACGGCACTAGAAGGTTGAGAACCACTGCTTTAGCCTAAATTAGCTCATCCATGTTTTTATGTACCTTGCTTTGTGCACTGGTCCAAATCATTTGATATAGGGGGGATTATGGTGTGGGGTTGGTTTTCTGGGGTTGGGCTTGCCCCTTAGTTTCAGTTCAGGCGTCAACATACCAAGACATTTTGGACAATTTCATGCTCCCAAATTTGTGGGAACAGTTTGGGGACGGCCCCTTCCTGTTCCAACATGACTGCCCACCAGTGCACAAAGCAAGGTACATAAAGACATGGATGAGCAAGTTTGGGGTGGAGGAACTTGACTGGCCTGCGCAGAGTGCTGACCTCAACCCAATAGAACACCTTTGGGATGAATTAGAATGGAGAATGTGAGCCAGGCCTTCTCGTGTAACATCAATGTCTGACCTCACAAATGCGCTTCTGGAAGAATGGTCAAACATTCCCATAGACACACTCCTAAACCTTGTGGACAGCCTTCCCAGAAGAGTTGAAGCTGTTATAGCTGCAAAGGGTGGGCCAACTCAATATTGAACCCTACGGACTAAGACTGGGATGGCAATAATTTTTATGTGCTAAAGGCAGGTGTCCCAATACTTTTGATAATATTTTGTATTGGCTAGATTCACGTAGGAGTGCGTATCTTTGTGCAGGTGTAGCGTATTCTATTTACATTACGCCTCCACAACTTTTACAGGCAAGTGCTGTATTCACAAAGCACTTGCTCCGTAAGTTGCGGCGGCGTAGCGTAAATGGGCCGGCGTATCCGCACGCAATTCAAATTGGGCAGGTAGGGGGCGTGTTGTATTGAAATTAACGGTGACCCCATGTAAATGACGCGCCGAACAAACTGTGCATGAGCCGGCCGTGGACATATCCCAGTGCGCATGCTCCAAATCACGTCGCAAATAGTCAATGAAAACGACGTCAACGTAACTTACGCCCGGCCCCATTCTGAATCAGCTTACGCAAACAACGTAAAATTTATAAAATTTGACGCGGTCCCGACGTCCATACTTAACATTCAGACAAATTTCTCACCGCTCCAGGTGAGCCCCGTGTGCAATCAAGGGTTGTTGAACCACCAAGGTGCTGGCAATGCTAATGATAGCAAATTTAAGGACGAAAACTGGACAGCCGCACTCGGAAATCACTTAAAATAAGTTGTCTTTTATTTTTCAACTGTACACACAGTCACTGCAACCAACAAAATACAGTATGGCCGACGTGTTTCGCACTTACAATCAGTGCTTAGTCATGGCTTATTTTAAGTGATTTCGGAGTGCGGCTGTCCAGTTTTCGTCCTTCAATTTGCCATACTTAACATTGGCTGCGCCATCTTTTTGTTGGAATATCTTTACGCCTGAAAACGCCTTACGTAAACGGCGTATCAGTACTGCGACGGCCAGGCGTACGTTCGTGAATCGGCGTATCTAGATAATTTACATATTAGACGCGTAAATTGACGGAAGCGCCACCTAGCGGCCAGCGTAAATATGCAACTAAGATATGACGGCATAAGAGACTTACGCCGCTCGGATCTTAGCAGAATTCCGGCGTATCTTGTTTTCTGAATACAGAAAAAAGATACGCCGGCGCATTCGAGAATTTACGTGGCGTATCTGTTGTATCTGACTCTGGCCCTATGTTTATATCTCTAATATATACTTTTTAAGCCACTCCAGTAGGACACGTTAGTTCCTTTTTTTTTCCTGCAAGGTGTATAAAAAAAATTCCTTAAAATAATAAAACAGCAAAAGTGATAAATGTCTTCCGTAAGGAATTGTGCCGGTTATATTTACAGTTTAGCTTCAACGAGACATCTGCTTCACGTAATAATCACAGACATCCCCAGATAGCATCATTCCTATATAAAGCACGGGGTAGCACTTCTCGTTCTACCAAGTTAATTGTGCCCAGTGGTGGATTTAAATGTAAGTATGTATCCTATAGCAGGAAAACAAGATTTGCAGCTCATAAACTGACACCACCCGGCATTCTCAAACCGATGACACAGCATAAGAGAGGCCGCAAATACATATGGGAGGTCTGAGAGGTTTTTGATATTTATGATGCCGGCGCTATGAAAAAACATTTACTGAAAAATATGGTTTTTGTTTTAATTGGTTTTACTCATGTGGTATACAGCTTTCTGGCACAGGGCACACAGAGGAATCGACACGCTTGCGCTTTTCCAATAGTGTAGAAATTAGTGTTCAGAAACTTGTACTTACTACAAATACCACGCACATGCTGAAATCTGAGAAAAAAATATTGATTCTCATTTATCTTTAGGACTATAGTGAGAACTATCTGCATTTCCCAAAGTAATCGTTAATTCTGTAATTGCCATTTTCCAGCCCTGGTATAAATCTGATTGACCGTGTTAGGTCAATACTGCGATATTTATTCAAGGAAATAAACGTAACCACTTAACCCCCGGACCATTTTGTTGCTAAAGGTCCGGGCCCCTTTTTGCAATTCGGCACTGTGTCGGTTTAACTGACACTTGCGTGGTCGTGCGACGTAAATCCCAAGCAAAATTGACGTCCTTTTTTTCCCACAAATAGAGCTTTCTTTTGGTGGTATTTGATCACCTCTGCGGTTTTTATTTTTTGCGCTATAAACAAAAAAAATGCAACAATTTTGAAAAAAAATTCAATATTTTTTTCATTTTTTGCTGTAATAAATATCCCCCAAAAATATATATATAAAAAACAAACATTTGTTTTCCTCAGTTTAGGCCGATATGTAGATTCACGTAGAGCGGCGTAATTTTGTGCGGGCGTAGCGTATCTCAGATACGCTACGCCTCTGTAAATTAGAGAGGCAATTGCTGTATTCACAAAGCTAAGTTACGGCGGCATAGCGTAAATGGGCCGGCGTAAGCCCGCCGAATTCAAATGTTTGATGTGGGCGTCTTTTACTTAAATTAAGTGTGACCCCACGTAAATGATGTTTTTTACGTCCGTGGACGTATCCCAGTGCGCATGCTCTAAATTACGCCTCTAAGGCCACGTAGACACGATCAAATCTGTCTGCTAGAAACGGTCTGCCAGACCGTTTCAGCAGACAGATTCGATCGTGTGTACGGGCGGACAGACAGATTTGGCCAGCCGACATATTTTAAAGCATGCTTTAAAATATGTCTGCTGGGAATCCGTCCGTCCGACATGTCTGCTGGTTAGTACGCTAACCAGCAGACATATCTGCTCGCACATGCGTCGAATGGATTCGACGCATGCGCGGAAGTGTTTTACTTTCTGGTGCGGTGACGTCACCGCCACGTCACCGCGCTGTCTGCCGGCGGGGATTTTGGTTTGATCGTGTGTACAGCGATCAAACCAATACATCCCAGCAGACAAATCTGTTCAAATCGGTCTGCCAGTATCGGTATTTGGTCGTGTGTACGCGGCCTAAGACTAATTGGTTTCGATGTGAACGTAATTTACGTCCAGCCCCATTCACGTACGGGTTACGCAAACGACCGGCCATTCATTAGCATGGGGTCATGCTTAATCCTTCCTACTTTGAATTAGGCAGGCTTATGCCGGCCGATTTACTCTACGCCGCCGCAACATACGGAGCAAGTGCTTTGTGAATACAGCACTTGCCTCTCTAAGTTGCGGTGGCATAGCGTATATGCGATACGCTACGCCCGCACAAAGATACGATACGTTACCTGAATCTGGCTCTAGATGTCTGATCTAATCTGATATGATCCAAAGGCTTCCATGGTCACTGACTGATAATGTTTCTCCGAAACCAGGTCTAGGTCCCAAGCAGACCATACTGGTCCTGCTTAATAGGGTATGGTAGGGCTTATCTAGCAGTCTTTTACCAACTCCTGAGTGATGACTTCCATTCTCTGTTAGCAGCTCAGCAAGTCAGTGATAGCAGTGTCCCCCCAATGATTCCCCTCTCAGTGATCAGGTGGTAACACTAGTTGGCAACATGCCCAGCGCCTCCACATCTCTATGCGTGTACAAAATAAAACATCCACGTGGCTTCAGTTGGATCCCCGTATCTGTTAGTGGGGCTCCGGATGGCGCGGCTCCCACAGCAGTGGGCACGGAAAGCACTCTAGGCCCCGACATGTATGGTGCCTACGAGTGTAGCGACATGGTTGCTTTCTGATCTTCTTTTTTCATCTAATGGCTCCTGGTCTTTGGTGCCAGACACACTCATCCGTCTCACGCAGCATGCGGGGACTCCTCCCCCTTGTTTTTTTTGGCACGCAGTTCACAGGCTTTTCCTTTCTGGCTCCACCCATGGTCCACGCAGTTACCAAAGTGATCTGCACACTTAACCCCTTTCTTTCAAAAGCACAGTCCAGCACCCTCTCAATTGTAGACTCTTCTTGAATAACACAAAACTGTAAGTCCAGTTGCAAGAGGTAATGACAAATCCCGGACGAGCCCCCACGTGTAGCACTACCCCCGTAGGAGCTGCTTGTTTAGATTTGGGCCTTGCACGTTACCTCGTTCCTCGTCGTCTAGGGGTTGAGAGTCAGCAAAAAGTTCAATGTCCACAAGTTATAGATCCTTTTCTTAAGCTTTTATTTTCAAACAACTTGTAGAGATAGAGGGGTGAAGGATCAGGGGAAGGTTCAGGCGCACAAAACAGATCACTGGGGAATAGCCAAACTTCAAAGTCACTCTCACTACTTTCTCTTAAGTGGGTATTGCTCACCCGGATAGGCCCCTCTCACCAGGCCTAGCAGCCGGGATGATGCACGGACAAGGATAATCTCAGTCTCTGCCACAGACTGGTTGCAAGTTCAGATGAGGGATTCCGGAATCCTCTGCCACAGGATTTGATACCCGGAGATCCAGCCTTACAGTTCCAGGGCCTTTAAGCCAACCCGGCACACTGTAAGGTATTGTAGGCTACAGTGCATACTTCAAAAAGTTACCAGGCCTCTCCCAATGTACCAGCCTTCCGCTCTGTCCTTTCCGGGACAGGTCCTCCCCTGGCTTCCTCCATTGAGTGGCTTCCTCCCGCAGGACAGCACAGGACCACCTCCATGGTGTAGGCCCCAGTCAGGGTAACTGGGCCTACCAGGCTGAAATACAGCTTCGGGCCATCATGGTCAAAAGGCTAAAAATCGCACGACACACACCATAGCGCCAGAAGGACCACGGGGCAAAAAAGACCCCTGTAAAATGGCATCTGCCCCCCCCACTGGGCTGTTCCCAAGGAAAGACACCCAATACACCATGGCTTGCTTTTATTCCAACATTGGCCTGTGGCGGTACCACCACCTACAGGAAAACAAAGGGAAATCCCTCCAGGCACATCCATAGCCGGAACAGAGGTTGATTTAGCCCCAATTAACAGAGTCTGAGCTAAACGACCAGCTCAGACACCCTCTAAATTTGACATCACGCCTGGTCATTGGGAGCAGGGCGATACACAAGGATGGGGCACTATTCCTCCCATTTATGCCGATGATGGGACACTATTCCTCCCACTGATACCAAGGTTGGTGCACTATTCCTCCAATTGATGCCAATGATGAGGCACTATTCCTTCTATTCATATCAATGATGAGGCACTATTTCTAATATTCATACCAATGATGGGGCACTATTCCTCCTATTGATGCAAATGATGGGGGAAATATTCCTACTATTGATACCAATGATGTGGCACTATTCCTCCCATTAATACCAATGATGGGGCACTATTCCTCCTATTGATGCCAATGATGGGGTACTATTCCACCCACTGATATCAATGATGGGACACTATTCCTCCAAGGAATACCAATGATAAGCCACTATTCCTCCTCCTACTAACCACAGTCAGGGCTGTCTTAATGAGAGGGCACACTTGGGCATTATTTTGCCCAGGGGCACGTGATGCTATTAAGACAGCCCTGATCACAGTAGCTATGTAACTGACCACCAACCCTAAGGCAATGTTTATTCTCACTAATGCTAAGTCATTTGTTACCCTCACATATGGTTGTCTTATTGCATGGGCACACCTGGGCAGTGCCCGTGGGCCCCAGGTACATTGGGGCCACATGATCAGAGCTAGGACAGGTTTAGTTGCTGTGTTGGGGGGGGTGCACTGGCGATTTGTGCTGCTCTTTTTTGACGGGGATAACTGCAATGGTCAGAAGGAGCAGCATTTGGCTTCTGCTGGAGTGAGGATCCAGCTTTTCCTCCATCCTTCAGGGGGGGCGGAGAACTCACCTCAGTCACAATGCGGACGAAGGAAGGAGGAGCTGCCTTTATTGTAGGTGGGAAAAAGCAATTGTGATCTGTGAGTACAAGGGGGAAGGGGGACACTGTGATGGAGACACCGGATAGATGGGGATACCTGGTGTAGCAGGATGCCTGTTGCATGGAGACATCTGATGTATGGGGAAACTGATGGGGACACCTGATATAAGGGGGGACTGTGGTGGGGAAATCTCATTCAGGCTGGTAGGGGCTCCAGTGCATTACTTTGCCCATGCTATTAAGATGGTATCATGGGCCCATGGGCTATAGAGTAAAAGTTACACTACCGACATGAAATGTAAATGATCTATGTAAGTTAATAAAAAAAGTTATGCCCACTTTTGCATTACTTTTTCAGTCCAGCCCTCATATTAATCCTTTGGAAGGTAAAAAAAAATCTCCTGTGTGTATTTCATGTGTGTGTTCAGCTGTTGGCTTGGAATTTGAGTTTTAATTGATTTTACATTTCTGACAGCTTGAACTTGGGTGGATTATATCTGATCCACTCTAAGATGCCCCTTCTCAGATCAGACTGGTTTTACACAATCTGGATTAGCAGGCCATGTTCCTCTGCGTTTGCTCCTGGACCCGGTTTGCTCATGCGCGTCCCAGTCTGCTTCACTTCATTCCAAAAGCTTCACGGCTGTCTTTTTTCTTACAAAAATCAGGTGTGCTGAATTAAACTTGTTTATAAACCGCCTGCTGGAAGCACAGCTCAGCTCCTGACTGCCAACATTCCAAGCCGTTGCCAGTTCATGCTGATTCTGTGTCAGACACAGCTGTGTTCTTTCTCTGTGCTAGGTAATAGAGGGAAGGCGAATTCCACGGGTTAACCCTTACACAACGAACAGTCTGCCAAAAGAAGGATGTTTAGGTTAAAACATCTGAATAGAAAAAATGTTGTAGGCAAGTTTTCATTCCAAGCCCTCGTTCACACAGGCATTGAACATAAACGGTTGGATCGCGTTTTGTCAGCTTCCTGACCGCCTATCAATGCCACTTAAAATTGTTAAAACAGGGATTGATTGGAGGTGTATACATGCAGAGGTGTATCTAGGGTATGGCACCCATGGCAAGTACCATGGGCGCCATGGGGAGGGGGGTGGCGAAAAGCCCCAAACAGAAAAAAAAAACCCTGTCCTTCCGTGGCCGCCTCCCGCACTAATGTAGCTCCCGGCGCCATGGCCGGCCTGATGAAGCGTGGCGCCGACACATCAATTTGCTAATATTGCTACTTGGCCTGGGGAGGGGAATGACAGGCGCCCCCATAGTGGCCGAAGACTGGCCAGACCGGATCCATGTAGGGTATGATATCAGTGGCTCCGCCTACCCTCCTCTGCGTGGCATCATCTTCTCCCCAGAGCTGTGGGCACAGTGGCTGCGTTTGATGGGCACAGTGGCTGTGTTTGATGGGCACAGTGGCTGCAATAGATGTATTTAAGCACCAGCCGCCAGTGGTCCCAGTGTCTCTCTCTGTCCTCGTCACACTGGGTCCCTTCATGTCCCTGGTTATCTATAAGATGGGTTTCAAATGTTTTGACAGGGGCGCAGTTTCAGTGCTTGCCATAGGCACCATTTTCACTAGATACGCCTCTGTATACATGTGTAACACCCCTCAGTAGGCTACTAGGGTTAGATACATTTAGACTGTGGCCTCCCTGCAATCTTGGAGAGCAGTAATTGTTTGTTAGTATCTGTTCTGTGTTCTACTGGTGCAGGCTCAGCTCCTTTCCCCTGAATCCCACTGGACACTAGAGTTTGACCCTGGCTGGCAATTTCATGCCTTTTTTAGCCAATCCCTGGTCTAGAGTGACCACGTATCCCAGATTGCCCGGGATAGTCCCACATTTTGCAGGTTTGTCCCGGGCACATTCATTCCAGGACAATACAGTGTCCCGGAATGAAACTGACACAGGCACCCAAGCCCGTCGCTACAGGACAGGCAAAAAAATTGCTTGGGGCCCCGAGCTGGCCTGGGGCCCCCAACTTCCCCTTCCCAGGATGTAGCGTGGCCGAGCTCCTCTTTCTTCCACCTATAGTCCTGTTAATCCGGCCGGGTATCGTGCGTAGTACAGGAGATTCAGTTTCCTGTTCCCCGCCGGACTGACAGGAAGTGCACACTGAGTGCTCACTTCCTTTCAGTCTGACCGGGAAGACAGAATCTCCTGTACTGCACAGTACCTGGCCCAGGCACTATCTGATAGGGGACTGGGGAATTGGCAGGGGGAAGAGGAGCTTGGCCACGCTACTGCGGCAGCCTACAGGGAAGAAGGGGAGGTAAGAATAGAGAAAAAAAATTGTGTAGCGCTAACGTAGGCTTTGCATGGGGGGGGGGTACTTGGGGGCCCCCCATTTTGATTGGGGCCCGCAAATTCCTTCAAACGGCCCAGACCCCCCCTTCCCCGGGCCAATCTGATACCCCCAAAAAAAGATGCCACATCATCGCTTTACTCACAGTATTTGTCCTGGCCGGAAATGCCTGGAGGAACACAATCCCGCCCCCTGCTTGTGATTGGAGAAATCATAAAGTCTGCCTCTTGTGTCCAATCACTGTGCTGTGATTTGTTACATCACAAGCTGATTTTTGGGAAGGGAGGGTGTCCCTGAATGGTAGTTTGGTAATGTGGTCACCCTACCCTGGTCAGGAGAGTGAGTGACCAGCAGGGGGCTGAGCGGGGTATAAATAGGATTGGGCCTGGAACATGACACAGCCTGAGAGCTGAGGCATCCCTGGGAGTCATGCTGACCTTTTAATACTCCAAAAATAAGCGCTTTAAAGGTAGCTTGCTACAATAATGTATTTAACGTTTTTTTGACACTGTAATTATGAGTAATGTATCTCTTTATAGATGTTTTTGGATGACTCCTCCCGAAGAAGCGATATTGGTCGCGAAACATGTAGAGGACTAGGTCTGAACCTCTATCTCTGTGTCCCCATAATTAGTGGGGATCTATACTTTTAAAACGCAAATGCAACGGAATTTACAACAACTTTACTATTGCTTTGTTGTTGTTTATGTTTTGTGAGTAATTTTTCCAATAAATGTATATCTTTTTTTAAATAATTTGTATAATTTCTGGGTACTGATACAGTCCTTAACACTACTGGCATCATAGGGCAATGTTTTTGGAGTAGCCCTTGACATTTCCTCCCCTTTCCCTGGGAGACTACCTGCAGCACCAAAGAAAATATTTTAGTCTAGGTCCTGTTAGGGCTCAGGGACCTCTGGCCTAGCATCCTGAAAGCACTCAGAACTCTCATCTGAGGTTCCAGGTCACAGACAACAAGTACAAGTAATTGTTTGTTAGTGTCTGTTCTAGGTTCTACTGATGCAGGCTCAGCTCCTTTCCCCTGCAAATAGGGGTAATAAATAGGATTGGGTCTGTAAAAGATTCCTCTTGTTCCTGGAGAAATAAGACCCAGCCTGAGGGCTGAGGCATCCCTGGGAGACTACCTGCGGCACCAAAGAAAATATTTGGGGTCTAGGTCCTGTTAGGGCTCAGGGACCTCTGGCCTTTTTCAGCCAATCCCTGGTCAGGAGAGTGAGTGACCAGCAGGGGGCTGAGAGGGGTAATAAATAGGATTGGGTCTGGAACAGATTCCTCTTGTTCCTGGGGAAATAAGACCCAGCTTGAGGGCTGAAGCATCCCTAGGAGACTACCTGCAGCACCAAAGAAAATCTTTGGGGTCTAGGTCCTGTTAGGGCTCAGTGACCTCTGGCCTTTTTCAGCCAATCCCTGGTCAGGAGAGTAAGTGACCAGCAGGGGGCTGAGAGGGGTAATAAATACGATTGGGTCTGAAACAGTTTCCTCTTGTTCCTGAATGAATGAATGAATGAAAAACTTATATAGCGCAGCACATGCAAAGTAAATCGCCTCTGGGCGCTTGTTGTTCCTGTCTCCTTTGAGATCAAAAGAGATGAGTCTTAATCTTTCTCCTGAAGACCAAGTAGTTCTCCTCCAGCCGAATACTCGCTGGTAAGGCGTTCCATAGTTTGGGACCTTGGACAGCGAATCTCCTATCACCTTTGGACTTGTATCTGGCTTTCGGTATCTGAAGCCGATTTTGATTGGTGGATCGTAGAATACGATTGGGCTTGTGAACTTTTAATTTTTCGCATAGATAATGGGGAGCATTCCCATGGATACATCTATGCGTTAGACAGAGAGCTTTAAAGGTGATTCTGTCTTTAACTGGTAGCCAGTGAAGAGATCTCAGTGAAGGTGAGATGGATTCCCAGGGTTTTTTCCCAGTCACAAGTCTGGCGGCCGTATTTTGAACGACTTGAAGACGAGCGATTTGGTACTTGGGGAGTCCGAGGTAAAGGGCATTTGCATAATCCAGTCTGGAGTTTACAATTGCTCCCACCACGACCGCTATGTCTTTCTTGGGAATAAATGGCGTGAGTCTGCGTAGTAGGCGCAGCAGATGGTGAGACCCGCTGACTACTGACCCTATTTGTGCGTTCATTGTCATGTCGGAGTCAAAGATGACCCCAAGACTTTTGACTTTGGCGCTAGGGGTGATGATTTTGCCCAGAATGGGCGGGGGGATCCAGGTTGTTGTCGCTTGATTCCTACGCTTGGCGTGAAACAGAAGAAGTTCTGTTTTCGCTCCATTGAGTTTGAGATAACTCTTTGTCATCCAGTCCTCTATCAAAGAGAGGCATGTCTCTAGGTGGTGATCCTTTTTATTGCAAATGCGGAAGTACAGTTGCGTGTCGTCTGCATAAGAGTGATATAGCAGTTTTTGGCTGCTGATGATTTCGAAAAGAGGACGCACATAAATGTTGAATAACATTGGCGACAGGGGAGATCCTTGAGGGACCCCGCACGATAATGTGCGTTGTTCAGAAGAGAAGGGTCCTAGCTTCACTATTTGCGATCTGTTTTCCAAAAAAGAGGAGAACCAGGATAGATCGCTTTCTGCGACTTTGGCTATTTTAGCAAGTCGAGACAATAACAGCTTGTGATCAACTGTATCAAAGGCTGCGCTTAGGTCCAGCAGAACCAGAAGAGAAGATTCTCCTTCGTCTGCGGCCTCGAGAACGTCATCCCATATCTTGAGCAATGCTGTTTCCGTCCCGTGTCCGGGACGGAATCCTGATTGAAATGGGTCGAGTAAGTTATGGGTATCTAGATGCTGTTGCAGCTGCTGTACCACTGCTTTCTCCATTACCTTGGAGAGAACAGTTAGGCCTGTTATGGGGCGCCAGTTGAGTGGATCCTTAGGATCCAAAGTGGCTTTCTTCAAGATAGGTTGAATGAAGCCCTCCTTCAGCTGGGAGGGCATTAGGCCCTCCCTGAAGGATTGGTTGATAAGCTGCGTGACAGGAGGTGCCAGGATGTCGGCGCATTCCTTCAGCAGTTTGGTGGGGATAATATCATTTGGCGCAGTGCTGTTGCGCAGAGTGCCGATGATATTTTTAGTGGTCTGAATGGAGATGGGTTCCAGCGTGAACTCACCTACCTGTGGTGAATAGCTGTCGGTGCTGTGTAAATGGCTACGGGGGGGGGGGGCTGGGCGAGAAATTGTTTTGCCGAATGCTTTGCCGGATTGCCTCGATTTTGTTAATGAAGCAATCCGATAACTCATCGCAAAATTCTTGTGTATCCAAGTTGGGGGCCTCAAGACATCTTGGATTCATGGTCTGAGTGACCAGCTTGAAGAGTTTGCGGGGACGATTTAGGGCACCATTGATAGCCTCAGAAAAATAGTTTTTCTTGGCTTCGAAGATTTGCTTGTAGTATTTTCTGGTTATTGCCTTGTAGATCGAGAGGTTCTCGTCTAAAGAGCTTCTTTTCCAGGCTGCTTCTGCCCTTCTGCGCTCTTGCTTCAGTAACGCCAGCTGGTTGTTGAACCAGCCGGAGTTATTTTTCCTGATCTGGGTCTTTCGTTTCGGCGCTATCAAGTCAGCTGACTGCAATAGTGCTGTGTTTATGGCCTCCAGTGTTTCTTCCGCTGTTTGGTGCGGCTGAATTGTGTTTATTTTTCCCCCTAACGTGACTTTGAAGAGTTCCGAGTGGAGCTTCTTCTGACATCTGGTCCAGTGTGTTGTCGCTGGATTTGATGTTTTAGTTAAGGGGGGGAATTCGGAAATAATGCATTTAATTGCATGGTGATCTGTCCATGGCAATGGTTCATTTTCCAAGATTTTTATTTCCAGATCTTGTCTGAAAATAAGATCAAGCGTGTGACCTGAAGCATGTGTGGGCCCACATACTAGTTGCTGAAGCCCTAATCCTTCCAGATGGTTGATGCAGGTGTCGGCAATGGGGTCTTGCGGGGAGTTGGCCCAGAGGTTGAAGTCCCCGAGCAGCAAAAGGTGTTTGCTGTTCAGGGTATAAGTGGAGACAAAGTCCGTCAAAGATGGGAGCAGCTGCGATTTGGGGCCAGGTGGCCTATAGCAGAGTAGAATCCGGACGGACTCCTGGCCGTTTACTTGCATTTGAAGAGTAAGGGTTTCCATAAATGGAAGAGGGTTTTGGAGGCTTGGTTTTGTGATCGCAAGATGAGTCTTATGGATCACCGCCAGTCCTCCTCCTCTTTGCCCTATTCTGTTTTCCGTTATAATACGATAGTTTTCTGGCACCAATTCTCCTAGAATGGTGTTACAGTCGGCTGTGAGCCAGCTCTCTGTAATAAAGAGGCAGTCTAAGTCATGTTGTAGTAAGAAATCATGGATTTCTAATCGGTGTTTTACTGCCGATCTCGTGTTGATCAAAGCACATGATATGTGCTTGGGCCGGGGTAAATGGCGATTTCTGGCAGTCGATCGTCGATCGATCCTCAAAAGCCGCAGATTTCTTAGGGCTTTTTTGGTGGCGGCCGGCAGAATTGCGGCAAATCGACCGAGATCCCAAATGTTCTCTGCCGAGTATTGCCGATTAACCATGACCGCTGTGGAACCAGGGGCGGGGGGGGGGTGGATTCACAAGGATAACTGAATCCTCTGATCCTGGTTTGGTCCAGAGGAAGGCGAAAAAAAACCCTGACCACGCTGTGCCAATATGCTGTGGTAGGGAAAAAAAATTCCTTCCTGACCCCTAAAGAGCCGATCGGGTTGAGTCCTGGATCAAGTTGTAATGACTTTGAGAGGGATGGGGCAGGGTGGAGCAAGATGGCCGCCGACCTGGCAGCCGAATCCAGGCTGGGGGGTACCAGGTAGAGTGGCGCCTGGGGGGCGAACAGAGATGATCGGAGAGCAAGGGGGCTCTACTGGGGTAGGGGGGGGGCTATGTGGCTCAGTTAATGAGGTAGAGCCGACTGTTGGGGGGTGGAGAGCGGCGCGCCGCTAGGCCGCGGATGAAGCCGCGGCCTTTCCTGAGTTGCGGCTGCCGCGAACCTCCACCGATCGGCGCGGATGAAAGAAAACACCGCTCCCGAGGGCAGCGGTGGTTTGTAGGGCTAGCTGCCGGCAAGGACGCCCGCGGGGGGTGGAGGTAAGGAGCGGGGAAGAAACCGTGGGGATTGGGGGAGGCTGCTGCGGCTTGTCCTGAAAAGGACGGCCGCCTGCCGCTCCCAAGAGAAGGCTTACCAGGTCCGGTGCACCGGGGGAAGCCGGGGGAAGCCGTGGAAGTCCAGGAGGGGGAGAGAGGCTCGTCCGAGTGGCCAGTGGAGGGTGGATGGATGACAGGGAGGTGGAACTCCTGCCTGCCTGTCTGTCTGTGAGGCCGAAGCCGCACAGTGGGAGGACCCTGCACTATCCCTGAGAGAGAGACTCGTTTGAGAGCGTCCTACTCTCTCGGTGTCTAACTCTGAACTGGTTAAGTTTCCTGGTGAATTAAGACCCAGCCTGAGGGCTGAGGCATCCCTGGGAGACTACCTGCAGCACCAAGGAAAATCTTTGGGGTCTAGGTCCTGTAGGGGCTCAGGGACCTCTGGTCTAGCATCCTGAAAGCACTCAGAAATCTCATCTGAGGTTCCAGGTTACAGGCAACAAGTACAAGTAATTGTTTGCTAATGTCTGTTCTAGGTTCTACTGGTGCAGGCTCAGCTCCTTTCTTTTGCATCCCACTGGACTCTAGAGTTTGACCCTGGCTGGCAATTTCATGCCTTTTTAAGCAAATCCCTGGTCAGGAGAGTGAGTGACTCAACACTGTTGGAATCTAGTTACCCTTCAGATTCAAGAGGGTGGTTCTCTACCAGAAGGAGCATATCATAGTTATGAGTCCTCCGTTAATGTTTTGTTCAATGTTTTCTCGGAGTATCCCAAGGCTCACTCTCACCCTATCCCAGTGGCAGCATAATGGCTCTTTCACACCAGTGGCTAGAGGGAGGTAAACACAGGTGTTTGATCTGTATTTTTATCACCCTCCAACCGTCCACTTACAAGCAGACATGGCATGCCAGAAGCGAATGTACACATGCTATAGCCACAATGCTTTGCTTCTCAACCGTGGCAAATTTAACTCGGTATGCTGAGTTTAACAGGAGCCATCGCCTGTCAAACTCGCCCACTGAAATGGGCTCATGCCAAAAATGCTTGGCTTGCTGTTGCAGTGCGATGTTTTGATACAAAATCCCCATTCGGCTAGAGAAAAAAAACAAGTCCAAAGTAAATATAAACAGGCATTCAAGAGGTGGCAAGGTTGCCTTCCTAACGCCTGCTGTTTAGCCACCCTCTAAAAACAATCCACCACTGATTAGGTAAGAACAGGCTTTTGAGTCACTGTTTCTCTGGACATCTAAAACATAACATGCATCTGGAAGCCCCTATTTCTTTGGGAAAAAAAGCCAGAAAAAAAAGGAATTTATGAGATAGCAAGATTGCTTTCTGAACGCCTAGAGCATTGATGACGAACCTGTGGCACACGTGCCAGAGCTGGCACGCAGAGCCCTTTCTGTGGGCACGCCAGGACCCCAATGTACCTTGGTGTCCTTCACTAAGGTCTGTACCTTGGAAAAACCTTGGAAAATGTCCACCACAGCCTTGGTCCGTGCCTATCCCTGCACTGACTGGTGTATACCTTTTTCATAGCGCCGCTCGGCCCTTTGAAAAAAATAAGTTGGTTTTGTGTTGCAGTTTGGGAACTCACAAAGGTTCGCCATCACTGGCCTAGAGGGTGCTGCTCTGCCGCCAGTTTCAAAGTGTCAAAGGTGGCTACCTACACATGTAAAAAATAGAGAATACCTTAAACCGGAAGAAAGGGGAAGGAACAAATAAAAAGGGAGGGAAAGAATAGGAGAAAGAACAAGAAAGACGGCTAGAGAGATGGACAGGGGGAGGGGGGGGACAAGAAATTAGGATGGAGAGAGATGAAAAGGGAAAGAAAGGAGAACAAAGAGTGGTACATCCTAAAATGTACCATAAGGGGTTTTAATACTGTACAAGAGGAAGGGACTCCGGGAGCTCTAAATATCCATGGGTTAGGACGCAAATTACTTGTCTTGTCTTAGGTGTTGATAACCCACACTACAAAATGAAATCTACTGTTAGGGGTCCCACAACCTGGAAATTTTTATCAAGGGATCACGGCACTAGAAGGTTGAGTACAACTGCTCTATAAGGTTTAGGTCAGGTAAGTTTGCTGTCCAATCAAGGACAGTGATACCATGATCATTAATGGTCAGCAGAGGGAAGCATGAAGTACTTTAGAATTTCCTGGTAGAGGCTGCACTGACTTTGGACTTGATAGAACACAGTGGACCAACACCAGCAGATGACATCTCTCCCCAAATCATCACGGACTATTGAAACTTTACACTGGACTTCATGCAACTTGGATTCTGTGCCTCTCCACTCCTCCTCCAGACTCTGGGACCTTAATTCCCGAATGAAATGCAAAATTTTTCACAGTTGGTGATGATTTGGGGAGAGATGTCATCTGCTCATGTTGGTCCTCCATGTTTTCTCAAGCCCAAAGTCAGCTCTGCCCTCTACCAGGAAATTCTACAGCACTTCATGCTTCCCTCTTCTGGCCAGCTTTATTGAGATGTTGTTTTAATTTTCAAGCAGGACTTGGCACCTGCCCACACTACCAAAAGTACCAATACCTGGTTTAATGAGCATGGTATCACTGTGCTTGATTGGCCAGCAAACTCGCCTGACCTAAACCCCATAGAGAATAGGGCCCGAATTCACAAATCACTTACGCCAACATATCTCCAGATACGCCGCGTAAGTACAAATATGCGCCGTCGTATCTGTGCGCCAAACCCACAAACTTAGATACGCCTAAAAACTGACTTCATCCCACCGACGTAACTTGCCTACGCCGGCGTAGAGTGGGCGCGATTTTCTATTCAAATATGCAAATGAGGGAGATACGCCGATTCACGAATGTACTTGCGCCTGGCGCATGATTTAAGCGGTTTGCGTAAGTTTTACATTCAGCGTAAAGTTATGCCTCATAGATGAGGCGCAACCCATGCAAAGGTATGGACCAGGGAACACAAGCCTACGTATTGTACGTTGGACGTCTGTGAATATGGGCCGACCTGGGTCTGACTGGGCGTAAGTTACATTCATGGCGTACACAGTGATTCGGCGTATCTTAGGCAGTTTTTACGACGTGGTTGTACGCATTCGCACACGGGCATATGTCCATGTCCCGACACATGCGCTGTTCATTTTAAGTACTTGTCTGGCGCCCGCCCCATCATTTGCAAGGGGTCACGCTTCATTAACATGGATCACACCCACTTCCAGCCCACTTCCACCTACTTCCACTAACGCCGGCTTACACCTACTAAATATACGCTATGCCGGCGCAGAGTTGGGAGCATTTGTTTGTGAATTCCATGCTTGCCTCTCTGCGCTGCGCCGGCGTAGCGTAAAAGAGATACACTACGGCGGCATAAATATGCGCCAATGTATGTGAATCCGGGCCTCTGTGGGGTATTGTCAAGAGGAAGATGAGACACCAGACCCAACAATGCAGACAAGCTGAAGGCCGCTATCAAAGCAACCTGGGCTTCCATAACACCTCAGCAGTACCACAGGCTGATCATCTCCATGCCACGCCACATTGATGTAGTAATTCATGCAAAATGAGCCCCAACCAAGTATTAAGTGCATATTATACTGTACATGGACATACTTTTCACTAAGCAGCACAGTGATGCAGTGAGTAGCACTTTCGCCTAGCAGCAAAAGGGTCGCTGGTTCGAATCCCGACCACGACACCATCTGCCTGGAGTTTGCATGTTCTCCCTGTGTCTGCGTGGATTTCCTCCGGGTACTCCGGTTTCCTCCCACACTCCAAAGACATGCTGGTAGGTAAATTGGATCTCATCCAAAATTGGCCCAGTATATATGTATATATGTGTGTATGACTGTGTGTCCCTAGCGTGTCAAGATCCTACGGGGTAAAAATGACCGCACCAGCCAAGCAGACACTGGCTGGAAAAAGCGCCCAGAGGCGATTCAGTTCGCATTGCGTTGCGCTATACAAGTCATTCATTCATTCATTCATTCAAGCCTACGTTTCTGTATTAAAAATCCTTTTTTTAATTGGTCTTATGTAATATTCTAATTTTCTGAGATACTGAATTTGGGGTTTTCACTAGCTATATGTAAGCCATAATCATCAAAATTAAAAGAAAGAAATGCTTGAAATATATTGCTCTGTGTGTAATGAATATATCTATATCAAATATATGAGTTTCACTTTTTGAATTGAATTACTGAAATAAATGTACTTTTTGATGATATTCTAATTTTATAAGATGCACCTGTATGTGGTGGCTGTATTTGTTTTATTTTTTTCAGGTGTTTATTACATTATACTGTTCTCGTTTTAGGTTTAATACCCCTATAAAAATGAATTTATAGTAATACTTTTTTTAACCACTTAAGGACCACTCACTGTATATATACGTCATTTATTTAAAGATGAATATCTCGTTAACGGCAGTAGCCGTTGCCATAACTGAGATATCCATATTTTCTTTGAGCGGTCCTCTAAACGATAACGGTGGTCTCTGCGGCGGATTCGCTGCAAGATTACCGTTACTAGCGGAGGGAGAGGATCCCCTCCCGCCGCTCTGCCACGCGCTCCGCCGCTTACCGGAGCCGCCGGCAGTGGCGGAGGCGATCGTGTCCTCTCTCCTGCCCGTCTACATAGCATAGCAGGGCGGAAGCGACGTCAAAACATCGCTTCCGCCAATGCTTCTTAGGCCGCGTACACACGATCGAATATATCTGCTGAAACTGGTTCGCAGACCAGTTTCAGCAGACAGATTTGATCGTGTGTACGGGCTAGCAGACAGTTTCCAGCAGACAAACGTTTTAAAGCGTGCTTTAAAACTTGTCTGCTGGAAAGCCGTTTGTCCGACATGTCCGCTGGTTAGTACGCCTAACCAATGGACGAAAATCCCCCGCATGCGTCGAATGGATTCGACGCATGCGTGGAAGTATTTTACTTCCTGGTTCGGTGACGTGGCGGCGTCAACGTCACCGCCACATCACCGCGCTGTCTGTCCGCGGGGATTTTGGTTTGATCGTGTGTACACTGATCAAACCAAAATAGCCCAGCAGACATGTCCGATGAAAACGGTCTGTCAGACCGTTTTCATCGGATAAATCTCCTCGTGTGTATGCGGCCTTAAAGGCATATTTTCTTGTTGTCATTTTTTCAAATGACAATTTTTTTTTTGATTTTTTTGTTTGCATTTTAGTCTAAATATGAGATGTGAGGTCTTTTTGACCCCAGATCTCATAATTAAGAAGACCTGTCATGCTTTTTTCTATTACAAGGGATGTTTACATTCCTTGTAATAAGAATAAAAGTGACCCATTTTTTTTTGTGCAAAAATTTATAAAATATATAAAATTTAATAAGAAAACTTTTTTTTTTTTTTTAATCGCCCCATACCGACGAGCTCGCGTGCAAAAGCGAACACATACGTGAGTAGCGCCCGCATATGAAAAAGGGTGTTCAAACCACACAAGTGAGGCATCACCGCGATCGCTAGAGTATGAGCAATAATTCTAGCCCTATTCTTCCTCTGTAACTCAAAAGATGCAACCTATAGAATTTTTTTCTAAACAACGCTTATGGAGATTTTTAAGGGTAAAAGTTTGTTGCCATTGCACGAGTGGGCGCAATTTTGAAGCGTGACATGTTGGGTATCATTTTACTCGGCGTAACATTATCTTTCACAATATGAAAAAAATGGGATAACTTTACTGTTGTCTTAATTTTTTAATTCAAATGCATTTTTTCCAAGACTGCTGCGCAAATACGGTGTGACAAAAAGTATTGCAATGACCGCCATTTTATTCTCTAGGGTGTTAGGAAAAAATATATATAATGTATGGGGGTTTTAAGTAATTTTCTAGCAAAAAAAAATGTTGTAACCTTGTAAGCACCAAGTCTGAAAAACAGGCAAGGTCCTTAAGTGGTTAAGTTTTACATAAAAGAGTTAAACCCACTGCCAGTTTATTTTTGCTATTCGTGTACCGATGGGGAAATTTCCCTTCATATCCTTTCCCAACAAAAACGACTGCTTGGAAAGAGAAGGGACCACTCCGAAAACGTTCCTGAAAATATAAATGTTAGTGCAAATAAAAAAAAATCAGGGACAAAATATCCTGTATTTTAGTAATTTATTTCTTTCTAGCACATTCTACCACCTGTAATATTATAAGATAGGTGTTTCTTTCCACTGCAACTTGCCTTCAGTATAAGAACAATGGGCCAGATTCACAGAGCCATTACGCCTGTCTAACTGGTGTTAGACTGGAGTAATTTCAAATTACGGGCGTTTTCTAGCTAGTCGAAAACCTCAAACCATGAATAGACGGCTCCGGGCTTCAATTCGACTGGATTACGTGTTCGTACGCCTTCGGATCTAAGCTGCAATAAAATTGCGGCCACTGGGTGGAGTTCCCGTAGTTTTCCGCGTCGGGGTATGCTAATGAGCTTTTGCCGGCGATCCCAGAAATTACGATCTTCATTCGCAATCTCTTACGGCACCTTTTGTCATCTTTTCGCTGCATAAAACTATACCAGCTTTTTGCTGCTCTAATATTAGACAGCCCATGTTAAGTATGGCCGTCGTTCCCGCGTCGAAATTCTACGTTTTCCGACGTCTTTTATTATTTTTTACGTAAGTCGTCCGGGAATAGGAATGTTCGTAAACGACGCTACTCAAACAACGAATGACGTAACGACGTGATTTCGCGCAATGCACGGCGGGAAATTTCTAAAACGGAGCATGCGCAGTTCGATCGCCGCGGGGACGCGCTTAATTTAAATGCTTCACGCCCCTCAATCGCGTATTTCGATTACGCGGCGAGAAATAGACTACGCCGCCGTAGCGTACGGGCAAAAATCTACCAGGATTCGGTGTAGAGCCTGGTAAAATACGGCAGCGTAGAGTATTTCGATTACGCAGCGCAATATTAAGTGTATCTGAATCTGGCCCAATGTTTTTCTTTTCAGTGCATCTAGTATCCCATATTAGAAATAAGAAAGGGGTTATTAACAGGCGCACCACATCTTGCATTAAAATAATATTTAGTTTATTTTACAGTGCAATATACAGTAGGTCTTGTATTACAATAGGATAGGTGTTGCTTTCCAGTGCACTCTGTCTTGTGTATTAGAATACTATTTTTTTCCAGTGCCCTGCACATTCTGTATAATAATAAAGTGTCTCTTTCCAGTTTAATTCTCATCCTGTATGTAAATAAATTAAAATCAATTGATTAATTGAAGGAGTTGGTTGGGACTTAGTACAAAGCACAGCTAAAAAAAGTATACAGGTATGTATTCTAATAAGGTAACTGTCTTTCCAGGACGCTCCACCTTCTCTATTAAGCTACATTCATACCTATGCAGCTGAGATGGTACAAAGGGAAGGGAAGCCCATTTATTATTATTATTATTATTATACAGGATTTATATAGCGCCAACAGTTTGCGCAGCGCTTTACAACATCAGGGAAGACAGTACAGTTACAATACAATTCAATACAGGAGGGATCAGAGGGCCCTGCTCATTAGAGCTTACAATCTAAGGCCGCGTACACACGATCGAACATGTCCGCTGAAACTGGTCCGCAGACCAGTTTCAGCGAACATGTTCGATCGTGTGTACGGCCTATCGGACCGTTTTCCAGCAGACAAAAGTTTCCAAACATGCTTAGAAACCTGTCCGCTGGAAACCTGTCCGTCGGACATGTTCGATGGTTAGTACACGAAATCATCGGACCAAAATCCTGCGCTTGCTCAGAATCAAGTCGACGCATGCTTGGAAGCATTGAACTTTGTTTTTTCATCACGTCGTTGTGTTCTACGTCACCGCGTTCTGTCTGAGGGGATTTTGGTCCGATGGTGTGTACACACATCAGACCAACAGACCACTTCAGCCTGGTCCGATGAAAACGGTCTGTCGGACATGTCTGATCGTGTGTACGCGGCCTAATAGAGGATTCATGTTTCTGTATCTTCTGTATCTGATTCATGTTTCATGTTTCTGTATCTTTATTCTTACAATCTAGAAGGGAGGCTTAAGTGGAACAAAGGGTAGTTAGCTGTGGGGGATGATCAGATGGACAAAATGAAAATACAGTTGTTAGGTGTGGGTAGGATAGGCTTCTCTGAAGAGGAGGGTTTTCAGGGATCCTCTAAAAGCTAATAGAGAAGGAGATAGATGGACAGATTGGGGTAAGGAGTTGGAGAGGCTCTGGAAAAGTCCTAGAGAGAAGGAGGTCATGAGAAGAACGAAGAGAACGATTAGGTTGGTATTTAGAAATTAGGTCAGTGATGTAGCTGTGGATGGCTTTGTAAGTAGTTGTTAGTATTTTGAATTTAATTTGTTGGGCGAGCGGAAGCCAGTGGAGGGATTGACAGAAAGGAGCAGCAGAGACAGAGTGGTTGGTAAGGTGGATGAGTGTGGCAGCAGCATTCATGATGGACTAAAGGGGGGATAGAGTATGCAGAGGTAAGCCAATGAGAAGGGAGTTGCAGTAATCGAGGCGAGAGATGACCAGGGAGTGAGTTAAGAGCTTTGTTGTGTCATTGGTTAGAAAGGGGCGTATTTTGGAGATGCTGCGGAGGTTGAGGCGGCAAGATTTGGACAGTGATTGAACGTAGGGCTTGAAGCAGAGTTCAGAGTCCAGGACTACTCCTTTATTTATTTCAAAGGGATGCCCAAGTGCGGAAAAAAAAAATCCCTAAAAACGGAGAGCATGATCCTTTCTTGAAAAAACATGTAACATTAAAATGCATTGTACTATTTTACCCTGCGTTTTGGCACGTGCAAAAATGCACACGTTAGAAAAGTGCATTGGGTGCCCTTAAGAAATAATGCCTGCAATACGGGATGCATGCTTTTTTGTGCATGCTCTCACAGTGCACAAATGTGAACCTAGTCTTATTAGTGGTCTCCAAATTGCGGCGTGGGGTTTGAATGGGGCCATTGGCTTGCCTTTATCTGGTCCTTGGAGCACTGGCCATTTCTCCCACTGATACAAGGCATTATAATGCTCTGGAGCCCCCACACGATCGTTTTTAATGACATAAAAAAAACTTAATTTTTTACAACCCGAAAAACGGTTGTGTGTACGTGGCATTACAAGTAGGTACAAGTGCCCAAAAAATACTTTACTACCACTTTAACCCTTGCAAATGCAAGGGTAGATCTTTTCGAACTCCCAAATTTCAATCACTGTTTTAATACAAGTGTTTTTTTTCTCTCTGCCTGTCCTCACCCAGAAGTGAAGACTCCCCCCTCGACGTTGGAATGGAACAAGCAGCCTTTTTGTTTGTAAAGCCTGGCTTTGTCTTTTGGACGGATATTTATTCTCTCGATTCCAGTCAGTTGCTTTGACTCACACATCCCATATACAGTACAGTCACGCTGGGTGGAGACCAAATGGTATCTTCCATTGAACAACGTGTAATGTGTTGAGTTAAAAGAATCACACGTACGGTGCAGCCGCTGAACAAACACGGCTCAGACCAGCAACATTGTTATACTCCGACTATACTTCAGTACCCGGACAATGCAGGGAGTGTGAGTTGTTGACATAGTTGTTGAGGCCAGTCATTTTGTGAGTTTGATACAGATGATGGTAACCACAACGACTAGTCATCTCCATTCAAAAATGCAGGAACCTTATATTCTGCTAGACTTTCCAGCAAACAAAGTAAACCAGTTCTTGATAAGCAAGCCTTTTGAAAAATACTTTTTTTTCCAAGCTCGTTTATTCTTGTTATAAAAGTAAAATATTTGGGAAGGTCTTAAAATGGGGATTGTCAAGGCGATGTGATAAATAGAGATGAGGAATTACTAAAGAAATATCACAATGCACTTCAGAAACTACATAGATCTAAAACCGCAGTCCTGATGCACCACAAAAGCTTTCAATCTAATATTCTTATTGTACCCAAAGTTTGGGTCGAAGCAGTGGCGGCTGGTGCTCCAAAATTTTTGGGGGGGCGCAAACAAACTGAAAAAAAAAAAAAAAAAACATCAATTGCAGCCACTGTGCCCATCAAGCACAGCTACTATGCCCATCAAATGCAGCCACTGTGCCCATCAAATGCAGCCACTGTGCCCATCAAACGCAGACACTGTGCCCAGCAAACACCACTACTGTACCCATAAATTGCCACCACTGTGCCATCAAACACAGCTACTGTACCCATCAATTGCTGACACTGTGCCCATTAATTGCTGACACTATGCCCATCAATTGCTGCCAGTGTGCCCATCAATTGCCGCTACTGTGCCCATAAATTGCTGCCACTGTGCCCGTCAAACACAGCTTCTGTGTCCATCAAATGCAGCCACTATGCCCATCAAACGCAGCCACTGTGCCCATCAAACACAGCCACTGTGTCCATTACAGGTAAAAATAAAAACTGCAGAGGTGATCAAACAGCACTAAAAGAAAGCTCTGTTTGCAGGAAAAAAAGAACGTAAATTTAGTTTGGGAGCCACATTGCACGACCGCGCAATTGTCATTAGAGTGACGCAGTGCCGAATCGCAAAAAGTGCCCCGGTCTTTTGGCAGCCGAATGAGAAAAAGAAAGGAGTTTACACATCCGGACAATGTGAGGGTGGCCACATCCCTGATAATTATAGAAAAAAGGATACCCCCAAGGAAACGGGTCTTTGAAGGCCAGGCTCAGAATAAACATACAAATAGATATTTGTTAGAAAAGTGACCTGTACGGTCCAACTACCTCTGCACAACACTCGCAGAGTAGAACACCAGGGATGAGAAAAGTGCACCCAGTGAAAAAATAGAGGAGAAGTAAAATTAGCAGCCAAATGGTCCGGGGTTGAAGTGGTTAATGATTATCCCTGACTTCTGATTCCTGTAACAGCTCAAACATTTTTAATTTTTAATGACTTTCTATAACAGAGACAAAGGCCAACAGGAAAAATAGTACGGGTGAATCTCCCTAGTTTTTTTTTTTTTTTTTTAAATACCAGTAATAATATATATATATATATTTTTTAAATAATTAGGTAAATATTAAAATTAGAAAGCTACTGACACCATCCACTGCCCTACTGGCACCAATCTTTGCTCTACTGACACCATCCACTGCCCTACTGGCACCAATCTTTGCTCTACTGACACCGTCAACTGCCCGACTGGCACCAATCTTTGCTCTACTGGCACCATCCACTGCCCTACTGGCACCAATCTTTGCTCTACTGATACCGTCAACTGCCCTACTAGCACCAATCTTTGCTCTACTGACACCATCCACTGCCCTACTGACACCAATCTTTGCTCTACTGACACCGCCCACTGCCCTACTGGCACCAATGCTTGCTCTACTGACACCGTCTACTGCCCTACTGGCACCAATCTTTGCTCTACTGACACTATCCACTGCCCTACTGGCACCATTCTTTGCTCTACTGACACCATCCACTGCCCTACTGGCACCAATCTTTGCTCTACTGACACCATCTACTGCCCTACTGGCACCAATCTTTGCTCTACTGACACCGTACACTGCCCTACTGGCACCATTCTTTGCTCTACTGACACCATCCACTGCTCTACTGGCACCAATCTTTGCTCTACTGACACTGTCCGCTGCCCTACTGGCACCAATCTTTGCTCTACTGACACCGTCCGCTGCCCTACTGGCACCAATCTTTGCTCTACAGATACCATCCACTGCCCTACTGGCACCAATCTTTGCTCTACTGACACCGTCCACTGCCCTATTGGCACCAATCTTTGCTCTACTGACACCATCCACTGCCCTACTGGCACCAACCTTTGCTCGACTGACACCGTCCACTGCCCTGCTGGCACCAATCTTTGCTCTACTGACACCGTCCACTGCCCTAATGGCACCAATCTTTGCTCTACTGACACGTCCACTGCCCTACTGGCACCATTCTTTGCTCTACTGACACCGTCCACTGCCCTACTGGCACCAATCTTTGCTCTACTGACACCGTCCACTGCCCTACTGGCACCAATCTTTGCTCTACTGACACCATCCACTGCCCTACTGGCACCAATCTTTGCTCTACTGACACGTCCACTGCCCTACTGGCACCATTCTTTGCTCTACTGACACCGTCCACTGCCCTACTGGCACCAATCTTTGCTCTACTGACACCGTCCACTGCCCTACTGGCACCAATCTTTGCTCTACTGACACCGTCCGCTGCCCTACTGGCACCAATCTTTGCTCTACTGACACCGTCCACTGCCCTACTGGCACCAATCTTTGCTCTACTGACACCGTCCACTGCCCTGCTGGCACCAATCTTTGCTCTACTGACACCGTCTACTGCCCTACTGGCACCAATCTTTGCTCTACTGACACCATCCACTGCCCTACTGGCACCATTCTTTGCTCTACTGACACCGTCCACTGCCCTAATGGCACCAATCTTTGCTCTACTGACACCGTCCACTGCCCTACTGGCACCAATCATTGCTCTACTGACAGGGCCGCTTTAAGGGTGTACATGCATTACACCTGTAAGGGGCCTGATGGTCCCCAGGTGCCCAGCTGGCCCCCCTCATTTTTTTTTGCATTACACCTGTAAGGGGCCCAATGGTCCCCAGGCCCCCTTACAGGCCCAGGCCGGTCACCCTCCCATTTTTTCTTTTTTTGTATTACACCTGTAACGGGCAATGGTTCCCAGGCCCCCGCCCAACCCCCCGCCTATTATCTCGTGTCAGGAACCACCCCCCCCCGGTTCTCTGCTCCAGGGGGGCCCTGCCTAAAGCTCTGTAAGGGGCCCCAAAATTTGTGATGGCTGCCCTGTCTACTGACACTGTCCACTGCCCTACTGGCACCAGACGTTGCACTACTGACACCATCCACTGCCCTACTAGAACCAATCTTTGCTCTACTGACACCATCCACTGCCCTACTGACACCTGGAAATGTTATTGTAATGTGTGTTCATGCAGGTTCAAATGTCAAAATGTCAAATGTATGTATTTACAGGTGTGAACATGGGCACACATGGTATAGAATATTTGTTTTTTTATCTGTCTGACTCTAGCTGTCCTTTCTGTAGCCCAGACATGAATATATATATTTGAACATACTGCTTGTTATGGGTAGAAAAGATGTTTTTTTTTTTATCACATATGGTCGAATATTCCAAGAGATGCCGCAGTTGGTTTATGAAAAAAAAAAACATTGCAACAGAGATTTTTGAATTTCTAGTCTAGTCTAACTGATGGGAATGGGAATAATTACCCCCCAAAGGCAGTCTTGTCTTCACTAAGAGACTGAACTGGGAGATGTGCAGGCTTTCCTCTAATTTGCTGGGCTTTAGCAGCCTACAACAAACAGCAGATTCCCTGCCAGGTTCCAGAAAAGAAAATAAGCATAAGCAGGTTTATCCTGCAGGAGGACACAGCTGGCGCAGCATGAATCCGCCATTCTGCATACCTTTCCAGAAAAGCTTGTTATTGTAAACATGATGCTTGCTGCTGGAGTACCATGGGTCATTCATATGTGCTCACCCCGCAAGCCGGATCCTGTACACATCGCCTACATGTTCTTAAAGATGACTTGCAAAAGGGGACGTAATGAGACTCGTTTACGTAAAATGGTTGTAAAAAGTTATTCTTAAGAAAAATAAAAAAATAAACATGTTATACTTATCTGCTTTGTGCAGTGGGTTTACACAGAGCGGCCCTGCACCTTTTCTTCTGGGGTCCCCCTCTGGCGATCTTGGCTCCTTCTCTCAAGTTGCTTGCTATGGTATGGGTGCACTTATGTGGGCTTAATCCCAAACCAGGTTGTGTGCATAGGCGTGCGCACAGGCAATGCTTTCTTAATGAGAGGGCACACCTGGACACTGCCCAGGTGCCCCAGCTGCATGGGGGGCCCCTGCACGTTCCCCAAAGCAGCTGGATCTTGAGCCCACGCTGCCCCGAAATTGGGGGCCCCATGATGGTACTGAGAGTTAATAACCCTGTGCTGTGCCGATTCCCCCTGCTTCCTTTCTCTCCCCTGCAGCTTCTCTCAGTAGCAGGGAAGGGGCTGGTTAACCACTTAAGACCCGGACCAAAATGCAGGTAAATGACCAGGCCCCTTTTTGCGATTCGGCACTGCGTCGATTTAACTGACAATTGCGCGGTCGTGCTACGTGGCTCCCAAACAAAATTTGTGTCCTTTTCTTCCTACAAATAGAGCTTTCTTTTGGTGGTATTTGATCGCCTCTGCGATTTTTATTTTTTGCGCTATAAACAAAAATAGAGCGACATTTTTGAAAAAAATCAATATTTTTTACTTTTTGTTATAAGAAAAATCAAATAAACGAAATTTTAGTCAAACATTTAGGCAAAAATGTATTTAGCCACATGGCTTTAGTAAAAAAAAAATCGCAATAAAAAAAAAATAGCTACCTAGCGGGAACAGCGACACTAATACAGCGATCAGAAAAATGATCGCTTAGTGACGCTGGCAATAGGGAGTGAAAGGGTTAACTAGGGCGGTAATCAAGGGGTTAAAACTTTATTAGCGGGGGTAGGGGGCTACCCTGGACCTAACACTAACTGACTGTCACACTGACACTAACTGCAGTGATCATACATATAATCACTGCATTCAGTGACACTGTGACAGGGGGGGGGGGGGGGGTGATCGCGGGGGTTAAATGTGCCTATGTGTCTGTGTGTCAGTGTAGTGTTACTGTGCAGACTTACTGTGCGATGTGATCTCTCCTCAGTGGTGGTTGAAAAAAAACGCAGAGGGAGAGATCACATCACTTCCTCCTTCCTGTGTTTACACAGGAGGAGGAAGTGACAGGGCGGGGGAGAGCGCGGATTGGCTGAGAGTGATCCGGAGGGGGCGGACAAAAACGAACAGCCGCCACCTCTCCACGGATCGCTCGGGCAGGTAACCGGACCACCGCATGTACGGGGGGGGGACCCCCAAACCCCCTCAAGGCACCAACGTATATATATACGTTGATGTGCCTGTCGGTGCCATTCTGCCGACGTAAATGTACATGCGGCGGTCCATAAGGGGTTAATATTTCATTCACCAACCCTTCCTTTTTTGAATGAACACAGTGAGTAATCTGTACTGATCTCCCTTGCCTTCTCTGTTAACTGAAGAATGGTAAACTATGTTTACTGCAGGCTGGACTCTTGATAGTTCACCAAAGCCCTATAATGCGGCTCCTAATTTTTTTTTTAATAATAATATTTTTTTTTTTATTGTTTTAAATAATTAGGTAAATAATTAAAATAGAAAACTACTGACACCATCCATTGCCCTACTGGCACCAGTCTTTGTTCTACTGACACCATCCACTGCCCTACCCGCACCAATCTCTAGCGGCAATTGATGGGCACAGTGGCGACAATTTATGGCATGGCAGAGTGGCGACAATTGATGGGCACAGTACCGATAATTGATCGCACAGTGGCTGCGTTTGATGGCATGGCAAGTGGTGACAATTGATGGGCACAGTGGCGACAATTGATGGCACAGTGGCTGCGTTTGATGGTATGGCACAGAGGCGACAATTGATGGCACAGTGGCTGTGTTTGCTGGCATGGCACATTGGTGACAATTGATGGGCACAGTGGCGACAATTGATGGCACAGTGGCTGCGTTTTATGGCATGGCAAGTGGTGACAATTGATGGGCACAGTGGCGACAATTGATGGCACAGTGGCTGCGTTTGATGGTATGGCACAGTGGCGACAATTGATGGCACAGTGGCTGTGTTTCCTGGCATGGCACATTGGTGACAATTGATGGGCACAGTGGCGACAATTGATGGCACAGTGGCTGCGTTTGATGGCATGGCACAGTGGCTGCGTTGCATGGCACAGTGGCGAGAAATTAATGGCATAGTTGCGACAATTGATGGCATGGCACAGTGGCGACAATTGATGGCATGGCACAGTGGCGACAATTGATGGCACAGTGGTGAAAATTGATGGTATGGCACAGTGGCGACAATTGATGGGCACAGTGGCTGCATTTAATGGGCACAGTGGCTGTGTTTGATGGGCAAAGTGGCTGCGTTTGGCACAGTGGTTGCGTTTGATGGGCAAACTGGCTGTGTTTGATGGGCACAGTGAGGCTGCAATTGATTTTTTTTTCAGAATTTTTAAGTTTGTTTGCGCCCCCCCAAAAATTTTAAGAAACCAGCCACCACTGCTGGATTGAGGATCAGTGTTTCAATAGTGAATATTTATTCGCTGTTATAACACCTGGGTGGGCTCCTGGCGCAATGCTCTGCTCCACCCTATTTTGAAGCCTATTAAAAGCCTCTGGCCTTAGATAGAGCATGGGGGTGGTGGCCGTGGATAGAGGGGGCGGAGCCTCTAATGAACGGGCCACCACTGGTTGGCAAGTGGGTAAATAAAGGAGTAAAGTCTCAGCCAGGTTTTTATTTTTGACTTGGTGGCGTAGCCAGGTAACCAGCACTTCCCAAAGAAGGCCACAGTGACATTCTCGATAGTTTCCTCTGTCTACATGTTTCTTTTAAACCTGATTCGGCTTGGCAAGTGTGTATCAGCTAACAAAAGCAAGGGCCGCCAAAGTCCTCCTGTCAAAACGTAGTGTTTCCTGTGTTTATTTTGCGCTCTACATAAAGGTGTGTGCGCGTCTCGCTGATTCAAATATTCCCCAGAATGTCACACACAAAGGCCCCGGCCCGCTGTCACAATCTTTCAATGAGTATCTCAGAGCACAGGTGCAAGGGAATTATCTTAAGCAAATCTCGGCCTGTTTACCTTTTGTGAGGCTGCCTGAGAAATCACAGGCCGGGACAATGACAACCGCCTTGGCTGGCTGACGCTGAATAGATTCCTAACAAGAGAACAGATTCCTGGAAGAAAAGCATCGGCAGAGAAAGGAAGTTCCTTCAATTCACCCAATAAAACCCAGCAACAAAGGCGAATTCCAAAGGAATTTAGACGATTTTTGTGAAAATAAAACCGAGTGAATCTTTATATACGTATATCTAAAGAAATTCAATTTTGGACTTTACTGGTACAAAGAGAGCAAATACAAAAATAGTATAAAAATACCAAAAAGTTTACCTTTTTGATCTCTTGGTGTAACTATGGACATAATAGGAATTGAGTATCCTTCTCTGGTTAAAATTACCCGTTCTATGGGATCGGAATGTTGAATTTTATTTCATACGAGTTTTTGAAAGGCTCCATGCACACTAAAGCTAAAAAAAAGCTATAAAAAACCGTCAGTAGCTTTCAATTTTTTTTGGCCCGGATTCACATACATTGGCGCATATTTATGCTGCCGTAGCGTATCTTATTTACGCTACGCTGGCGCAACGCAGAGAGGCAAGCATGGAATTTACAAAGCAAATGCTCCCAACGTTGCTCCGGCGTAGCGTATATTCGTTGGCGTAAGTCAGCGTAAGTCAAAGTAGGTGGAAGTGGGCTGGAAGTGGGCGTGATACATTTAAATGAAACGTGACCCCATGCAAATGATGGGCTGAGCTTCAGACAAGTACTTAAAATGAACTGCGCATGTGCCGTACCTTGGACGCATCCCAGTGCACATGCTCACAGTCACGTTGAAACAACTGCCTAAGATACGTAGAATCACTGCCTACGACGTGAACGTAACCTACGCCCAGCACTATTCACGTACTACTACGTAAAATTAGACGGTGTTCGTTCCCTGGTCCATACCTTTGCATGGGTTGCACCTTCAATATGGCGAATAACTTTACGCCGGACGTACGACTTACGCAAACCGCATATATTATGCGCTGGGCGCATGTACATTTGTGAATCGGCGTATCTCCCTCATTTGCATATTTGCATCGAAAATCAATGGGAGTGCCAAATGCGTCCAGCGTAAATATGCGCCCACTATACGCCGGCATAGGCAAGTTACGTTGGTTGGATAAAGTCAGCTTTTAGGCATATCTTAGTTCTGTGGGTGCGGCGCACAGATACAACGGCGTATATTTACACTTACGCGGCGTATCACGAGATACGTCGGCGTAAGTGCTTTGTGAATCCAGGCCTTTATCTTTTTGCAATATCGTTTATTAGCGTTTTTCAGTGTAGCGTTTTTTTCTAATGGTTAAAAAAAATGCAAAAAAAATTGCTAGCGCCAGTTTTTTTTTGCGTTTTTCCCTGCCGAAAAAACGGCACTTTGAGCGCAAATTTCGGGCATTCCGTAAAAAGCCAATAAACTCCAAAGTTTATTAACACTAAAAAACGCCCAGGTGTGCATGGGCACATAGGCTAACATAGAGTTCAGTTTATGGGCTTTTTTTTAAAAAAGCCCAAAACGCCAATAAACTGCAGTTTATCAGCTTCAGTGTGCATGGAGCCTAAGGCCTCGTACACACGATCATTTTTCATGTTCTAAAAAACAAAGTTTTTCAGCCTCTAGAAAAAAACAAAGTTTTTTCCAACTTCATCATTAAAACGACGTTGCCCACACACGATCGTTTAAAAAAAAAAATGCTCTAGCAAAGCGCGGTGACGTACAACACGTACGACGGCACTATAAAGGGGAGGTTCCATTCGGATGGCGCCACCTTTTGGGCTGCTTTAGCTAATTCCGTGTTAGTAAAAGACGATTTGCGCTTTTCTGTCTGTTATGCCGCGTACACACGATCATTTTTTGTGATGAAAAAAAACGAAGTTTTCTGTGAAGTAAAAAATTACGTTTTTGAAACGTCACTTTTCAAAGACGATGTTGCATACACACCATCGTTTTTTTCACAAAAAGCGAGGTTACGTTCACCACTCTTTTCCATTGAAGCTCGCTTCATAACTAGCTTCTGGGCATGCGCGGGTTGAAAAACGTCGTTTTAAACAACGTTTTTGCTACACACGGTGACTTTTTGTGAAACAAAAAACGACGTTTTGAAAAACGACACAAAAAATTCAAGCATGTTGGAATTTTTTTTTGGTCGTTTTTTTTAAGACAAAAAACAACGTTTTGCCCACACACGATCAATTTAAATGACGTTTTAAAAAACAACGTTTTTTTTTATCGCAAAAAACGACCGTGTGTACGCGGCATTACAGCGTGATGAATGTGCTTACTCCCTTATGAATGGTAGTTTTACCAGAACGAGCGCTCCCATCTCATAACTTGCTTCTGAGCATGCGCAGGTTTTTAACGTCGTTTTAGCCCACACACGTTTATTTTTTACAACCCGAAAAACAACATCGTTTAAAACGTCGTTAAAAATTGCAGCATGTTCCGAAAAAAATTGTCGTTTTTCAGAACCCGAAAAATTATGTGAAACCCACACACAATCATTTTACATTACATTTTTTTAAAACGTTGTTTTTTACATGCCGAAAAATGATTGTGTGTACGCGGCATTAGACCCCTTTCACACTGAAGCGTTTTGACAGCGTTTTAGCGTTAAAAATAGCGCTATTAAAATGCTCTCCATGCATTGAAATGAATTGAAAGCACTGTAAAAACGCCTTGCCCTTTCACACTGAGGCGTTGGACTGGCGGGGCGTTGAGAAATCTTTGGAGCTGCTTTTGGGCGTTGAAAAAAACTGCCCTAAAAACACCCCTCTCTATTGAAATGAATTGAAAGCGCTGTAAAAACGCCTTACCCTTTCACACTGAGGCACTGCAAAAACGGCGTAAAACGTTAGGGTCTTAGCAAAGCTTTACCAGCGTTTTTCGGGCACTGCCAGTGTGAAAGCACTCAGGCTTTCACATTGGGATTGCAGATGAGGCTTCGCCTGAAAAACGCTCGAATAACGCCCGAAAAACGCCCCAGTGTGAAAGGGGCCTTATTGTAATAAACATTTTGGTATTTTTATACAATCTATTTGTTTGCCCTCTTTGTATCAATAAAGTCCAAAATTGAATTTCTAGGGATGTGGTACATCATTTACAGCCATTTTTTTATCCCTTTCATGCCAAATGCTGCATACACACGACCGTTTTTAATGTCATGGAAAAAACGACGTGTTTTTGGATGTAATTTTTGTCAAGCCTGCCTTGCCCACACACGATTGTGAAAAAAAAAATGCTCTAGCAAAGCGCGGTGACGTACAACATGTATGACGGCACTATAAAGGGGAAGTTCCATTCGGATGGGGCTGCTTTTGCTGATTTCATGTTAGCAAAAGTTTGGTGAGAGACGATTCGCGCTTTTCAGTCTTCAAGCTTTTCAGTCTGTTACAGCGTGATGAATGTGCTATCTCCATTACGAACGCTAGTTTTACCAGAACGAGCGCTCCCGTCTCATAACTTGCTTCTGAGCATTCGTGTTTTTTTCCCGTCGTTAAAGCCCACACACAATTGTTTTTTCACGACGTGAAAAATGGCGAGAAAAATTAAAGCATGTTCTAAATTTTTAATGGCCATTTTTCACAACAAGTAAAATGCTCTGGAGCCCACACACGGTCATTTTTATTGACCAATTAAAAAAAATGCATTTTTCTCGTCATGAAAAACGGTCGTGTGTACGCGACATTAGCCCATTTCTGATATTTGTCGCTTACAAGTTATAATCCGTATTTTTCCCTAGAAAATCACTTAGAACCCCCAAACATTATATATATATATATATATATATATATATATATATATATATATATATATATATATATATATATATATATATATATATATACTGTATATATATATATATATATATATATATATATTAGCAGAGACCCTAGAGAATAAAATGGCCATCGTTGCAATATTTTATGTCACATGGTATTTGTGCAGCGGTCTTTTAAACTCAATATTTTGGGAAAAGAGACACTTTCATGAATTAAAAAAAAACAAAGCAGTAAAGTTAGCCCAATTTTTTTGTATAATGTGAAAGATGATGTTACGCTGAGTAAATAAATACCTAACATGTCACTTTTCGAAATTGCGCACTCATGGAATGGCGACAAACTACTACCTAAAATTCTCCATAGGCGACGATTTAAAAAAAAAAATGGTTACCAGGTTAGAGTTACAGAGGAGGTCTAGTGCTATAATTATTGCTCTCGCTCTGATGATCGCGGCAATATCTCACATGTGTGATTCGAACACCGTTTACATATGTGGGCGTGACTCACGTATGCGTTTTCTTTGCTGCGCGAGCTCGCGGGGACAGGGACGCTTTACTTTTTTTTTTTATTATTATTTTTTTTTTTTTTACATGTGATCACATTTATTGCTGTCACAAGGAATGTAACCATCCCTTGTGACGGTAATAGGTGGTGACAGGTCTTCTTTATGGAGGGATCGGAGGTCTAAAAGACCCCAAATCCCTCCTTTGCACTTCAAAGATCGACAAAAACAGCGATCCTGAATACTGTATTTTTTTTTAAAACTTGCGCCATTGGCAGCCGAGTAAACCGGACGTGACGTTGTGACGTCGCTTCCGTGTTTACATACAGGAGACTGGAACAAAGCAGTTTCTGGCTTCCTGCCAGTCTGTCCCTAGGTGCCTGGGAAGTGCCGTATCGAGGATCGGGTCTCCCGGTGGGACGGGAGGCCCAGTAAGAGCGGTGGATGGCGGCGGGAGGGGCGTATGTCCCCTCCCGCTCCTCAGGTATAACAGCCAAGCGGCTTTTAGCCACATCGGTTGTTATCCGTGGAAAGCCGCCTGCTCTGAAGAACGGTACCGGTATGATGCCTGCAGCTGCGGGCATTATCCTGGTATAACCCCCTAAACCCAAGGCTGCATATATGCGTACGCTCGGCGCAAAGAGGGTATAATAATACATTTTGAATCTTTATATAAAAAAAAACATAGGGAAATTGTGTCAGGATATTTCTAAATGGGTTTTAACTTTTAACATTAAAAAAACATCACAATAAAACGAACAAAAATGTATAGTATTGCAACTTGCCGGTCCATAGATGTGCATTCCTGTTCTCTTTTCATTTTTTTTTTTTATCCTGGTGATCCTGCTATTAACCACTTAAGACCCAGACCAAAATGCAGGTAAAGGACCAGGCCCCTTTTTGCGATTCGGCACTGCGTCGCTTTAACAGACAATTGTGCGGTCATGCGACGTGGCTCCCAAACAAAATTTGCATCCTTTTCTTCCCACAAATAGAGCTTTCTTTTGGTGGTATTTGATTGCCTCTGCGATTTGTATTTTTTGCGCTATATACAAAAATAGAGCGACATTTTTGAAAAAAAAACTATATTTTTTACTTTTTGTTATAAGAAAAATCAAATAAACTAAATTTGAGTCAAACATTTAGGCCAACATTTATTTAGCCACATGTCTTTTAGTAAAAAAAATCACAATAAAAAAAAAAATAGCTACCTAGCGGGAACAGTGACACTAATACAGCGATCAGAAAAATGATCGCTTAGTGACACTGGCAATAGGGAGTGAAAGGGTTAACTAGGGCGGTGATCAAGGGGTTAAAACTTTATTAGGGGGGGTTACGGGGGCTACCCTGAACCTAACACTAACTGACTGTCACACTGCCTGTCACACTGAGGCCCCGTACACACGGCCGAGGTTCTCGTCAGAAACCAGCGAGAACCTCGCTGGGAGCTGCATTCCAGCAAGAACCTCGGCCGTGTGTACGCTCTCTGCTCGCCCCGCCCATCGGGAAACCCCTCGAGCATCGAACTTCGATGTGTTCCGCCCGTCGAGGTTCCCTGTCGTGTGTACGGGGCTTCACACTAAATGCAGTGATCAGTACATATGATCACTGCATTCAGTGACACTGTGACAGGGGGGTGATCGCAAGGGGTTAATGTACAAGGGGTTAATGTGCCTGCGTGTACTGGTGTCAGTGTAGTGTTGTGCAGACTTACTATGTGATGTGATCTCTCCTCAGCGGCGGTTGAAAAAAACGCAGAGAGCAGAGATCACATCACTTCCCTCTTCCTGTGTTAACACAGGAGGAGGAAATGACACTGCAGGGGAGCGCGTGCATTGGCTGGGAGCGATCCGGAAGGGGCGGACAAAAACGAACCGCCGCCCCCTCAGCACGGATCGCTCCTACAGCCACTGGGACCGTCGGATGTACCGGGGGGGGGGTCCCGATCGGACCCCTGACCCACGTCAAGGCAGCCACGTACAGGTACGTTGATGTGCCTGTCCGTGCCATTCTGCCGACGTAAATGTACACGCGGCGGTCCTTAAGTGGTTAACTTGCTTTCTGTTTTAGGGTGACACAATCATACTGAGCAGCATTGTCACCCTAGGTCATGGAATATGTTCAGACTATGTAAAACTGTCAGGACTATATAACCCCTTACACCTTTATAACACTATATATGGTATGCTGCGCTGCTGGAAATTGATACATCAATAATACATGATGAAGAATACACATTGGGCCAGATTCAGGAACAGTTAGGCTGGCGGATCCAGTGATCCGCCAGCCTAACTGTCACTTTGAGCCGGCGTTTTTGTTTTCTGTAACCAGAAAACAAGAAACGCCGGGTTGAAGCTCCGATGCGATCAGCGTAACTGAGTTTCGCCATCGCATCGTTACTTCAACTTAAAAATGGCGCCGGGGGCGTTCCCGCCGATTTCCGCTCAAAAAATATGTTAATGAGCGGAAATCGGCAATTCACGAGCGAATTCCGGCGCGACGCAATGACGGTACGACGTTTCCGGAAGCGATACGCGGCGCGAAGATATACCTACATGGGGTTGGAGTATCCTATGTTAGGTATAGGCGTCGTCATCGCGTCGGGAAAAAAAAAAATCACGTCGCTTGCGTAAAAAGATCATGAATGGGAATGTGACGTCATTGACGTTCATTCACAGAATTTGGAGCATGCGCACGGGGATGCTTTGACACTCGACGCATGCGCAGTACGTTCGCGGCGGGATCGCGCTTAGTTTAAATACTACACGCCCCGTACCCGCCCAATTTGAATTCCGCCGGCTCATTTTCATTACGCTGCCGCAACTTTAGGAGCAAGTGCTTCGTGAATGACAGCACTTGCTGCTAAAATTTCGGCAGAGTAACGTAAATGAGAAGCGTTACTCTGGAGCAAAGATGCTCCCATCTACCTGAATCTGGCCCATTGAGTGCAAAAATAGATAAACAAATGTATGGAGAACCAACACCAGGTGATCCAGTGTATGTTAATGAAACATAAGAAACCAAACTAAAATAAATGACAATGATCACAAAGTTCATCAAGTGTTAATAATTAACTCCAGAAGAAGTCCCAACTTCAGTGAATTAAATGAAATATCCCAGATGAGGATTGTGATTCCACAGGACAGAAGAAAGCCTTCGCCTCCACCTCTTATTATGAATCTGCTTACCAGATAGAAAATAAACACGAGCGTCAACACCACATCAGGCTAGGTTGTTTAAGCAAGTATCCAGGTGGATGTCCAATTTCAGTCTCAAAGCGGCTGTGTCTCAGAAAGCAATAACTCCCAATGTATAGCCCATGAATAAAAGAAAAGGGATGCCAACATAGAGTAGTACCGTTTGAGTAGATTTTAATAAGAAAAATTCATTTGCACTTACAAGTGTCGAATCTTTAGGAGCATAAAAGTAATAAGCCGGCCGGCTCTCACAATCCGCCCGTCCTTCCGGATGGTCGTGAGGGTAAAAACAAAAGTGACGTCAGCATGCCGTTCCTCCCTACGTCGTTTCGTCCAATAGCAGACTTCCTCCAGGGGCACGAGCGGCGTGCTGACTCGCCACCTTTTAATTCGTTGGCAACATTTTAGGAACACCCTTCTCTGATGTCTGGGGATCACGAATAGCGATCGGCCATCTTTAAAAAGGGATCGCTTGCCAATAGTGTGTATTAGAACGTTCAGTGCCTTAAAATCTAAGATCTCCCTTTATAATAAGGTTACCCTAAACTGACATACGGGGATCACAAGCAGCAATAAACCTTTTTGAACAAGAAATCGCTTTACCAAAGGTGGATAGCTACTAAAATTAGGAATCCACCTCTAAGTAAAAAACATATAAAAGCAGCGATATGGAAAATGAGAGTTGTATGGCGAATAAGTCTGGTATAATCGACTATTCTACCATACATTGACCCACAGATATGGAAAAAAGCATATATAGGGATTAAACTATATATATAAAAAGCAACAAAATAGGGACAATCATTCCATAGATACTGGAGAAGGGAAAGGGGGATACAGAAGGAATTAATTTTATATTGAAACAAAAATAATTTTTTATTTGTGTGTAGATGGTGTATCTCAGAAGAAACACAACACTATCTGATAATGGTATATAAAATAAACACTCAATGATGAGTGGATATAACCAATATGGAAAGAAGAAAAAATTGTGTCTGTGCCGTAGACTCAACTTACAGCGTGTATATCCACATTGGAAGAAAAATGAATTGAAATTAAAATTTAAATTTCAATAAAATTTCACAGGTTAGAAATATGGGCCATCTGGGCTAAACAATGTAGCAATATGGAAAATTGCCATAATGCCTTAAAGAGACAGGGAGAAGAGAAGACTGGACTCGTTTAAACTCAATGATTGTCAGATCTACCCAGACATCAGAGCAGGTTCACAGTATAATGATAATAAGAGAAAAATAGATATCAACTATTGTCTATAAACGTGTTAACGTCCGTGTCCATATTCAACCCATAAGGTAGGTATGTCCGGACTCGGTAGATCCAGGACATTTCAAGTCTAGAGAGTCCTCTAACTAAAGAGCTACCTCTCCAGTGGGGATCAAATTTATCGATCCCCAAAAATATTGTACCTTCAGGGTTTCGACTGTGATGTTGGTCATAGTGAGCTGACACTGAATGTTGAGAGAATCCTGCTCTAATATTGGTAATGTGTTCCCCCAGGCGAACTTGCATTGTACGTTTGGTCCTGCCAATATACTGTTTCCCACAAGGACATTGCAGCAGGTATACGATGCCAGTAGAGCTACAGGTTATAAAGGGTTCAATCTTATGCTCCCTGGAAGTGCTGGTTGAAAAAAATGATGTTGTTTTTTTCGTTTTTATTTTATTTAACGTACAAACCTGGCACCTCCGGCATTGGTGGTAACCTACAATACCTCTTTGAAAGAAGGAAACCTTTTTCACTGGAGGTTCCACCACATTCGGGGCTATTTTGTCCCTCAAAGAGGGTACACCCCTAAAAATCACTTGTGGGTTTGGGGGTAGGAATGTTTTTAAGACTCTATCATTTTCAAGTATATGCCAGTGTTTTTTTATAATCTTTTTAATCATATAGTGTTGGGTGGAGTATGTAGTGATAAACGGGACTGTAGGTCCCGCTTGATTGTTCTTATCACTACAATCCAACAAATGAGAACGGTCTAGTTCACCCACTTCTATTAGGGTGGTTTCAAGCATTCTTTGATCATATCCTTTTTCTAATAATCTATTAGCAAGAATACCAGCTTGTGCCTTATAGTCATCTAGAGTGGTACAGTTCCTTCTCATCCTGATAAATTGACTTCTGGAAACAGATTTCAGCCAGTTATTATGGTGGCAACTTCCTATAGGTATGTAGGAGTTTCTGTCTGTCTTTTTAAAGTACGTTTTTGTTTCAAATGTTCCCCCTTTCTTTAAGATAGTGAGATCTAGAAAGTTGATAGAGTCTTGGCTCGCTTCGAATGTTAAAACAATGCCTCTATTGTTCATATTCAGGAAGGAAAAAAATTCATCTAGTTGAGGTCTGGTGCCAATCCACAGGAGGAGGATGTCGTCAATGTACCTGGCCCATAATTTGATATATGGGCTCAGGTCATTATAGACGACATCCTCCTCCCATTTGGCCATAAAGAGATTGGCCAGACTAGGTGCATATTTAGCACCCATAGCGACACCTCTTGTTTGTCGATAAAAATTGTGATCAAACCAGAAGTAATTGTGACTGGCCGCATATTCAAGAAGTTCAATCAAATAATCTTTTTGCATCCTAGACAGATCAGAAAGTGCATCAAGATAGGGCCAGATTCACGTATTCCAGAGCATCTTTGCTCTGGAGTAACGCTTCTCATTTGCGTTGCGCTGCCGAATTTTTAGGAGCAAGTGCTGTCATTCACGAAGCACTTGCTCCTAAAGTTGCGGCAGCGCATCGCAAATGAGCCGGCGGAATTCAAATGTCGCGGGTACGGGGCGTGTAGTATGCTAACTACGCGCGATCCCGCCGCCGACGTACTGCGCATGCGTCGAGTGTCAAAACATCCCCGTGCGCATGCTCCAAAATCTGTGAATGAACGTCAATGACGTCACATTCCCATTCATGACCGTTTTACGCAAGCGACGTTTTTTTTTTTTTTTTCCCGACGCGATGACGACGCCTATACCTAACATAGGATACTCCAGCCCCATGTAGGTATATCTATGCGCCGCGTATCCCGTCCGGAAACGTCGTACCGTCATTGCGTCGCGCCGGAATTCGATCGTGAATTGCCGATTTCCGCTCATTAACATATTTTTTGAGCGTAAATCGGCGGGAACGCCCCCGGCGCCATTTTTAAGTTGAAGTAACGATGCGATGGCGAAACTCAGTTACGCTCATCGCATCGGAACTTCAACCCGGCGTTTCTTGTTTTCTGGTTACAGAAAACAGAAACGCCGGCTCAAAGCCACTGTTACGCTGGCGGATCACTCGATCCGCCAGCGTAACCTTTCATGAATCTGGCCCATAGTGTTTAACAGCAGATATCCCTAAGTGGTGTGGGATGATAGTATAAAGTGAACTTACAGGTGTTTTGTAGTCCATGTAGGGTAAGGTGACCAGATTTTTAAAATGAAATCCAGGGACATATTTTTTCTTTACTACTAATGGTGGCAATCAGCGACTCTCTGCCCATCGCCGCCCGTTTCACGGTCTTACTCTCCGGGCCCCGGATTCTACTGGATTGGGAGCGGAGGAAGATCACTCCGCCAGGGAAGGCAAGGAGATACGCAGGGGGCTGGCCGGGACTTGAGCCAAGGCAGAAGAACATGCGAGCGACGCTGAATGAGCACCTGAAACTGAAGAATTATTCCCTCCGCTCCGACCAGCACATGATCATCAGAAAGGGGCACAGATAATGGAAAAAATACAACCCCCCCTCCCCCTATGCTAGTAGGCACGGCGGAGTGGGAGTGTGTAATTCAATTTTTTTTAATTTTAGTTCTGCACTGATTGTATTTAAATTGCCCCCAATAAATCCAATCTGGGGACAAAACCAGGGACAGATTTGGTCCGGGGACAGTGTCCTCAATCAGGGGACTGTCCCCTGAAACTGGGGATGTCTGGTCACCCTAATGTAGGGTGACCACATTTCCAAACTACCATTCAGGGACATCCCCCTTTCCCAAAAATCAGCTTGTGCTGTAACGAATCACAGCACAGTGATTGGACACAAGTTGCAGGATTTATGATTTCTCCAATCACAAGCAGGGGGCGGGATTGTACTCCTCCAGGCATTCCCGGCCAGGACAAGTACTGTCAGTGTGTAAAGCGGTGATGTGGCCGCCTTTTTTGGGGGCATCAGATTGGCCCAGGGGGTGGCTGTGTCAGTTTCATTCCAGGACACTGTATTGTCAAGGAGTGAATGGGCCCGGGACAGACATGTAAAATGCAGGACTGTCCCGGGCAATCTGGGACATGTGGTCATCCTTAGGCCTCGTACACACGATAGGTTAGCCAGAGGACAATGGTCTGATGGACCGTTTTCATTAGTCAAAACTGATTGTGTGTGGGCCCCATAGGTTATTTAACCTTAGGTTAAAAAAAAGCCAACTTGCTTTAAAATTAACCTATGGGCTCGTAACCGATAGGTCAAAACCGATCGTTAGTAGGCACGACCATCGGTTAAAAACCCACGCATGCTCAGAATCAAGTCGACGCATGCTTGGAAGCATTGAACTTAATTTTTTTCAGCACGTCATTGTGTTTTACATCACCGCGTTCTGATACGATTGGTTTTTTAACTGATGGTGTGTAGGAACATCAGACCATCAGTCAGCTTCATTGGTTAACCTAAGACAACTGTCCCTTAGACTGTTCTCATCGGATGGACTGATTGTGTGTACAAGGCTTAAGTCCATGGAATAGCAGGGAAGCCCTGTACACACGATTGGACCTTTGCCCGTCCTAATTCACATCAGAATTCCATTGGAGGAAAAGAGAACATGTTCTCTATGTAAACTCCGATGGAATTCATCAGAGTTTCCGATGGAATTACTCCGATGGGGCATACACACGGTCGGAATTTCGGATGGAAAAAGTCAGTCGAACTTTTTCCATCGGAAATTCCGATCGTGTGTACGGGGCATTACTGTCCAGAGAAAGAAAGCCCCATAGTAAGGGGAACCCAGGCGGAGGGGCCACATGACTGGGGGAACACTGTGCGGTGCACACATAGGATAGGGAAGTGAGGTTTTAGGGGTGGGGTTACCTAGCACAAGGAGGGTTAGTTAAAAGTAGTGGGTGGGCGGGGCTGGTCATTCTGGGGCCATTTCATGGAAGAGGTAACACACAGAGTGTTTTTTTTTGCTGTACTGCTACCTCATCCATGGATCACCCCGGCGGCCTGTTGGAGCGGTGGTGATGTTGCTGGGATCGGGGCAAGGTAGGTCCAGCCCCCCCTCCACGCCGTGCATGGTGGTCCCGTCCATCGGAGGGGTACAGCCCAGGACTTTTCAGCGCTGGAGTCCCGCGATCCGTGGCACCCCCCCGCGATCCGCGGCCCCCCCCTCCGTGATTTGCGGCCCCCCACCCGGAATTTGCGGCACCCCCCGCTCAAAATCTGTGATCCGTGCCCCTTCCCCGCTCCACAACTCCGATCTGCCCCCCCGCGCTCAAAAAATAAAAATAAAAAAAAAATAAATAAATAAATGTCCCGCTGGGAAAAATGTTAAAATGTTGGGAGGCATGCGGACCCTCCAGGTCCTGGTAAGCATACCGGCTGCCACTTCAACTGGGAACAAAGGGGGGAATCCCAGGCCGCGGCGCGACACTGCGCTGTGAGCGACATCTCCGTCGCCTGCCAGGCCTGATCTGGGTGGTGATGATGTGATGGAGCGGTAGCGTGGTACTCAACGCGGGAGAACGGCAGGCACGGCTGGGGGCCTCTCATCCAGGGCAGCCACGGCTGGAGCAGGAGGAAGCAGAATTCCTGTTTAGGGTGACGTCGGAAGTGGCACAGCCTGATCCCAGGGCTCCTACAGTTTTTCCAGCAGCAGGCATCCGGCCTTGTTGACGGGCGCAGCGTCCCCTGCTGGGCGGGGGGACCAACGGTCGGAAGGAGAGATCTCAGACACGGACTCCGAAGGTCCAGGCATAGTGGCGGGCCCGTAGGGGCTTCAGCGGGGACCCGGAGTGGCGGCTGGGTAAGTCATCTTCTAGTTCTGCTACAGTTGTTTTTCCTGCTTTACTCTCCCTCCTCCCCTCCTTCTCCCCCCCTTTCTCATGTGCCTGTTGTCTGTATGCTGGGTCCCCGGGTGGGGGTGGGCTTCTCCTTTTGGGGTGGGACGGTTGCGGGGGGTACGCCTGACGTGGACACGGTAATGCTGCAGCAGTTGTGGTCCTCTTTATTGCAATGATGTTGGGCCATGGCAGGTGGGGGGGCCAAGCGTGCCCCCTCCTGCCGTCACGGTGCCTACCACTGCCTCGTGGTTGGTTCCTCCCGTGACTGGGCCGGTTAAGGTAGGGGCATTTCATGTGACGCATTCAGTTTGGGGTGGGACTTCCCGGGGGAGCGGGGATGGTGGTGTGTTGTTAACCCCCTCCGTTCCGTCAGTGGGTGTCGGGAGTGTGGTTAAGTCCCAGGTGAGTTTGAGTGGAGTGTGGGTGCCTCCTCTGCCGGGGGCATTAACGGTCACAGGGACCGCTGTGGGTGACTTTCCTTTGGTGGTGCCGGGGTTGGCACAAATAAGTACGGCTCCGGGGGTAGCGTCAGGTGTGACGGCGGATGGCGTACGGTGGGCTGATGCGGCCCGGTGTGAGGTATTTATTTGTTTTCGATGGGCCCTTTGGGTCTCATTTGAAGGCAGAGTAAAGAGCGGATTTGGAAGGGGGAGTTTGCGGTAGTATTCTCGTTGCTTCCGCTTGGGAAGTTTATCTTGAATAAGGTCCGACATGATGTGGGTAAAACGGAGGAGGAGGAAAAGCAGCATTTTTTCGCATTATTCCTTGGTCGTTTGCGAATTGGGCACAGGCGTATGGTAATTGGGGAATGGCGCCGCAGAATTGCGTGGGCTTGTTTTGCTATATTGTTGTCATCGGAGAGGGTGTACAGGCAAAAGGTTATCGCCTTGTGTATGGGGCTTATGACTCAGGCCAGGGCAGGGCCGCAGCCCTTTCGGGAAGGGGTCGGGGGAGCTCAGGCCTTCTCGCCGTCGGTCGCTTTAAGCAAGGGGTTCTGCTGGCAATTTAACCTGGAAATTCAGGGTTTCTTGTTGTTTCCGCCACGAGTGTTCTGGTTGTGGGGGAGCCCACCCCTCGTCAAAGTGCTGCAAGAAAGGAAAGAAGCTAAGTGACGCTGGAAAAAGGGAGGACCAGTGAAGGTGGAGGAGATGGCTCCGTATCTACGTAGATACCCGAATAGGATAGCGGCGCAGGCATTGTGGTTTAGGTTTTTTAAGTAGGGTTTCCCAATTCCCAGTGATTTGTAAAAAAACCCTCCTTTGGCGTCTAACCTAAAGTCATCTTATGACTACTCGGAGGTGGTTACTGAAAAGCTACGTAGGGCGGTGGGATTGAGCAGGATGGCGGGGCCGTTGTGGGCCCGCCCGTTGGGGACGTGGGTGTTTCTCCACTGGGGTAGTGCCGAAGCGGGAGCCGAATCAGTTTTGGTCCATCCATCCTCTCTCTCACCCCAAAAAATAGGGTCGGTGAACGATGCATTTTCCTGCCCTGTGTAAGGTGTCGGATGCGTCTTTCGTTGTGGCGGGGTGCTGGGCCCAGTGTTTTGGGGGTGCCTTGTTAGCCATGACAGACATTGAATCGGCATTTTGGCTGTTGCCGGTTCACCCAGATGGTGTGCGTTTTGCGGGCTAACTGGCTTAGCGTTTGTGTTGCATTATCTCAATGATTTCCTGGGGGTCGGTCTGTCGAATTACGGGACCTGCCTTATTTTACTTGCCACAATTCAGCAGGTGGTCAAGTTGTTTGGGGTCCCGCTGGCTCAGGACAAATCATAAAGGGAGGGTGATCGAGTTGAAAAAATTTGAGGCATTATCATTGATTCGGTTAGGATGGAATGCCGGCTTTCAGAAGACAAGCTGGGGAATTGCGTGAGTCAGTCGCGGTGGAGGCGCGTTGTGCGAAAGTCAAGTTACGAATTTGTGGTCCCTATTGGGAAAGCTCAACTTTGCTTGCCGCATCATGCTGATGGGGAGAGTTTTTCTACGGACAACCGCTGCCAAAGTGGTCGTTAGAGCCCCGCATCACTTTGTGCGGTTGGGTCGAGGGCACAGGGAGGATTTGAAGGTACTGGACCCATTTTTGGAGCAATAAAACGGAAAATCATGGTGGTTGGCTCCCAGCGAGTAAATTGGAGCTTTTTACTGATGTGGCCGGGTTAGTAGGTTTGTTGCGGCCTACTTTGAGGGTATGTGGTGCGCTGGTCGGTGGCCAGAGCAACTGGCCAGTTCGCATTGATCAGTAATTTGAGGCTGCTGGAGTTGTTCCCGATAGTGTTGGCGGTTAAGCTGTGGGGGGCGGTGTTAGGAGCCGGCAGGTTCTCTTTCATTGTGTTAGTTTGGGGGTAGTACACGGCATTTCTCCCCTGACAGCTTCGTCTTTGCCTGTAATTCGTTACTGCGTGGCTTGGTTTTAAACTGTTAGGCGCTAAATATTGTTGTGGGTGCAGTGCATGTCCCTGGGGTCGAATATGAGGTGGCTCTTGCACGCTCTCGTTTACAGTGGGACTGGTTCCGGCAGCTGGTGCCGGAGGCAGAGCAGGAGGGGGTTTCTGTTCCCAGTGGCTTGTGGGACCTTGTGTTGGAACAGTGATGGCTCTAGTTTGGAGGTCAGTGGCTGACTCCACTTGGGGGTCATATGATCGTGTTGGGCAGGAGTGGCATGGCCTGGTGAGTGATCTTAAGGTTGGTTCCTCGGTTAATTTTTGCTTTGCTTCACTAAACAAAATAATGGCTGGATTGGCATGCCTTTTTAATTGAATGGGGTGTGAGCTGTTACCAAGGCGTACGTGGTTCGCAAGGCGTTGCGGGGTTATAGTAAAGGTCGGGTCAGGCCGGATTCCAGGAGGCCGGTTTCTTGGCATATGTTGGAGGTTCTTGTGGGTGTTTTGCCTTAGGTGTGCTCTTCAAAGTTGGAGGTTCAGTTTCGGACGGCGTTTTTGTCAGCAATTTTTGGGGCTTTAAGTGTGGGGAATAGGTCAGCCCTGCTAAGGCGGATGCAGGGGGATGCATATATCTGATGTGACGGTGCTCGCTGATTCGGTCACGTTGTTTGCGCGGAGGTTAATAAACCGATCAATTGGGCAAGGGTACCAAGGTGGTTCTGGAAAAATTGTCGGGGGCTGGGGGTGTGCCCGATGGCAGTGGTTCGGGAATGGTTAGGTTCACGGCCTACAGGGATGGGGTCCACCCCTTGTCTCGGGAATGGGCTGCCTTTGTCCAGGTATCAATTTGGGGCAGTTTTTTAAATGATGTTTGGGGACGGGAGGTTTTTCAATGTGCTGGACTACTCCTCTCATTCTTTTAGGATTGGGGCACCAACGGGAGGCTCGCGTTGGGGCTTGAGCGTTGAGACCCTGCAGCGGATAGGTCGTGGGGAGTCCCACCGGTTCAGGTTGTATGTCTGACCGCAACTGTTATAAGAGGGGGGGGTATAAGATGTTAGGCATTCCTTACCCTGTTCTCAAGTCTTGGGTGTTATGTGTCTGTCTGTACGTCAATGCTTGTTCTGGGTGTGTGGCTTGTTCTGTGTGGTTGTGTGAATCTTATATGTTTAATTCTCTGTTTCTGGTATTTTCCCGTTCTGTTAACTTTTTAGGCCTGGTATGCTTGATATATATCTTGGGCCACTCCTATGTTCAGTGGGGGGGCCAAGAGGGTGATGGTTAGGGGAGAAGGCAGACAGGTGGGTTTTTACTAGGGAAGAAGCCAGGGTGAGTTGTATCGGGATTTCCTCCATGCTCTGGTCCAGAGTTATGCCGGAAGTTCGGCATTATGCGAGATTGGACAGGCCCCCGGAGGTGCTGTTGGTTCATGTCTAGGGGCAATGACCTTTGCCTTATGGCGTCTCGTGATTTGATACAGGATATTACATGGTACTTTATGTGCTTACGCAGTGTGCTTCTTGATACTTTAGTCCTGTGGTCAGAAATGGAGCCTGGGTCGGTAGACAGGATTAACAAAGCCAGAATTAAGGCCAATAAGGTGGTCTCCAAGTTCGTCATCCGTGGCAGGGGGCTGGTTGTTTGCCATTGCGAACTGAAAGTGGTTTTGGTCTTTACTTTAGGGGTGATGGAGTACATTTAATCCCGGTGGGTATTGATGTGTGGGTCCTGGGGGCTCCGGGATGGGTTACAACGTGCCTTAGGGCTGTGGCGGGCCGCCCACATGTGAGGTGTCACCGTGTGCGTCTGTGGCATTGGTCTGGGGTTCCTGAGGGTTGGGTGGTGGTTGGTATATATATATGGGATGTATATACCTGAGATGGTTGGTAGGAGTTGGGGCCTGTCATGGGATGGGCACCTTCCCTATCTGGTTTGGTGGGGGCTATTGGTCAATCGTGCTGAAGAGTGAAATGAAGGAGGAAGTCATTGTCTCGTGAGCTGATTGGAGCACGGCTAGAGGCCAGGATGTTTCCTGATGGAGTACAGCCGATTACCTAGCACTTTTTCTTTCCCTTCTCTCAGGAACCCCTCGGTTACAGCAGTTTTGTATAATTGTGTTTGGGTTAATTTATTCTAATTTTGGTAAATATATATATAACGTTTTATAAAGATATATATATTTATAAATGGTATTTTATTAAAGTTATTTTAATATTTACCTTTTGGTATTAAATAAAGGGGCCTTTAGTGGCCATTTAATCCAGAAGGTGTTGCGTGGTTTATATAGGGGGTTAAGAGGTTTTGGGGTTTGTTATTGTTTAAGTAGCAAAGACACTAGTAGTACACCAGTCAAGAAAGCCCCATAGTAAGGGGAACCCAGGCGGAGGGGCCACATGACTGGGGGAACACTGTGCGGTGCACACATAGGATAGGGAAGTGAGGTTTTAGGGGTGGGGTTACCTAGCACGAGGAGGGTTAGTTAAAAGTAGTGGGTGGGCGGGGCTGGTCATTCTGGGGCCATTTCATGGAAGAGGTAACACACAGAGTGTTTTTTCCCTCCCTCCCTCCCTGTGGAAGTGTCTGGGATGGGTATTTGTTTTTCATGTTATTTTTGTGTTTCAGGTGGACGTTGGCATTGGTCTGGGGTTCCTGAGGGTTGGGTGGTGGTTGGTATATATATATGGGATGTATAAACCTGAGATGGTTGGTAGGAGTTGGGGCCTGTCATGGGATGGGCACCTTCCCTATCTGGTTTGGTGGGGGCTATTGGTCAATCGTGCTGAAGAGTGAAATGAAGGAGGAAGTCATTGTCTCGTGAGCTGATTGGAGCACGGCTAGAGGCTAGGATGCTTCCTGATGGAGTACAGCCGATAACCTAGCACTTTTTCTTTCCCTTCTCTCAGGAACCCCTCGGTTACAGCAGTTTTGTATAATTGTGTTTGGGTTAATTTATTCTAATTTTGGTAAATATATATATGAAGTTTTATAAAGATATATATATATTTATAAATGGTATTTTATTAAAGTTATTTTAATATTTACCTTTTGGTATTAAATAACTGTCTATCGCAGTGATCAGTCCCTGTGAGCCCGACCCTGTATTTACTTTCCCTTCTGAAAAAATTAATAAAAAACAATATAACAAGATCAAGGTTAGCCATGGTTAGTGTAAGAGTCGGTTCACACTTGGGCGACACGACTTCCAGCGTGACTTTCAGAGGCGACTCAGACAAGACTTGAGCATGAACTACAGGGCGATCTGGGGAGATTTACAACACGACTTGAAGTCATCTCCAAGACAGGAGACATTCCAGTGGCCAATAAAACAACAATCGGCTCTGGGAGAGGGAGGGGGAGGGAGAGGTTTGCCTAAGAAATGTATGTTATCTTATCTGGAAAGTAGCTAGTGATCAGACTTCTGAGGCGACAAGTCGGATTGAAGTCGTACAGGAACCTTTTCTGAAGTCGGAGCAACATGAGTAGTGTGTAGTAACACCGCTCCCATTCACTAACATTGTTTTCCTCTACAGCGCGACTTGGGACGACTTGAGGCGACCTCAAGTCGGATCCCAAGTCGCCCCAGTGTGAACCGACTCTTAGGGTCAAAGTTGGGGGCCAAAGGTCACAGTCAGCATATTTTGGGTAAAGTTTAAAAAATATATATATATTTTAAATTAGGCCTCGTACACACGACCGAGAATCTGGTCATAAATTAAACATCGTTTTCCTCTACGAGGTTCTTGTCAGGCTTGTCGAGAATCTTGTCAAGCTTTCTTTGCGTACACACTGTCAAGATAAAATCTCATCGTTCTCAAACGCAGTAACGTACAACACGTACAACGGCACTATAAAGGGGAAGTTCGATTCCACTGGCGCCACCCTTGGGGCTGCTTTTGCTAATCTCATGTTACTGCGTGTTAAAGCGGATGGTTCACCATAAATAAATATTAAAAGCCAGCAGCAACAAATACTGCAGCTGCTGACTTTTAATATTAGGACACTTACCTGTCCTGGAGTCCAGCGGCGTCCGCAGCAGAGGATGAGCGATCGCTCGTCACCCTGCTGCTCCCCCCTCCATCCACGGCGAGGGAACCAGGAAGTGAAGCGCTCCGGCTTCACTGCCCGGTTCCCTACGGCGCATGCGCGAGTCGCGCTGCGCCCGCGATTGGCTCCCGCTGTGTGCTGGGAGCTGAGAGTTCCCAGCACGCAACGGGAAAAGCCCGTCTTTTGCCCGAGACTGCGGGCCGGAAGTGGGTGCGGATACCTGTCTTTAGACAGGTATCTGCACCCCCCTCCCCCCTGAAAGGTGTCAAATGTGACACCGAAGGGGGGGAGGGTTCCGATCAGCGGATCTTCACTTTAGGGTGGAGATCCGCTTTAAGTAAAAGTTTTGTAAGAGACGATTTGCACTTTTCAGTCTGTTACAGCGTGACAAATGTGCTATCTCCCGTCTCATACTTTATTCTGAGCATGCGCTGGTTTCTAAGCATACACACAAACGTGTTTCTTGTCGTAAACCAGCCTGGCGAGAAGCATGACGAGGAAATTGAGACTCCCGACGAGAAAAAAGAGAACTTGTTCTCTTTTTTTCTCGTCGAGATCCACAACAGTTTTCTCGATGAAAAACATACACACGACCGTTTTCCTTGGCAAAAAAGCTCTGCTACCAATTTTCCTGATGGATTGTGTCAAAGAAAATGGTCGTGTGTACGAGGCCTTATGCCGCGTACACACGATCATTTTTTGCGATGAGAAAAAACGACGTTTTTTAAAACGTCATTTAAATTGATTGTGTGTGGGCAAAACGTCGTTTTTTTTCTCTTAAAAAAAACGACCAAAAAAAAATTTCAACATGCTTGAATTTTTTGTGTCGTTTTTCAAAACGTCGTTTTTTGTGTCAAAAAAAGTGATGGTGTGTGGGCAAAACGATGTTGAAAACGACGTTTTTAAACCCGCGCATGCTCAGAAGCAAGTTATGAGACTGAGCTTCAATGGAAAAGAGTGCCGTCGAACGTGGTGTACGTCACCACGCTTTGCTAGAGCTTTGTAGAAAAACGATGGTGCGTACGCAACGTCGTTTTGGAAAATGAAGTTTGAAAAACTTCGTTTTTTTCATGATTGAAAACAACGTTTTTTTTCATCGCAAAAAACGACCGTGTGTACGCGGCATTAGTATCAGTGTCATGTCAGTTAGTGTCGGTGTATTTTAGGTAGGATAAAAAAAATACAAACAACAACTAACATACACATATGTGGTATTGCTGTAATCGTCAGGAGCAGAAGAATTTATTTTATTTTTGGTATAAAATGATGTTACTGTAATAGCAAGAAATATACAGCTAAAAAAAATAGTTTTTTTTAATTTTATTTATGGCCAGTTTTCCTTTGATAATAATAATAAAACAACCGGATACTGTATATTGGTTACCATTTACCACAAAAAGAAAGCACAATTTGTCCTGAAAAAACACGGTATAATACACCTGGACACATAAAGTAGTTGCGATGATATGTAAAGTTTTACTAACACATATTAAAGTTGCAAAATTGTGCTTAAGCATTTAAATTTGTTTTACCCTTAGACGGAAAGGGGTTAACAGACCAAAAGGGAGTAAATAAGAGAATTTTCCCTATACTCAATCAGAAAACAAAAAAGAAACTGCTCTCATTTTAATTATTGCTGTTATATGGACTTAATCCCATAGAGAGCAGAAAACTGGGTCCATTCAGAGGTACGATTCTTGGTACTAAGGACCGGGAGCCATTTTGGATCTAAAGTGAGGCTTGAACCCCATTTGGGATTGAAAGTAAGGCTTGGCTCTGTTTGTCTTATCCACGGCACTAGGAGGGTATTTAATGCGTGATGGCAATGCATGCCCTTAAAGACGTCAGATTTGACGAAACGCATAGGGAAGAGCCACACTACGTGACGTCATCATACAGGCGGAAATGTCCCCATTAATGCGATTCGGCTGTTTTTGATGCTGCGCACAACGTTATGATACCTATATGTATGTGATTGCAATGTACTTACATCAATTAATTAATTAGTTGGATTTTACACTATGTGGAGCGCCGGTCTCCTTTTTTCTCCCTGAAAATGGTGAACATGGAATCACAAACTTGAGGATTATTGCACTAGTGGTATTTCTGGCCGGCTGTTCTCAGGTCATAGTTCCATCCCTGTCTCTGCCTGGAAATATAACATCATGCTTATATGACTTATCTATAATCTGAGGCCTCGTACACACGATCAAATCTGTCCGCTGGAAACAGTCTGCTGGACCGTTTCAGCAGACAGATTCGATCGTGTGTACGGCCGAGCCGACGGATTTGGCCACCCGACAGATTTCAAAGCATGCTTTGAAATCTATCGGGTGGGAATCCGTCCGCCCGACATGTCTGCTGGTTAGTACACTTACCAGCAGACATGTCGTCCCGCACCGCCGCCGAATGGATTCGGCGCATGCGCGTAAGTGTTTTACTTCCTGGTGCGGTGACGTGGCGGCGTCAACGTCACCGCCACGTCACCGACACGTCAGCGCGCCGTCTGCTGGCGGGGATTTTGGTTTGCTCGTGTGTACACGCGAGCAAACCAAAATCCCAACAGACAGATTTGTTCAAATCTGTCGGACAGACAGATTTGAACAAATCTGTCTGCTCGTGTTTACGAGGCCTAAGAGTGGTATTTTTCCGGTAAGACTCTGCTGTTTTCTCTTGGTGATGACGAATCCTGTGGAGTTGGACGTACATCATTTGGATTTTGTGCCTGCTAAAAAGGTATATAGCAGTTTATATTTACTAAAACTAATGTAATAAATACACAAAGTGCTAAAAACTTTGGAAATATTCACAATATTTAATTATTTCTATTTTTTTATTTTTTATTTCACCGATATGATGTTGTTGGATATTTATATATGAAATATTCATTCTGATATTGGTGAACGTCCTAGCATGGCACATTTTGATTTGCAATAAGAGAATTTTATTGTTAGCATTTGCACACACATTAAAGGGGTTGTAAAGGTAATTTTTTTCCCCTAAATAGTAAGGCTGTTACTGATCAAAATTTTGTGTTTGATTAATCGTTTTGTTTTTTAATCGATTAATCGACTAATTTTGATTAATTATAACGCACATACAGATCCAACTACCTTTAGCTGATCTCCTTGCAGGCTGATTCCCAGTACAGCTACCAACCACTGGAAAAATGGATAGCAGGATAGAAAAAACACACAAAGGCAGCGCTCGATGGGAATAGCATCAAAACTTTTATAGTCTTCAAGTAGGTAACAAAATAAATATTGCACTGGAGATAAAATCGATGTAGCTACATAAACTGTAAAAATGGTGCGAGTAATACCAAACGGTACCAAATGCAGTCATAAAAACATGTAGCTAGATATGATACTGGTATAAAAATGTGTACAACGATACCACTGCTGAATCCAGATGAGGAGAGGTTAACATCAGTCCATCGGCATGTAGATGTCCCGTGAAGGGAACTATCACAACTCCCAGTGGATGGCTATAGAATCCCAGGTTGATAGAGGAAGTGATAGAGGGAAGTGTAAGGCCGCGTAAACACGATCAAATTTATCTGCTGAAACCGGTCCGACGGACCGTTTCAGCAAACAAATCCGATCGTGTGTACGGGCGAGCAGACAGGTTTGTCCATCGGACAAATTTCAAAGCATGCTTTGAAATTGTCCGCTACAAACCTGTCCATCGGATCTGTCCGCTGGTTAGTATACTAACCAGCGGACAGAACTGTCCGCGCATGCGTCGAATGGATTCGACGCATGCGCGGAAGCATTTTATTTCCAGGTTTGGTGACGTGGCGGCGTCAACGTCACCGCCACGTCACTGCGTTCCCTGGCCGAGGGGATTTTCATCCGATGGTGTGTACACACCGTTGGACGAAAATCCGGAGGAGACATGTCCGCTGGAAACGGTCCGTCGGACATGTTTCAGCAGACATGTCCCTCCTTGTGTACAGTGCCTAACAGGCCTTGCATGTAGCAGATAGTAAGGTCCCGCCGGCATCCAGATATGAAGGCACAGCAAACGAGCCCTTCAGATGGACACGGCAAGCCCCGCCGGTGTCTGTGACGTCACCGGATCTCCGTCAGAAACTCCCTGAAGGCCCGCCGTAAGCCGGCGGAGAGGTGAGTACCAATCAAAAGAATTTTAATTGATCAAAAAGATTTTGATCGATCAAAAAAATTAAAGATTAATCGATTAATTAAAAGTTAATTTACACAGCCCTACTAAATAGCTTCCTTTACCCTAGTGCAGTCCTCCTTCACTTACCTCACCCTTCCATTTTTTCTTCTTCTGAGAAATCCTCACTTCCTGTTCTTCTGTCTGTAACTCCACACAGTAATGCAAGGCTTTCTCCCTGGTGTGGAGTGTCGTGCTCACCCCCTTCCTTGAACTACTGGAGAGTCAGGATGTCCACTAACACACAGCTCCTTTCTCTATCTGCAACGTATAGAGTGTCATGACTCTCCTGTAATCCAAGGGAGGGGGTGAGCACGACACTCCACACCAGGGAGAAAGCCTTGCATTACTGTGGTGAGTTACAGACAGAGGAACAGGAAGTGAGGATTTCTCAGAAGAAATAAGGACATTTAAAAGCAAAATGGAAGGATGAGGTAAGTGAAGGAGGACTGCACTAAGGTAAAGGAAGCTATTTAGGAAAAAAAATTGGACCTTTACAACCCCTTTTGTAAGGATAATTTTTTTTTTTTTTTACATATTTCATTTTGGCTAAGCTGATACTCTAAACCAAGGAAGCAACATAATGACATTTGTGAATAGTATTCATTTACCTGTTTTGTTTCATTATGTTTGTACGAAGCCTGGTTTTCCCCTGTGTGTGGTTATGAATGTTATTATTTCTTGTTGCCATGTGGGAACTGTAGACGCAATATAATGTCATATCTATATAAACACGCCATAGTTTACTGCAGACAATTTTAAATTGACCCCAAGGTATAATGTAAAATGTTAATATTTGCATGAAGCTATAATAAAAAATGTCAAAAGCCTGTGCATAATTAAATATCAACAGTAGTGCCCTTTGTTGATATACTTCTGAAAATATTAGGTGTCTGGGTGCTTTGTGTGTCATTGACCTGCAACAACCATAGAAGAGTGACAGCAGAAAAAAAAAAAAAAAAAAAACATTTTTTTTTACCTATTTATTTATTATGTATTTATTTTAATTTTTTTAAATTTTTCTTTAGATTAAAAATGCATAAATAACAACCCACTGATATACACTCACGGACACTTTATTAGGTACACCTTGCTAGTACCGGGTTGGACCCCCTTTGGCCTTGATTCTTCATGGCATAGATACAGCAAGGTGTTGGAAACATTCCTCAGAGATTTTGGTCCATAGTGACATGATAGGATCACATAGTTGCTGCAGATTTGTCGGCTGCACATCCATGATGCAAATCTCCCTTATCCACCACATACCAAAGGCGTTTCTATTCGGAACTCTTCAAATCTACCTTAGGGAATAAAATAAAAACAATACTACCTCTTCAAACAGCCTCAGAAACACTGGATGCCATAAATACAGGCCTATTACAGTCAGCCGACTTAGTAGCGCCGAAACGCAAAGCCCGCATCCGGAAAAACAAGTCCGGCTGGTTCAACAACCAGCTGGCGCTACTGAAGCAAGAACGCAGAAGGGCAGAAGCCGCCTGGAAAAGAAGCGCTTCAGAGGAGAACCTCATCATCTACAAAGAAATAACAAGAAAATACCATAAAGAAATTTTCAAAGCCAAGAAATATCACTTTTTCAATGCCATCACCAACGCCATAAACCGCCCCCGTGAACTCTTCAAGATGGTCACTCAGACCATGAATCCAGGCTGTCTTAAAGCCCCCAGTTCAGATACCCAAGAATTTTGCAATAATTGAGAAAAATTGAGAAGATCCGGGAAAGCATTCAGCAAAACAATACTCCCCTCACCCCCCCCCCCCCTCAGTCATCCACACAACACCCATAGACTTTTTCTACAATCAACAAAGTTCACTCTGGAACCCATCTCCATCGATGCCACCAAAAATATCATCGGTACTTTACGAAACAGCACAGCGCCAAATGATATCATCCCCACTAAACTGCTGAAGGAATGTGCCGATATCATGGCTCCGTCTATCACGCAGCTTATAAACCAGTCATTCAGAGAAGGCATAGTGCCCTCCCAGTTGAAAGAGGGCACAATCCGGCCCATCTTGAAGAAACCCACTCTAGACCCCAAGGACCCATTTCACCGCCATCCAATAACAGGCCAAAACGTGTTTTCAAAGGTAATGGAGAAAGTAGTGGTACAACAGCTGCAACAGCATCTAGATACCCATAACCTACTTGATCCATTTCAATCGGGATTCCGTCCCGGACACGGGACGGAAACAGCATTGCTTAAAATATGGGATGACGCCCTTGAGGACGCAGACGAAGGAGAATCTTGTCTTATGGTTCTGTTGGACCTAAGCGCAGCTTTCGACACAGTAGACCACAAACTATTACTGACTCGGCTGGCTGATTTGCAGAAAGTGATTTATCATGGTTCTCCTCCTTTCTGGAAAACCGATCACAAACAGTGAAATTGGGACCTTTCACTTCTGAAAAACGCACGGTATCATGCGGAGTCCCTCAGGGATTCCCTCTGTCCCTCTGACAACATCTATCTTTGCCCTCTCTTTGAAATCATCAGTAGCCAAAAATGACTTTATCATTCATATGCAGACGACACGCAACTATATTTTCGCAGTTGCAACAAAAAGGATCATCATCTCAGTCTAGAGACATGTCTCTCTTTGATAGAAAACTGGATGACAAAGAGTTATCTTAAACTCAACAGTTCCAAAACAGAACTTCTTCTGTTTCATGCCAGTCGCAAGAGTCAACTGGCAACAACTTGGACACCTCCGCCCTTTCTGGGCCTAATCATCACCCTAGCCCCAAAGTCAAAAGTCTGGGGGTCATTTTCGACACCCACATGACAATGGACGCACAAATAGGGTCAGTTAGTCAGCGGATCTGCTACGCCTACTACGCAGACTTATTCCATTCATTCCTAAAGAAGACATAGCGGTCGTGGTGGGAACAATTGTGAACTCCAGACTGGACTATGCAAATGCCATTTACCTCAGACTCCCAAAGTACCAAATCTCTCGTCTACAAGTCGTTCAGAACACGGCCGCCAGACTTCTGACTGGGAAAAAAAACATGGGAATCAATCCCACCTTCGTTGAGATCCTTTCACTGGTTACCAGTAAAGGACAGAATTGCTTTTAAAGCACTCTGTCTGACACATAAGTGCATCCATGGAAAGGCCCCGCAATATCTATGCGAAAAGATAAAAGCCCACAACCCCAATCGCGTTCTGCGATCCACCAACCAAAATCTGCTTCAGATACCCAAAGCCAAATTCAAGTCGAAAGGAGAAAGAAGATTTGCGCTCCAAGGTCCCAGACTATGGAACGCTTTACCAACCAGCATTTGGTTGGAGGAAAACCACCTGACCTTTAGAAGAAAGATCAAAACTCCTCTCATTTGATGTCAAAAGAGGCTGGAACATCAAGCGCCCCGAGGCGATTCAGTTCGCATGTGCCGCGCTATATACGTTTTTCATTCATTCATTCATTCATTCATTCATTCATTCATTCATTCATTCATTCATTCATTCAGATGTGGTGACTGTAAAGGCCATTGGAGTACAGTGACCTCATTGTCCAGTGGTGAGATGATTGGATCTTTGTGATATGGTGCATTATCCTGCTGGGAGGAGCCATCAGAAGATGGGGACACAGGGATGGACATGGTCAGCAATAATACTCAGGTAGGTCACGGCGTTTAAACGATGCTCAATTGGTACCAAGGGGCCCAAAGTGTGCCAAGAAAATCTCCCCCACACCATTACACCACCACCAGCCTGAACCGGTGATACAAGGCAGGATGGATCCATGCTTTTGTGTTGTTTATACCAAATTCTGACTCATCAAAGACTCATCAAACCGGGCAACGTTTTTTCAATCTTCTATTGTCCAATTTTGGTGATCTTGTGCGAATTGTACCCTCAGTTTCCAGTTCTTAGCTGACAGGAGTGGCACTCAGTGTGGTCTTCTGCTGCTATAGCCCATCTGCTTCAAGGTTTAATGTGTTGTGTGTTCAGAGATGGTATTCTGTTTACCTTGGTTATAACAAGTGATTATTTGAGTTACTGTTGCATTTCTATCATCTGCAACCATGGGCATCCGCTGACATTTTTTCAGAGGGGGGCGCTTCGGCAACGGCGAAACACAGTCGCATTTTACCCTTTCTTCAACCGCTAGCGGGGGTTAAAAGCACCCCCCCACATTAAAATGTAAAAACACGCTACTGTGTCCCCTGCACCTTTCAATATCTCTTTGTCACTACTGTGTACCCCCTCTACACAACTGCACCTCTGGACCCCTTTACATTATACAGAACCCTGCATCACTGGACCCCTTTACATTACACAGCACCCTGCATCACTGGACCCCTCTACATTACACAGCACCCTGCATTACTGGACCCCTTTACATTACACAGCACCCTGCACCTCTGGACCCCTTTACATTACACAGCACCCTGCACCTCTGGACCCCTTTACATTACACAGCACCCTGCATCACTGGACCCCTCTACATTACACAGCACCCTGCATTACTGGACCCCTTTACATTACACAGCACCCTGCACCCCTTTACATTACACAGCACTCTGCATCACTGCCCCCCTTTACATTACACAGCACCTCTTTCCCTTGACTGAAACACTACACTATATGGACAGTATATTTGTTTCAGGTATAAAAGAGGAACCTTTCGGAATGAGGGACAAATGGATTTGATTCCAGAAGAGGGACAGGCACTCTTAATAAGGGACAACTAGAGGGGAGGGGAGTGCTGCAGTCACCGCTTAAATTGTTCCCAGGGCCAGTTCGGCCCTGCTCCTGGCTCTCCCTGACATTTTAAGGGGGGGGGGGGCAAACGACCCCCCTTGCCCTATGGAGCGGACGCCCATGTCTGCAACCAGTCTGCCCATTCTCCTCTGACATCAACAAGGCATTTTCCTCCACACAGCTGCCGCTCACTGGATATTTTCTCTTTTTCTAAACATTCTATGTAAACCCAAGAGATGGTTGAGCATGAAAATCCCAGAAGATCTGCAGTTTTTGAACTACTCAAACCAGCCAGTCTGGCGTCAACAACCACGCCACATTCAAAGTCCCTTAAATCGCCTTTCTTCCCCATTCCGATGCTCAGGTTGAACTTTAATAAGTCGTCTTCATTACGTCTAGATGCCTAAATGCATTGAGTTGCTGCCATGTAATTGGCTGATTAGCAATTTGTGTTACCAAGCAATTCAACAGGTGTAGCTAATAAAGTGGCTGGTGAGTGTAGTTTTCTATATAGTTCTCACTATTTTCCCTTTAACCGCTTGAGGCCTGCTCTATAGCTGAATGACGGCTTCAGCGCGGACCTGAAAATCCAGGAGGACGTCTTTTGATGTCCTCTCCTTTGCTCATTCCCCGTGCGCGCTCCTGACCGCGCTGCGGGGAAATTCTGTGTTGGCCGTGTCCCTTGGACACAGCCAATTACCGATCACTGCGAACGGCCAATCAGAGTGGCCGTGTGCGATGTGATCTGTGCGGCCAATGAGAGATGATCTCAAATGTAAACATATGAGATCATCTCTCATTGCCGCTTCTCCCTCCTCACACAGACACAGTGTGTGAGGAGGGAGAACAGATCGGTGAGTGTTACAGTGCCCATACAGTGCCATCCCAGTGCCATCCCAGTGCCACCTCATCAGTGCCATCCTTGTGCCACCTCATCAGTGCCATCCCTGTGCCACCTCATCAGTGCCATTCCTGTGCCACCAATCAGTGCCCACCTGTGCCACCTCATCAGTGCCCACCTGTGCCACCTCATCAGTGCTGCCAATCAGTGCCCACCTGTGCCGCCAATCAGTGCCCACCTGTGCCGCCTCATCAGTGCCCACCTGTGCCACCTCATCAGTGCCCACCTGTGCCACCTCATCAGTGCCCACCTGTGCCGCCAATCATTGCCCACCTGTGCCGCCAATCATTGCCCACCTGTGCCGCCAATCAGTGCCTATATGTGCCAATCAGTGCCCACCTGTGCCGCCAATCAGTGCCCATCTGTGCCAATCAGTGCCCCACCTGTGCCGCCAATCAGTGCCTACCTGTGCCGCCAATCAGTGCTCATCTGTGCGGCCTCATCTGTGCCGCCTCATCAGTGCCACCTCAGTGCCCGCCTGTGCCAATCAGTGCCCATCTGTGCCGCCTCATCAATGCACAGCTAATATATACCTTGGAGTGTCTACTTTCCAAAAAGGGATTATTTGGGGGGCATTTGTACTTTCCTGGCTTGTTAGGGTCTCAAGAAATGAGAGAGGCCTTCAGTACATCAGGTGTGATCAGATGTGATAATTTTTTATGATTTTCACTATAGCTTGTAGACTCTAAAACTTTCACACAGACCAAATAATTTCCAAAAATGTGGGGTTATTTTTTATCAAAGACATGTAGCAGTATAAATTGTGGCCAAAATCAATGAAGAAAAATTAATAATTTGCAAAATGTTATCACAGAAACTAAGAAAATAGCGCAAAAAAAAAAAAAAAAACAGAGGTGATCAAATACCACCAAAAGAAAGCTCTATTTGTATGAAAAAAGGACAAAAAAATCATTTGGGTACAGTGTTGCATGACTGAGTAATTGTCATTCAAAGTGTGAGAGCGCTGAAAGCTGAAAATTGCTCTGGGCAGGAGGGGTGTTTAAGTGCCCAGTAAGCAAGTGGTTAAAGCAACCCACCCCTCACTCCACTTAAAAAAGAAGTATGGGCTTTGCAAAAAAATAAAATAAAAAGATTATACTCACCTAGGTGGATGCAGCATAGATTGCATGCTGCATCTGTTCCTGCTGGCTCTGCAAGAAATACTTGAGCGATTAAACATGGTGATTGCTCAGTTCCCCCCCTCCTCTCTGAGGAGAGACCTGGGACTGTCAGTCCGCACTGTCTCTGTTCTCTGCCCCTCCAGCACTCACTGGAGCGCTGGGCTGTGGAGGGGGCCGGAGGGGCTAGCTCAGACTGATCACTGAGAGGCTAAGCCAGGTGCCGGTGCGACCACTCCTGTGATCCTTAGAAGAAGTACAGCCAAAAATACTTTGGCTGTACTTCTCCTTTAATACAACTGACAACAGCAGTTGTTGGGATCTGCTGCCCTCTACTGTCTGTACTACTAAATAGCTGTTGATGGTTACAGACAGGTACTTCCTGTCCCTGCTAGCTGGGTCAGAAACCCTGATTGGAGGACTGAGAAATTTTATAAAGGGGAGTTTCCAAGAAGTGGGGACAGAATTGGACCAAATGACCACCCATAAAAAAGCTGTTACTGTTCTCCAGGCCATAAGCAGAAAATATTACTCCTATTATACAGGATGTATATAGCACCAACAGTTTGTCAATACAGAAGGATTAGGAGAACTCGATCTAAGGGAGGGAGATGGTAGAAAAGGCAATAGCTGAGGGTTATGATCTAATGGAGGTGGCCAAAGTACACTTTGAGGTCAAGGTGAGGTAGGCTTCCCTGAATATATAAATTGTTCCTGTGTTCTGGCTAGGGCTGGTGCAAAGATTTTTGACACCCTAGGCGAAATCTATTTTTGCCGCCTCCTCATTTTGGCTCCATCCCTTACACCACCCCATTTGCCCTGCCCATGTAACCTACCTGAACATTACATTGACCTACATGACCCCTATACTGACCCACCTGCCCCTTCACTGACCCACCTGACCCTTACACTGACCTATCTGACCATTACACTGACCTTACTGACCCCTACACTGACCTACCCACACTGACCTACCTGACCCCTACACTGACCTACCTGAACATTACACTGACCTACATGACTATTACACTGACCTACCTGACTTGACTTACAATAACCTCCCATTGCTGATTGGCTTTAATTTAGTTTGGGGTTACAGCTGGGGAACATTTTAGTATACAAGTCGGAAATCAAATTATTTTGAGGTTCGGATCTGCAGCATAATGATTTTTAAAAAGAACCGATCTCTGGCTCATGTGGATGGGGATTTAGAGCAGAGCAAAAAGTATTTAATTTGTAAGTAAGAATAGAATGGAATGGGTCATCCTGGGAGTCGGGAGGACATGGTGCTATTCCGGATAATATTGCCTTTTTCATAGAAATCTTTGGCACGACTGGAGACGTTGGAGTCTGGGTAGAATATAGCAGGGTTAGAGAGGCCTGGGGGGGAACTCTGGGTTTTAGACCTAGGCCAGTGCTTCTGGGTTCTTCTTCTTCACGTGTGCGCGCCCCGTCTGGCTAGGTTCCTGGGCCTTCCTGAGTCTCAGTCGGAGACAAGTATCAAGGGGCCCCAGTGATTTACTGGGTCCCCGAAGCTTAAGAGAATCCCAGACGGGGATTCGGTGACCGGGATGCAGGCAGGTAAGCTCTACTGCCGCCTGGTGACCTATGCGGAGAAACTACTGGGATGATTCGCTCTGTTCGCACATTCTGGCTCTAGATGCGTGGCGTAAATGTAAATTTGCACTGTCGTATCTATGCGCCGTACCCACAGAACCAGATACGCCTGAAAATAGGCTTCTTCCGACCGACGTAACTTTTCTAAGCCGGCGTAGTGTGGGCGCATATTTACGCCGGGCGCATCTTGCGCTCTCATTGATTTTGGATTCAAATATGCAAATGAGGGAGATACGCCGATTCCCTAACCTACGTGCGCCCGGTGCATTTTTTTACGTCGTTTGCGTAAGGCTTTTTCCGGGGTAAAGTTACCCCTGCTATATGAGGCATACGCAATGTTAAGTATGGACGTCGGGACAGCGTCGAATTTTCCATCGTTTGCGTAAATTGTTCGCGAATAGGGCTTTGTGTAAGTTACGTTCACGTCGAAACCAATGAGTATTTGTGGCGTAATTTTGAGCATGCACACTGGGATACGTCCACGGACGGCGCATGCGCCTTTCGTTAGAAATGTCACTTACGTGGGGTCATGGTTGATTACCATACAACACGCCCACTCCAATACTACTTTGAATTACCCGGGCTTACGCCGGCCCATTAACGATACGCCGCCGTAACTTAGGACGCAAGTGCTTTGTGAATGCAGCACTTGCCTGACTAAGTTGCGGCGGCGTAGCGTAAAGAAGATATGCTACGCTCGCACAAAGATGCGCCCAGGTACGTGAATCTGGGCCTCAGTCTATTCAAATTAACTGGCCTGTGGCAGAGGTCTAGAGCCGGGCCTGTGAGAGAGACCCGTTCCTCCCAGCCAAGATTCGAGGTGGCGCCTCGGCTGCCAGGTCTGTGTGAGAGACACCTGACCCGGGGCACCTTACATACTCAGTCTCATAGGAGTGGCGACGTGTGAAAGTTTGTGCTACTAAGGGCTGACCTGCCTTGCGTATATCCAGGCCTGACATCAAAAGTTTCTCTTCTTTCATCAACCTATTCTTTCTTCACCAAAGTTGATGTTGGCTAATGTTGGCCTGGAATTAAAGCATTGAGAAAATCTTTATTGACTGTGTGGACCTCCGTTTACTGCTAGATCCTTCTGCATCCCTAGACCAAGCTGGGGCAACTTAATTTGCTGATCCCAAATCAAATCAGCGGCTCCTTCGGAGGTAAGCGCTACATCAGTATAGAAGCTAACATTTTACACATATTACCAACATTACTGATAATGGGCCAGATTCAGAGAGCGATTACGCCTGTCTAACTGGTGTTAGACAGGAGTAATTTCAAATTTTGCACGCCGTATCACTAGTTTGAATCCTCAAACCACGAAGGCTTACGTCTTCGTACGCCTTCGGATCTACGCTGCGATCTTTTTGCGGCAGCTGGGTGGAGTTTGCGTCGTTTTCAGCGTCGGGGTATGCAAATTAGCTTTTTACGGCGATCCACGAAGTTACGAGCGTCGTTCGCAATCGCGTACGTCATTTTTTCGCTACGTAAAGTTAAACCAGCTATTAGCTGGTCTAACGTTACGCGGCCCATGTTAAGTATGGCCGTCGTTCCCGCGTTGACTTTCAATTTTTTTTTTTTTGCATAAGTCGTCCGGGAATAGGAATGTCCGTAAACGACGCTACTCAAAAAAAAATGACGTAACAACGTGATTTCGCGCAATGCACGGCGGGAAATTTCTGAACGGAGCATGCGCAGTTCGATCGCCTCGGGGACGCTCTTAATTTAAATGCCTCACGCCCCCTATTCGCGTAGTTTGATTCCGCCGGGAGAAATACACTACGCCGCCGTAACTTACGGGCCAAAATCTCTCTGAATTCCTTCTAGAGCCAGGTAAAGTACGGCGGCGTAGAGTATCTCTGATACTCTGCGGGAATCTAATTCTTTCTGAATCTGGCCCATTATTCCTAAATTCTGCATTAATCCTGAGACTTTCGCAAAGCAAACTTTTAATATTTAGACTCCAAAGACTTTAGCTGAGATTCAGATGAAATGGAATCTCTTGAATTTTTTAGCTTTCAGTTATCTCCATTAACAGCATCCGTTTTCATCTAACTGATTTGTTATCGATGTTCAGAAGTCTAATTAGGCACTTATGGCCTCCAACTAAATAAGTTGTTCTATTAAAAATTTTGGCAGTTAAGCAAACTATGCAGCCAGGCCTGTCCTATGTGAACTTTCTCACAGTTTTCTCCATCCAAGTTTAACAAGTGAAGAAAAAAGCAATGTTATGAATGACAGAAGGCTAAAACTGAAAGAACGTGTAGAAGAATTAGAGATGCCGATTCTGTGTTCTCCTCAATTCTTATTCGGAGTTCTTTGTGAGCCTCCATCCTCTGCCTCTACTTCTCCATTCAGATGTCAAATGCAGCAGTTGTAAGCGGCTGAATGGGACTCCCTGATGGGAATTGGATGGCCTTTTAACCTGAAGGCTCAAGCTGTTCCTCTTTAGTACTTTTTTTTTTCACCATTGCAACTTCTCAGCAGATGTTTTGTTGGAGTGAAGGAATGAACTTTCTTCCACCTGGTCCCAGCCGTAGCTGGAGAGTGAAATCATTGCTCCGGCCTCTGTCAGGACTCTTACGCAGCTCCTTTCAAGGAAAATGGTTTCCCAGGCACATGTTTATAGGAAACAAATGGAAAGGATAACAAAAAACTTGATTTTTAATGATTTTTTTTCTTCTCCTCAAAAAATGTCATTCGAGTCCCCAACTGTGGAATTCTCAGCAGGAAAGAGCTGCATAAAACAAAGAGGCCTAGACTGAATAGTGTGTTTAAGAAAATGGTCATATTTGCACAAGTTTACCAAGGTGAAAACTGATGGGAAATGCTAATCCATGGTATCCCTAGGTAAGATTAAGGCCCCATTCACATATCGGGTCTTCAGAAAAAAACAATATATAAATATATATATATATAGCAGTAGGGCAATGAACAGTGTCGGTAGAGCAGTGGACGGTGACAGAAGGGCAGAGATTGGTGTCAATAGTTAATTTTTTAATATTTTTTTTATTATTACTTTTTTACAATTTTATTATTTTTTTTTACAATAATTTGTTATTATTGCATTTTACTAAAAAAAAAAAAAAAAAAAAAAAAAGGAGGAGCCCCATTGGGGGCTTTGGTGAAATATCGGGAGTCTGACCCCTGATGTCTTACTTTTGAGACAGAGAAAGGGACTAAGGACAGTGATTCCCCAGCCCCTTTCTCTACAGCCAACCAGCAGAGAGAATCTGCCCAGCACAGGGTGATTAGGGTGTGCCCAGGCACAACTGGCACACCCTGTGCGCATGCCTATGCCCCTCACAGATAGATGAAAAGATCAATGGTGTCAACAGAAACTTATCTAAAGCCTTGTACACACGATCAGTCCATCCGATGAGAACGGTCTGATGGACCATTGTCATCGGTTAAACGATGAAGCTGACTGATTGTCTGATGTGCCTACACACCATCGGTTAAAAAAACGATAGTGTTAGAACGCGGTAGCGTAAAACACAACGACGTGCTGAAAACAATGAAGTTCAATGCTTCCAAGCATGCGTCGACTTGATTCTGAGCATGCATGGATTTTTAACCGATGGTCGTGCCTACTAACGATCGGTTTTGACTAGGGATGAGCTGAACACCCCTGGGTTCGGTTCGCACCAGAACCTGCGAACAGACCAAAAGTTTGTGTGAACTTTAGAACCCTGTTAAAGTCTATGGGACTCAAACGTTTGAAATCTAAAGTACTAATTTTAAAGGCTAATATGCAAGTTATTGTCCTAAAAAGTGTTTGGGGACCCGGGTCCTGCCCCAGGGGACATGCATCAATGCAAAAAAAGTTTTAAAAAAATGCAGTTTTTTCAGGAGCAGTGATTTTAATAATGCTTAAAGTGAAACAATAAAATTGAAATATTCCTTTAAATTTTGTACCTAGGGGGGTGTATAGTATGCCTGTAAAGTAGCGCTTGTTTCCTGTGCTTAGAACTGTCCCTGCACAAAATGTAATTTCTGAAGGAAAAAAGTCATTTAAAATCACTCACCTTAGGGTCTGGTATGGATATTAAGGGGAACCTTGTGTCAAATAAAAAAAAAAAAAATGTGGGGTTCCCCCAAATATCCATTCCAGACCCTTCAGATCTGGTATGGATTTTAAGGGGAACTCCATCTCAAATGTTTTAAAAAAATGCCGTGGACCCCCACACATTTTTTTTTTTATGAATGACTTTTCTCTGTATTGCCGGGAGCCGACAATTCATTATAGCCACGAGTGATTTTAAATTACTTTTTTTCCTTTAGAAATGACACTTTGTGCAGGGACAGTTCTAAGCATGGGAAACAAGCGCTACTTTACAGGCAACCTTTTATTGTTTCACTTAAAGGAATTATTAAAATCACTGCTGCCAAAAAAACTGTAGTTTTTAAAACTTTTTTTTGCATTGATACATGTCCCCTGGGGCAGGACCCAGGTCCCCAAATACCTTTTATTACAATAACTTGCATATTAGCCTTTAAAATTAGCACTTTAGATTTCAAATGTTCGAGTCCCATAGACTTTAACAGGGTTCTAAAGTTCACACGAACTTGCCTCAAACACCCCAAATAGTTCGCTGTTCGGCGAACGGGCAATGTTTGAGTCGAACATGAGTTTGACTCGAACTCGAAGCTCATCCCTAGTTTTGACCTATCGGTTAGGAATCCATCAGTTAAATTTAAAGCAAGTTGGATTTTTTTTTAACCGATGGTTAAATAACCTATGGGGCCCACACACGATCGGTTTTGACCGATGAAAACGGTCCATCAGACCGTTGTCCTCTGTTTAACCTATCGTGTGTATGAGGCCTAAGAGGCAGAAATTGCTCATTGCTCAAGGGACCACTTGCAACCTCTGGAGAACCCCTCGGGTTCCATGAAACCCTAGTTGAGAAACCCTGCTCTAAAACATCCCCTTTCAATCTTTTTACCCCAGAGGGACTATTAAAATACTTTTTAGGTCTCAAGGAACCCTGTTAAAGTGGAATTTCAGGCACTATCTAAGCTTAAAACTGATCCCATCCTCCTTCTTACACCGATACTAACTACCCTGTAGAAGAAAGATACTTACCTATTATTAGGGCACCCTGGTCCCATCACATGATTGGCTCTCAGTGGCTGGCTTCAGGAGAGGGGAGGAACAGCCAACAACAGATGCCCCATAGTAAGAAAATGGGTGATGTCACTCCCCCCCAGCATTCCAGGCATTATCAGTGTCTCTCCCCTGGGCTTGATCACTTGACTGAACCGGAGTTCCCTGAAAATAGGTAAGTACAGGCAGGCCCGGACTGGGACAAAAAATAGGCCCGGGCATTTTAGACTGAGCAGCCCGGGGGGGGGGGGGGGGGAAGAAAGATAGATAAAGAGAGAAAGATAAGAAGGGAAGGAAGATAGATCGATAGATAAAGATAGAAAGCAAGAAGGCAAGATAGATAGACAGAATGGAAGGAAGGAAGATAAGATAAAGAAAGAAATATAGAGAAAGAAAGAAAGAAAGATAGACAGTGGCGGAGTGCCGCCCCCTCTGGCTCAGGCACGACAAAGGGCAAAGTGGTGACAATGGGCACAGTGGCAACAATGGGCACAGTGGCGACAATGAGCACAGTGGCAACAATTAAAAGGCACAGTGGCAACAATTGGCACAGTGGCAACAATTGATGGGCCCAGAGGCTGAGTTTGATGGGCACAGTGAGGCTGCAATTGTTTTTTTTTTCATTTGCGCCCCCCCAAAAAAATTTGAGCACCAGCCGCCACTGTAGAGAGATAGCTAGATAGATTATTATCTATCTAGCTATCTCTCTACAGTGGCGACTGGTGGGGGGGTGCAAACGAAAAAAAAAAAAAAGAGAAAAAAGAGAGAGAGAGAAAGAAATGTGAAGAGAGAAAGAGAGAGAGAGAGAGAGAGAGAGAGAGAGAGAGAGAGAGAGAGAGAGAGAGAGGAATGAAGGGCACCCCATACATCAGTGTACAGTACTCACAGTACTCACTCAGAGGCAGGAGGGTCTGACGGGATGGATATCAGACTCCATCTTTCCTTTCTGTTTGCTGGGCTTGAATCTTCCTGCCCACATCCCTTAGGCAGCAGAACAGTGTCTGTCGGGAGAGTGGGCGGGGCAGACACTGGAGAAGAAAAAGAGAGGAGGGCGAGGAGTAGAAGCAGCTCCTCTCCTCTAACTGGCCGTGGGGGCAGCAAGGGGAGGGGAGAAGTGTCAGAGCTGGCTTTGATACCCCAGCTGATCTCTCTCTATCTGGCGCTGTGTTGGTGGTGTACACCCCTGGGGAGACGTGACATATGGCCCGCATTTGCCCGGTTTGCCCTATGGCCAGTCCGGGCCTGAGTACAGGCATACAATAGGAGTCAGGAAGGCGTGGGAGGTTTTAGGCTTAGCTAGAGCCTAGAATTCCACTTTAGTTCTTTGGGGGTCAGTGAAAAGAAGGCCCCATACATTGATGGTCTGAATGCCACCCTTCCTAACTGCTAAAACGATTATGCCGCTGGATCTGTCAAGGAACAAAAAAATTAGTACTATGCAGGTACCATAAGATGGGAGGTCAGTCAGAGTCAGCTCAAGGAACCCTTAGCAACCTCTAGAAGAGGCCTGGTTGAGAATGGCTGCTCTACAATGTTGCACCACCCTGCAAAATGTCTGACTGTATAGACCAGTTCTGCTCAACCTTTTTTCAGTCAAAGCACCCTTTGAAATTATGGACAGTCTTGATTCGCCCCACTCTAAAATGTAAATTCTATTCTAATAGTTTTATATAATGCAGCAACATCAATACACATAGGAGATCCAACATAAAGGCGATGTATTCTTACAAATCAAAAACACTTTTGCAAACTGGTACTGAATAGTATTACAATGTTTCTCTTCTCCCTCAGTTTTCTCCATCATTTAGCTAATGAGACCCCAAAGCTGATGGAGAGAGGCAAAGGAGGGTCAAACAAGGATGATATACAGGCAACTGACATTCTTCGTATCAACTGTTATCGTCATTGGTCGTTAGGAAGTTGGTAGCTGGAAGGTTGTATTGGTGTACAATGAAAACCTGTGGCTTTGTGTAACTTAAAGGCAGGCTACATCCACCAGCTTGTATACAATTTTGGGGCAATTTTTAGGCATTTTGCCAAGGCACCCCTAAAGAAACCTTAAGGCCACACAGGGTACCTGGGCACCTTGGTTGAAAAAGGCTGGTTTTGACTAAAGACACATTATCTAGAATTATAAATATTGTATATGCAGGCTGTTCCTTACAAAGCATCATTCCTGCCCTTTTTCTTACTGTACTACGACTTAAAGGATCCATTAGAATGAATGTTGCCCCATGAAAACACAAAGTAACATGCTCTAGAACTCTCTACCTCAATCTATCTGGCTATCTCCTACTCTCTCTCTCTCTCTCTCTCTCTCTCTCTCTCTCTCTTCTCTTCAGGGATGCCTAGTATACATCCAACTAACTGAACTTTTATCACTTACATCAGCTCATACCCCACAGATATAACCTTCTGTACCACTTTTCCCACCCTATTAGATTGTAAACTCTTATGAAGGCCTCTTGATCTCCTTTAGGGAAAGAGAGTCTTGACTGATGGGGGCATGACCAGGAGCTGGGAGTATATGGCATTAAAGTGGCCAAAGGATTGGTGGAAGTGTAGGATGATGGAATTAGGCCTAAGATCAATATAAGAACTGCCCCAGGAAATTCTGGGCCTTTTTTGAAGAGCATGTGGCTAGAAGAGCTGCCCACCCTCCTGTCTCCGGTTTTTGTATGGTCCGTCACAGCTTTAGCTGCTTTTTTTTTTTACCTTGCCAGCATTTAAAGTTGCTGTAATTGGCTGTGCCCTTGATGGAAAATTGGAATTAGGCTGTCTGTCCAGCACTTATGGTAAGGATAGGCCCCCCTTTGGAATTTGACTTTATAATATTACTGTAAAGCAGGGGTGGTCAACCAGTGGCCCGGGGGCCACATGTGGCCTGCCTAGCCCTCTGATGTGGCCCGTGACCTCCTGCTCTGGAGTGGCGGGTTGGCAAGAAAAGATTGCAGGTTGCCAACCCGCCACACCACAGCATCAGTATTGTGATATGTAGCTAGTGGTAGAGGAAGAAATCGGCTACGGAGCAGAGCCCCATAAGCCGATGCTTCCTCTACAATGCCGGCTTTTGCCACAGGTGGAGTCTATGACAAAGTTCAGCTAACCCACAGGATAGACACAGCTACATTCGTGGTGTGGGTAAACCGCAGCACATCAGTGTGAAAGCAGTGTTAGGCCCTTTTTATACGATCAGCCCGACCAAATGGGACCCTCAATTCACCTCTACAGAGCTACAGATGCCCGTTTACGCCTGCCTACCTCCAATCCGAAAAACTATTGTCCCCTTCCATCTGGGCGAATCCGAGAGCCTATAGAGTAGCTATGACCTGTCATCTGTCCGCTCTGGTAATGGTGGTCCGAGACTGGTTAGCAAGTTGCTTAAGTGGCCCTCGCTCTTCAAAAGGTTGGGCACCCCTACTGTAAAGCATTCTCACAGTACAACTGTGACTGGCACTGGTTTAAAGTGTTTACATGTTCTGTGTTGGAAAATTAAATAAAGCTGTGGCCTTGCCTCCTTTCCAACTTAAAGGGGTTGTAAAGGAAAACATTTTTTTTCATAATAAGCATCCTTTACCTGCAGACATTCCTCTTTTCACTTCCTCCATGTTCGTTTTTGCTCAGAAGTTGCTCTATTTCTTCTCTGTTCTGTTCACTTCCTGCTTGTCTGATTGTAACTCACCACCGTGAAGGGAGGCTTTACTGCAGTGGTCAGTGACGTGCTCGCCCCCTCCTTGGAACTACATCTGTGTGGCAGGACGCTCTCTACGTGTTAGAGACTTCAAGGAGGTGTAAATTACTGGGCGTGCCGCAATGCATACTGGGAAATGTAGTTCTTACATGAATGAGAGCCGCAAACCAGGAAGTGAATGAGAGAACAGAAACTAGAATGCCGGACGTGATATAGATGAAGGAATTTAATAGGTATTTACTTGTTTTTTTAACAGAATCATTATACTATTCTGTCTGCCTACCTTGCAGACATTCATTTTAGGCAAAACATTTTTTTCCTTTACAACTCCTTTAACAGTTGTATGTGTAGTTTATTATGCCGCGTACACATGACCGTTTTTCATTAAAAAAATTTAAATTGGTCATTAAAAACAATCATGTGTAGGCTCCAGAGCATTTTCTCCAAGAGAAAAATTGGCATTAAAAATTTAGAACCTGCTCTATTTTTTCCGTTCCATATCTCTTTGGAAATTGGAAAACTATTCAAATTGCAAAACTATTTGTAAACTATTCAAAAACTTTTCAAATTCGAATTTAAAACATTTTGAATTCGAAAAGTATTCGAAAACAATTTGAAAATTATTTGAATTTGAATTTCGTCTGAATAATTTTTTCGTCAGTTTGGATTCGTTTTAAATCTGTAATTCTGATGTATCGAAAAATATGGAACCAAACAAACATGTCTATCACCTACCTGTACATTATTTTGCGCTTAACCACTTCCCGCCCGACCTATAGCAGAATGACGGCTGGCCGGTGGTTAAAGCGGAGGTTCACCCTAAATAGACTATCAACTATTCGATCCAGCATACTGCCGACATCTGCAGTATGCTGTTTTTTTTTTGTACTTATCGTTTTAATCAGGCTTTCTTATCTGGCACCGAGCGGGAACTCCTTCCGGGTATAGGCGTTCCTAAGGCAAGCCTAGTTGATTGACAGGCTAGTAAAGCGCCTCACGCCTTCCGAAAATAGCTGAAGTGACACGGCGCCTGCGCAGTCAGCTCTACACGGCAGGCGCCGTAAACAGCCGAGTGTCACTTCGGCTATTTTCGGAAGGCGTGACACGCTTTACCAGCCTGTTAATCAACTAGGCTTGACTTAGGAACGCCTATCCCCCACAGGAATCCCCGCTCAGAGCCGGATAACGAAGGCTGATAAAACGATAAGTACAAAAAAACGATGTCAGCAGTATGCTGGATCGAATGGCAGATTGTTGATTTTTGGGTGAACCTCCGCTTTAAGTTATCCTGAGTGGGCGTCATATGACATCCAGCAGGATAAAAGCCACTGCGCACCTGTGGGGGGGGGGGGGGGGGCATCATGGCAATCAGACACACCTTTACACGTGGGAGGCTCTTTACCACGTGATCAGCCATGTCCAATCATGATGTAAACAGGAAGAGCCGTTGACCGTTTTTTCTTACTCTCGTCTGACAAACGCAAGTAGAGGAGAGCCGACCGGCTGCTCTCCTGACAGGGGGGGTCTATGCTGATTGTTTATCAGTGCAGCCCCCCTCAGATGCCTGCCCCGGACCACCAGGATGCCACCAGGGCCACTACAGTATATGTCCTTAAGCGGTTAAAATATTCTCATACTGTATAATACATTAGTCTTGGCATATACGTGGTCATCGTCCCACCTCATGACTGGATAGTGTGGATGAGTCTCTCGGATTTAGCTTAAACTGGTATGGAGAAAGTTGCGACCCTCCTCTCTGTGGTCAGACCAAACAGTTAGTTCAGAGACATCTATAAATAGACAAGAGAAAAAATATATTAAATAACAAGTAGGCCACTTGCTTATTTGACATAACCACTTTCTTCAGACAATCACCAGGGAATTAATGATAAAAGACGTGTTATGCTGTTAGTATGTTAGATTTGTTTGTGCGTCATTACTGGAAATGACTCCGTCTCCCTCCCTTAATATGTGGCATTCTGCAGCCTTCTAATAGTCCCTCCCTATGTTCTCACCCCCACGCACACCTGGTTGTGGTCGGGCTGTAATGTGCCTACACAAAGAAATAATACGTCCTGTTATGACCCTCCAATTACTCTGGCCATGTTCGATGTCAACAACACTAAGGCCCTTTGCCCTACACACAGGATCCAGTCTGTGAACTCAACGTCTGGTGTGTTACAAAGACTTGTTGTTGGAATACAGTACCAGAGTTGTTGAGCTGAAGAGCCAAATTTTCCCCCAGGAGAGCACGGTTACGACACTAGATGTGGTTTTAAGACTCGCTTCTGTTGTTTTCACAGTTTTTTTTTTTTTTTTTTTTACTTATTTTAATTTTCAGCATGGCGGTTTCAAATTAGCATCTCATAATTGAATTCCAGACTTTGACAGCTGCTCATTTTAAGAGTTTGAATCAGGTGAACGTAAGCCTCAATGGTGCTAAAATATATTATTGTAGTTAATCCTTAGCCGTTGTGTAGAGGAAATCATACATTCAACCAATAGAGACATTTGAAAGTAAAACTAATGCCGCGTAAGTTTTTTCTAACTTCATCATTAAAACGACGTTACCCACACACCATAGTTTTAAAAAAATTCTCTAGCAAAGAGCGGTGACGTACAAAATGTAGACAGCACAATAAAGGGGAAGTTCTATTCGGATGACGCCACCCTGTTGGCTGCTTTAGCTGATTTCCTGTTAGTAAAAGACGATTCGTGATTTTCTGTCTGTTACAGCGTGATGAATGTGCTATCTCCATTGCGAATGGTAGTTTTACCAGAACGAGCGATCCCGTCTCATAACTTGCTTCTGAGCATGCGCAGTAGACATGTGCACAACAAAAATTTTTGTTTTCTTTTGTTCCGTTTCGTATCGTTCCGTAGGTTCATACCGATTCGTAATTTCGTAAGACGCACGTTTTCCTATTCGGACCCGTTCGTATTTCGTAAGATGCAATTTTTCTGTATTCCGATCGTTTCGTATTTTGGTTACCGTTTTATTTTCGTACATGCGGGATGATTCGTAATTCTGTTTAATTTATTTTCGTTATTTGTTAGACAATAATTTTTGTAATTTTCGTAATTTTGTACTTTTGGAAATACATCACGGGATTCGCGGCACTTTCAACACGCGGCTCATCCATATTAACTATTGTTAATATGTTTGTTACTATTGTTTTTTGCCAACAAACATAAAAACGATCGTTTACCGTGCGTTTTCAAAAAATCTGTTCGTTTGTAAGCTCCATTAGAAAACCATTTTCGGGTTCAAAAGTCTGGCCAACTGAACTCCCTTCAGACGAAAATCCACGGAAAAGTTTATTTGAAGTCCGATTGTGTGTACGAGGATTTACACTGTACTCAGCACAAAATATAGAAGCTGATTCACTAACTACACTCACTGCCCATTCAAAAAAAACGATACAAGTACACAAATTTACGTTCTTTTGCCGTTTCCGTTTTGTTGTATTTTCGTAAGATTGTTGAACCGTTCGTTCGTATTTTCGCTTGTTCGTTATTTGGCTCATTCGTAATCCCGTCATTTTTGTATTTTCGTTCTTTCAGTTTTTCGTATGTTCACATTGTTCCGCGGGTACGAATATTAACAAATTCGTACGAAAATACATTTGTTACGAACGGGAACGCACATATCTAATGCGCAGGTTTTTAGCGTCGTTTTAGCCCACACACAATGATTTTTTACAACCCGAAAAATGACATAGTTTAAAATGTCGTTAAAAAATGGAGCATGTTCGGGAAAAAAAATTGTCGTTTTTTCAGAACCCAAAAAATTATGTGAAGCCCACACACAATCATTTTAAATTAAATTTTCTCGAAACGTTTTTTTTTTTAATGCCGAAATATGTTCGTGTGTACACAGCATAAGATTTAAGTTGCAAAGGGCATTTTTAATTTCAAATATAATTTAGAAATGCAGAAAGAGAAATTCATCTTATTAAAATCAATATGGAAGAACAAATACATTAGGTAGAGATCTCGCCCATTGTAAACAGCCAAATGCTAGCTTTCTCTAACCTACATAATATGATTGTTTGCGATAAGCAACACTGTGATGTTCCTCTCTTTTCCGGGAGTTGTATGTCACCTAAAAATCTGATTTTAAATTTTAGGGCCGCCAATTTTTTATTTTTTTTAAGTCAGCAGCTACAAATACTGCAACTGCTAACTTTTAAAGTAAGGTAAATCACCTGTCCAGCGCGCCCGCAATGTCGGCACCCGAGGCCAACCTGTCCCTCGGATGCTGCCGCCGCCATCTTTGGTGAGGGAATCAGGAAGTGAAGCCTTGTGGCTTCACTTCCTGGTTCCCCATTGCGCATGTGCGACTCGTGCTACGAAATGCCACTGGTCCCTGCTGTCTTTTGGGACCTGGGTGTCTCCCAGAAGACAGGGGGGGGCTGCTGGACTAGGCGTAAACTGCGCAGATATGCAGGGGTCTATGCCCGGAAGTGGGTGCAAATACCTGTCTTAAATAGGTATCTGCTCCCCTGAAAGGTGCCAAATGTGACACCGGAAGGGGGGAGGAATCCAGACAGTGGAGGTTCCAGTTTTGTGTGGACCTCTGCTTTAACCACTTGTCCCCCAAAAGATGTACCCCCCTTCATAAACAGGCTATTTCTTGGTTTGCGCAAAAGTTATAGCATCTACAAACTATGGGAAAGATTTATGGCATTTTTATTATTGTTATTTTTTTTACTAGTAATGGCGGTGATCTGCGATTTTTAGCAGTACTGCGACATTGCGGTGTACACATCAGACACTTTTGACACATTTTTGGGACCATTAACATTTATACAGCGAACAGTGCTATAAAAATGCAATGATAATTGTATAAATGTCACTGGTAGGGAAGGGGTTAACACTAGGGGCGATCAAGGGGTTAAATGTGTTCCCTAGTTGGTATTTCTAACTGTATGGGGATAGGACTGACTGGGGGAGGAGACATATCGTTGTTCCTACTTACTTACCCTGACAGATCCGGGATTTGTGTGTTTACACACACAAATCCCCATGCTGGCTCTCGTGCCCACAATCGCGTGTGGCTGGCGGCAATAACGCCCACCAGCCACACGCATCAGGTCCCCCGACGTGCAGCAGTGTGCATGTGCCCCTGGCAGCTCTGTCTTTTACTGGTAACCAGTGAAGGGTTCTCAGTGAAGGTGAGATTGATTCCTCTCTCCACCATGGCCAAGACGAAAGAGCTGTGCAAGGATGTCAGGGACAAGATTATAGACCTACACAAGGCTGGAATGGGCTACAAGACCATCACCAAGCAGCTTGGTGAGAGGGTGACAACAGTTGGTGTGATTATTTTCAAATGGAAGAAACACAAAATAACTGACAATCTCCCTTGGTCTGGGGCTCCATGACCTTAAGCTCTCACCTCATGGCGTTTCAATGTTCATGAGAACGGGTGAGGAATTCGCCCAGAACTACACAGGAGAATCTTGTCAATGATCTTAAGGCAGCTGGGACCATAGTCACCAACAAAACAATTGGTAACACACTACAACGTGAAGGACTAAAATCCTGCAGTGCCCGCAAGGTCCCCCTGCTCAAGAAAGCACATGTACACCCAGTCTGAAGTTTTCTAATGAACATCTGATAACAAAAGAAAAGTGTAGCGCTAAAATTATGTGGAAATTAAATATATCATGCAGTGAAGCATCATATAAGCATAGAAAGTGGAAAGTTCAAACACACATATATTGAAGTATGGCATTGAAGCTCAAAACAGTTCATATAAATGTGAAATGACCAGAGGGTGTCTCAGTCTGAGTGTCCAAATGAACGTGACAACGATAAGAGTAGTGTTGATAGCAGATCCACCACCAAAGGTAATTGAGGGGGCTTACCAGAAAATGTGGACTCAACTAAGCGATAAACTTAATGAGTCGCTGAGGCATGTATATGATGACAACCAGGCAGTAGACCTCCCAATGATAAGTAGTAAGCGATATCCCAAAACAGGTCAACTCTTCATGCGATGAATGAGAACCAAAAAAAGGGTGTATGGTACCAGGGCCAACATACAGGGACCGTGGGCTCTTTACATAGGATCCGAAGAGCTCAGAGACACAGTGGCGATATCCAGGTCAGAGGCTGTATGGCAGAAAGGAAGTGTCACCCTAGTTGTTTGCCTATATGGCACATACATTCTGTACATGTGAAGGACACGGCTCAGTTTGCAGTCACACACACATCTCCCTGACTGAACCTGTCCAGGTGAGGACATCTGAATAATTCAGAGAAGAACTGGGTGAAAGTGTTGTGGTCAGATGAGTCAAAAATTGAGCTCTTTGGCATCAACTCAAGTCGCTGTGTTTGGAGGAGGAATGCTGCCTATGACCCCAAGAACACCATCCCCACTGTCAAACATGAAGGTGGAAACATCATGCTTTGGGGTGTTTTTTTGCTTTTTCTGGGTAACAGGAAAACTCCACTGCATCAAAGGGATGGTGAAAGGGGCCATGTACCGTCAAACCTTGCGGGAGAACCTCCTATTCTCAGTCAGGGCATTGAAAATGGGCTGTGGATGGGTGTTCTAGCATGACAATGACCATAAAACACATAGCCAAGGCCTCAAAGGCATGGCTCAAGAAGAAGCACATTAAGGTGTTTGAGTGCCCTAGCCAGTCTCCAGCTTCCCTGTGTGGAGCGTGATGTTCGTACACAGGCATCTGCCCACTCTGCTCTTTTCCCTGTCTCTCTAATGGCAGAGAGGGAGAGCCAATCATCAGGGAGCAGCAGTAGAGAACCATGGGATGTGAAGTCCCAGCACAAAGTGGCCTCACTGACTCTTAAAGAGGTGAGGTGAGGTGCTTCCTTGATCCTTTCGTGTGGACAACATCTTGCCCCTGTGAGAGAGGATTGTGGCCTACCACGCGATATACAGCCTACAGCAGTTCCAGGCCTGAAGGATAGTTTACAGCAGCCCTGAATGCTGAAGAGCCAGTCAGTTTTGAGTCAGCAGATCGATTGCCACCTCTGCCCATCAGCCGCAAGGAGAATTTGGAGACTGCCGAAAGCTGTCAGGATTGGTGAATGGCCCTCTGGCCACAGATTGTTATTACCTTTCATATATATCACACTCTGAACACTGTGCACAGATAACTTGTACCTGGATCACACAGAGGATTACAATAAGACAGAATCAACTATCTTGCCTGGTTCATTACTGTACCACATTAAGGAATTCTTGTTTATGAGCTCCAACTTGCCGGTGAAGATAATGAGGCCTTGCACTTTGAACATTACTGTTTAATTGTTTTTAACGGAGACACGTTACTGATATCCATATTATCCTCCCCCCTCCATAGAACTAAAGATATTATCGGCCGGCCCGGGGTTCCCTTTAGCAGTAGTAATACCTACAACAATAATTTTTTTGAGGAACTTAGCTATACTGTTTATTACTGTACACACGTTGGTATAATTTCATTGTTGTTACTGATTGTAAATCTACTGCTTTGAAGGAACTGTTTCAACCAAGTCTTGGCTGTCTATCCACGACTTGGCTGACCTTGCAAGCCCATTTCTCTTGACTAAGTAAATTTGAGAGATTTCTAACAGTTTGAACTGTCTGTATGTCATTACTGTGCTATTCCATTGAGCACTTTGCTAGGTGTGCCAGTAGGGGCTAAGCTTCTTGGGGATAAAAGGAAAGAGTAACCGACTAAACAAACTTAAGCGGCTCCTACGGGGGTACCGCTACAACTATATCTGGTCTCCTACAGTACACAGCACTTGGAAATGCAATCATTTTTAGACATGTGCATTCGTTTTCGTTAGAATGCATTTTCGTCCGAAAGCTATTCCCCAACGAAAAACGAAATAAATCAAAACGATTTTCGAGAGTAACTAAATACATTTATTTTCCAAACAAAAACGAAAAAATGAAACAAAATATTCCAGTGTGCACATGTCTAATCATTTTAGTAAATATAAACAGCTAAATTCGTTTTCTCATCAGCAGCATATAGCAGTCTTATGACTTCTATCCGTGTCTGGTTAAAGTTTTGTGGACAAGGTTTCATTCTCCTCTGACTGTCCTATGAGGCTGCAGGACCCCTTACCCTCTGTCTGGATAGTGCTGATTGGTCCTGTGCTATTCACATGCACCCTCACAAAAAAATATGAAAAAACTCTCTGGAAATACACACCAAACTGAGCATTTGCAGAGTACCCCCACGGCTCTGTTCTATCAAGACATGGATTGGGGACTTTGGAAGAAGGGGAGGATAAGAGAAGACAGAATAATACAGGCCTTTTACACAATGCAGAGGATTAACCCCTTAGGTTCCACAGAGAGTATAACAAGCATGCTTTACTGCATATACAGACTGATTTTACTGTTGTGGGTTTAGTAACACTTTAACTACTTGCCGACCAGCCGCCACAGTTCTACGGCGGCAGGTCGGCTCCCCCGCACGAGAGCCCATAGCTCTACGCCGGCTCTTGAAGCGGCCACTAGGGGCGCTCGCCCCCGACTCCCGTTCGCATGGCCGGCGGGTGCGATCACCGGTGGGCACACGCGATCGCTCATTACAGAGCGAGGAGTGGGAGCTGTGTGTGTAAACACACAGCTCCCAGTCCTGTCAGGGAGAGAAATGCTGATCTTCTGTTCATACAATGTATGAACAGAAGATCAGTCATTTCTCCCAGTCATTCCCACCCCCCCCAGTTTGAACACACCCAGGTTACACATTTAACCCCTCCCCCGCCCCTTAGTGTTAACCCCTTCACTGCCAGTGGCATTTTTATAGTAATCAATGCATTTTCATAGCACTGATCGCTCTAAAAATGCCAATGGTCCCAAAAATGTGTCAAAAGTGTCCGAAGTGTCTGCCATAATGTCGCAGTACCGATGAAAATCGATGATCGCCGCCATTACTAGTAAAAAAAAAAATCTATAAAAATGCCATAAAATTACCCCATATTTTGTAAACGCTATAACTTTTGCGCAAACCAATCAATAAACGCTTATTGCGATTTTTTTTCCGAAAAATATGTAGAAGAATACGTATCGGCCTAAATTGAGGAAAAAAAAATATATTTTTGGGGGATATTTATTATAGCAAAAAGTAAAAAAATATTTTTTTTTTCAAAATTGTCGCTCTATTTTTGTTTATAGCGCAAAAACGCAGAGGTGATCAAATACCACCAAAAGAAAGCTCTATTTGTGGGAAAAAAAGGACGCCAATTTTGTTTGGGAGCCACGTAGCACGACCACGCAATTGTCAGTTAAAGTGACGCAGTGCCAAATCACAAAAAGTGCTCTGGTCTTTGACCAGCAATATGGTCCGGGGGTTAAGTGGTTAAGGGCTCTCTTAATGTAGTAAAACTTGAACCATCGAACCAACAGTGACTGTAACGTAACGCATAGGATGCGAGTGGAGACAGCATAGACCGGGAGTGACGGTTGAGGAGGTTAAATGTTAAATGTGAGTGTATTACGTTTAATAAATTTGATGGTTCAAGTTACACTACACTATGAGAGCCCTGAATTTATGCTTGTCACATTGAGAATAGCATCTATCTGACCGCAAGGAGTATTGAGGAGTCTTAAAGGAGCAGTACCCCTGTTATCCTGAGATGTGCAGATGGGTGTAGTAAGGGAGACCGCAGAGGAAGAAGGTGGAAGTGGTCCCAAGTGGAGGGCTTAGACGTCTGGGAGTCTGATAATATAAGCTGCATACCCTCTAAGTGGAGGTTAGAGTTGAGAAATGATACCGCTCTAAAAACTGCTGATCCCTTGGCTTTGCTTCCGTCCCACTAAACCAAAAAGGTTCTGGCTATGCACAGGTGCATTGGATAGAAGAAGGTCCTGGACTGCCACACTCCTTAAAACGATGTCTTTGTTATACAAATAAAATCCAAAAAACAACCAAAGTGATGCAGTCAAAATGAAGTGAACAGCAGGAAAAAGGTGGCTGACATGTTTCACATCATGTGATGCTTACTAGTGTTGCTCACGAATATTCGCATTGCGAATATTCGCTACGAATATTGCATATTCGAGTATTCGCGAATAACACGAATATCGCAGCGAATATTCGCTATTTCGAATATTCGAATTTTTTAATTTTTTTTTTTAGAACAGATCACATCCTAGAGATCCCCATCGACGTCTAAAAGCATTGCTGGTATGATTAGAGACCTTGGGCCGAGTAGCTGCAGCGCTCATTTTATATTGCCGAAAAATCGCAATGCGATTATTCGGCAATAGCGATATCGCGCGATTATTTTATATTGTAATATATCACGAATATTCTGAGCCAATCAGAGTGCTCCATTCCGCATTTCTCGAAATTTCGCAATTATTTTATATTGTAATATATCACGAATATTCTGAGCCAATCAGAGTGCTCCATTCCGCATTTCTCGAATATTCGCAATTATTTTATATTGTAATATATCACGAATATTCTGAGCCAATCGGAGTGCTCCATTCCGCATTTCTCGAATATTCGCAATTATTTTATATTGTAATATATCACGAATATTCTGAGCCAATCAGAGTGCTCCTTCCGCATTTCTCGAATATTCGCAATTATTGTGTATTGTAATATATCACGAATATTCTGAGCCAATCAGAGTGCTCCTTCCGCATTTCTCGAATATTCGCAATTATTTTATATTGTAATATATCACAAATATTCTGAGCCAATCAGAGTGCTCCTTTCCGCATTTCTCGAAATTTCGCATTCGCATTCGCAATAGCGAAAATTCGCAATAGCGAAAATTCGCAATAGCGAAAATTCGCAATATTTTCATTTCCAAAAAATATCACGAATATTCGTATTTAGCGAATATATCTCGAATATTCGACTATATATTCGAGATATATCGCGAAATCGAATATGGCATATTCTGCTCAACACTAATGCTTACACACACCATTCCTGTATCTTGCAAACTCAACAGTTTAGCCTCCTGCCTTTCATTCTTGCCATCCGGCGGTTTCAGGCCTTTAGCCTAGGCCTAAGATCTGTTCCACAGAACAAACAGTTTCCTAGAGATAAGCTCAAACCTAGCTTTCTCCTGATAAGCGTCTTGCTGCTCCTCCTGCAGATATGCATGCACTAGCTGCAACCCATGCAGCGCCTCTGACTCCTCTCAGAAGGATGGGAGCTCACCTGGCTCCCAGGAACAGACTTCCTGTCTGTTGGGTGGGGCTCTGAGCCATGTCAGGGGAGAGATCTAAAAAGCCCAAGACACAGCTGTGCAATTAGTGTGTCTTCCTCTCCAAAATCTGGCGTAAGCCAGCAATCTTTCACATAGCACAGAGTCCCACCATTACAGCACACTTACCTGTCCAGGGTGCCCATAATATCGGCGACCCATCCCTCGGATCCCTCTACACCCCAGATGTCCCTCCAGCACTCTGAGCCCTCTACACCCTAGATATTCTCCCCAGCACTGTAACCATATACCACAAGATACCCCTTGTATTGTAACCCCACTACATCCCTAATACCCCTACTGTCACGTACCTGGTGGTACGAGCCCGGCGTGCAGGGAGTGGCAGCCCTTGCTTCTCTGATCCCGGGACCCCTGATAGTGCAGACAGGAGGTTCGGGACTACAGAGTCGCACAAGCGCCTGGTACTGGCGGGTGCTGGGCCCGTGAGCAGAGTCGGTGGTTCCTGGAGACACGTAGAAGTACTTGTGCAGGTTGATGGTTCAAGGCTCACTGTAGGGAAGCTGGGAGCAGGAGTTGCAGCGGAAGCGGGGGAGGTGTTCCGTAGTACAAGCTGGAACAGGTCCCAGTAGGTAAGTCCACTGGCTGGCTTGGGGTGCAGGAGCAGGTAGGGTCGGTACAGGCAGGGTCAGATTCCAGTCCGGGTCAACAACAGGCGGGCAGCAGAAGTACAGAGGATAATCCGAGGGATGGTCGAGCAAGCCAAGATCAGGGCAGGGCAGGTAGCAGACAGGCACAACAGGTTCAAGCCGTAGTCAGGATCAGGTTCAATCAGGATACAGACGCTGGTAGCTCACAGAGACGCTGTAGACAGGACAGCAAGAAGCACAGGGATCAGATCCCTTTTAAAGCTGGATTTGGCGCCAGAACGGCGTCCTCACGTGCACGCGCGCCGCCGCCGCCGGTGCGCGTTCCCGTGCGCGCTATGGTGCCGCGAATGTGCGCGCCCGTGCGCGCCGATGCGCCGCTCCCGCGCATTCGCGCGCCCGTGCGCGCCGATGTGCCCCCCGATGGGCCAGGCTGTCCATGACATTGCCCCCCCCAAGGGGCAGCCTCCGGATGCCCAACCTGGCCAACTTGAGTGGATGGGCGTCTTTAAAAGACTGGATCAACTTCTCTGCGTGTATATTACACTCTGGCTCCCACGAGTTGTCTTCAAGCCCATAACCTCTCCATTTCACTAAGTACTGAACCTGGTTGCGCCTCTTTCTAGCAGGCAAGTTTCAGGTTTGTAGTAGACAGCCATACTTGATTTCCAGGTTCCAGGTTAAGTTCTCCCCTCCTCCTCCTGTCAAATACTTCCTTGTTGTATTCCTGAGTTTTGGCCATTGTCTCTTGTAAGATCTTATTATTCGTGCTGAAAAAATGCAATGTTTCCTGGACGGCAGGTACTGAGCACTCTGGGACAGAATTGGACATAAAGAGCGGGTGAAAGCCGTAGTTCGGGGCGTGGCCTGGACATGGCCGTGTGAAGCTGTGTTTTTTCTGAGCTCCCGGCCTGAGCCTTCCTCTACCGGCTCCAGTGCTACTAATTTCAGGCATGCAATCGCTGAAAAAGCAGAAGAAGAGAGTGTCTACCCGGGTGACCCGTTCCAGCACCTCCGCAGGTGATTTGCACCGGTATTTTCAATCCTAGCCGCGGATATCCCCCGGGTCCAGGGCTGCAACACCACGAGGCACGACACGTGTACCCCCGACGGAAGATTACGGCCGGGGAGACTGGGATTCCCTATCGGACACCCTGGAACACTCTGGTCGATCGACCCCCGGATCGCTGCCAGACCACACCACTATGGCATCCCCCTCGCAGTACCCGGGGTGTCCCCCGCCGGATCAAGACATCAGGGCCTTGTTGCAGGCCCTCCCCACCAGAACTGATATGGAGGCCCTCATCCTGAAGTTGGAGGAAACCCACCGTCGGGACTTCCAGGAGGTCAGAGAGGAGGTCTCCACCCTGACGGAGCGCGTAGCATCAGGTGAGACATCACTTACCGCGCTGGAGCTCCGGGTCGCGGGGCTGGAGAGATCCAGAGACCACCACCGAGACGCAGCGATCGCCCTCCAGCTGCACCTGGAGGAGGTCGAGGACCGGAGCCGAAGGAACAACCTGAGGCTCCGGGGGGTCCCGGAGACGGTAGAAGCGGAGACCCTGGGGGAGAGAGTGCAGGAATTGTTCCGTTCGGTGCTGGAGGAACCTACGGTGGACGTAGAAATTGACAGGGCACACAGGGCCCTGGGCCCCAGATCGGCCGACCCGGACAGACCGCGGGATGTGGTGTGTAGGCTCCTGCGCTATGCCCAGAAGGAACGGATCCTGCGTCGGGCATGGGAGCAGCGGGAAGTTCTTCTGGGGGATGCCTTGGTTAAAATTCTTCCTGACCTCTCAAGAGCAACCCTGAGACGCAGAGCTATGCTAAGGCCTGTTCTAGACCTGGCGAAACACAGGGGGTTTACCTATAGATGGGGATATCCGTTGTCGGTCACCTTCCGGAAGGACGGATCTGCCTTCACCCTGCAGACCCCGGCTGATCTTCCAGCCCTCTTCAGGTTTCTAGAAGCGGAGCAGATCGAAGTCCCGGACTGGTTGCAACTGCTGCCGCGATTCGCCGGCAGATCGGGTCCCTCCACGTATAGAGCTGCGGCACAACCCAGGCACCAGAGAGCTAACAGGAGACGCCAAAGAGCACCATCGGGAGACGAGAGACGTGAGTAGGCCTGTGGCCAGCATACCCTAAGTGCAGCTCCCTACCATTATGAGTCTCCCGCCTTGCCCCTCCTGTGCTTATCAGTTGCCATTTCTCCCGCAGGCCGATCGGAGGGGTACAATCTTTTTTTTTGCTCCCATCCAGCACAGTGACGATTACTGGAGATGATGTGACCCCCTTCTGTAAGGATGGGTGGGTTGTAGGGATAACCCTCAATGCCCCCCCCGAGACACTCTTGTGGGCTCCCGCGTTGTTAGGACGCGCCCTATCAGCGGTAACTTTCAAGCTCTGACCCCCCTGTTGTTCGCTGCTGCATCTCCCTGTGTGGGTTTTTTTTTTCTTTTTTTTTCTTTTTTTATTATTTTTATGTTGGGATGCTCAGAGCTTGAACCTTGAACAGCTTCTATTTCCTGCCACCGGTGTACTCCCTGGACAGACTGCTTAACCTATTAAGCCTCATGCCTGGGTTACTGACAGTGCCCTGGATCGTTGTTGGGGACATGGCTGGGGGACTGGGGGAGGCGGGGGGGTTGAGACCTACACCATCTCACATGATGATGCAGTTGATGTGTGTGAGCCTTGCTGGGGAGGGGGAGGTGGAGACTTCTGTGGGATCCCTGTTTCTTGGGATGGGAGGGTGTCTACTTACTGACCAGGCTTGGTTGATTATTGTTCTGATGGATGCCCCCCCCTGTCTGAGAGATCCTGACACTACAAACAGGGGGCTGCACTAATGTTATAATGTTAAAATGTTAAAATGTTAAATTGTAATGGATATGACCTTGAACGATGCTCTTATTGTGATGTCTAGTATAATGTTTCTTTAGATTGCAATGCCGACAGCTGACATGTTCTGCTGACTGGACGGTGGGGGCTGGCAGGGTCGGGGGCTCACTCCGCCGGCTCTGTTCACCCACCTACCCACATAGGCCCGCGCTCGGTACCCAGCACTTTGCTGGAGAGCGCTCTTAGCCTGTTAGGCTAACTTAGTATCCTTTTGTTTGTTTTTCTCTCTTTTCTTTCTTTTCCTCTCTTGAGCCGCACATCCCTGTTGCGGCCTGCTGCTCTGGCTCCTCTCCCCCCGGAGCAGTAGCTCACTTCTCCCACCCCACTTTATCCCTCCCCCCACCTACCTGACCTGTCTGGTGTGGTCCACCCCTAACTACAACCCGGACCTGATTCTCTATTTCCCCTGGTGATTCTACCCCCCCCCCCCTGTCTGCGAGCATGGATGAGCTAACTGTTATATCACTGAATGCCAAGGGTTTGAATACCCCTGAAAAGCGGAGGATGCTGTTGAACGATATGCGTCGCATGCGGGCGGACGTGGTTCTGCTGCAGGAGACGCACTTTAGGGACGGCCACTCCCCCGTGCTGAAAAACAAATACTACCCGATCGCGTACCACTCGGCGTACGCGTCGGCTAAGTCTAGGGGGGTCTCCATATTGATCTCTGCAAGGGTACCCTGGTCGCACGGAGAGGTGTTGTTAGATGCAGAGGGACGATTTCTGTTCTTAAAAGGCAAAATAGGGGAGACATCAATTACGTTTGTAAACCTGTATGCCCCAAATGACCGACAAGACACTTTCCTGACGAAACGCTTCAAGCAGCTAGCGGGCTTTACAGAAGGTCAACTTGTGGTGGGTGGTGACTTGAATATCCCCCTGTCACCTGCGGAGGACACGTCCACTGGACTGTCCTCGACGTCGGGGACCACGCGGAAAACCATCCAGACACTGCTACATTCTTATCGACTGGTAGACACCTGGCGGCTGTGCCATCCTGGAGAGAGGGACTATACCTTCTTCTCCAGGCCCCATCAGTCCTACTCCAGGATAGACTACTTCCTAATCCCCCACAAACACTTAGATGCCGTGAAGGACTCCTCCATAGGCTCCATTACTTGGTCAGACCACGCTCCGGTCACGTTGGTCTACGCCCTGACAGACAGACAATCCGCCCAGAAACACCCGTGGCGTTTAAATGAGTCCCTCTTACAAGACCCGGATACTATGACGGAAGTGGTCAGGGAACTGAGACATTATTTTGACGAAAACACCGCCCAGGACTGCACACCGGGGGTGGTCTGGAAGGCCCACAAAGCAGTTGTTAGAGGCATACTTATTAAACATGGTGCTAGATTGAAAAGACTGAGGTCCGAACGACTGACTGCACTACTTTTTAAACTGCAAACATTAGAAACACAACACAAACAGGCCCCGTCGTTACAACTGAGCACTGACCTGGACAATACCCGCAGGCAAGTCACTGATTTAATGCAGTATAAGGCCAAAGCGGCTATACAGATATGCCGACGTAAGATCTATGAATCAGGCGACAAATGCGGCAGGATGCTTGCCCAAGCCATCCGCTCACAAAATAAGTCATCCTACATACTACACATCATGTCACGCGGGGGCCAGAAGATCTCTACGCCTCAACAAATCTCTCGGGAGTTTAGAAACTTTTACCATGACCTGTACAATCTGCCAACCATCCCACCAACCCGAGACGGTGACCTGACAGAGAACTACATAACATCCTCCCATATGCCGACGCTACCCGCGGAGGCGAGAGACCTTCTGGAAGAACCGATTTCTCTATCGGAACTTACGACAGCACTGAGCAATGCCAAACCGGGTAAGGCCCCGGGACCGGACGGCCTGACTATTGCCTATTATAAGACCCTCCTTCCCTCCCTAGGTGGACACTTAGTGGCCCTTCTTAACAGCTTGAGTACTGGGATGGAACTACATGCCTCCACGCTACAAGCGCAGGTGGCTGTAATCCACAAAGACGGGAAGGACCCAGGCCAGTGAGGTAGCTACCGGCCGATTTCGCTACTAAATACCGACCTTAAGTTATTTACCAAAATCATAGCGTCAAGGATTCAGCATCATCTGCCAGACTTGATTCACCTTGACCAGGTGGGCTTTGTCCCGACTAGAGAAGCCAGGGACAACACTGTTAAAGTGTTGAACCTAATTCACGTGGCCACGACAGCAAAGACCCCATGCGTCCTTATAGGGACAGATGCCAAGAAGGCATTTGATAGGGTCAGTTGGCCGTTTATGTTCAACACCCTGAGACATATAGGGATGGGACCGAAAATGATGAACTGGGTTTCGGCGGTTTACGCAAACCCGACGGCTAGAGTTAGAGCGAACGGAACGCTGTCAGAGACATTTCCGATCACCAATGGGACCAGGCAGGGCTGCCCACTCTCGCCCCTCTTATTCGCTCTATCCCTAGAACCCTTCCTAAGGCATGTAAGGTTGAACCCAAACATCAGGGGTATTGAAATAGGGAACGAGCAATATAAAGTTTCAGCTTATGCTGATGACATGCTCTTCTCGCGAACATCGCCATTGATATCTTTACCCGCTCTGATGCGAGAATTCGACAGGTATGGACAGCTGTCCAACTTAAAGATTAATTTCACGAAATCGGAGGCAATGGGAGCGGGAGTGGTGGAGTCACAGCTGGCCCGTCTTCAGCACAGCTACCCTCTGAAATGGACTGACACAGCCCTGACCTACTTAGGCACGCGTATTCCCCCGAAGATCTCCCAGGTATATAAGTTAAATTTCCCGCCCTTACTTAGATCTGTCCAGACATTGCTGACCCAGTGGACTACTGGCTTCCACTCCTGGTTTGGCAGGTGCGGTATACTTAAAATGACCATACTTCCAAAATTTTTATACCTCCTACAGGCCCTCCTCGTACACATACCGACTGACTTCTTCAAACAAACCCAAACCATCTTCACGACTTTCCTGTGGGCCGGGAAACGCCCCAGAATTCACAAGACGATCCTTTCTCTCCCAAAGGCACACGGGGGCATGGCGATGCCGAACGTCCGATCTTACTACCATGCCGCTCACCTGACCCGACTGATAGACTGGTGCAGACATGGGGCCACCAAACTATGGCCACGACTGGAACAGTCACAATGCGAGATCCCTTTGGACAGAGCGCCCTGGTGCCCTACGGCGGCGCAGAAACTCTCTAAGGCCCACCCGCTGATAGGTAACACGGTCAAAATCTGCGCGAGACTTCTGACCCAGACGCGCCTTTCGTCAGGAAACTCACCACTACGCCCAATATTGGGGAACCCCTCTTTTGAACCTGGCATGCGAGACGCAAAATTCTCCAGGTTGAAGGAAGCAGGCATATTCCAAGCCTCTCACTTTGGAGTGACAGGCCGTTGGAAGACGGTCTTGGAACTTATGGACCCAATGGGCAGGTTCCGGCTGGATTTCCTGCGAGCGCACCAACTCAGCCACTTTCTGGCCACCCTGACGCCCCCCGGCCCATCTGACTCTCCCCCCACAGCCTTCGAGGAGCTGTGTTCGGAGTCGGGCACGCTGCCACATGCCCTGTCCCTCACTCAGACTATGCTGGCTACGCCAACGGGAGACTACCGTATCCCAAGCCTGTCCAAATGGGAACAAGATCTAAACTGTGTATTCTCACCTAAGCAGACACAACACATCCTTACGTTCGTACATAAGTCATCGATCTGCACCAAGGTACAAGAAACAAACTATAAAATCCTGACGAGGTGGTACAAGACCCCAGCCCTTCTAAATAAATTTTACCCGTCGACATCGGACCGCTGCTGGCGGTGCCAAGCGGACAAGGGCACACTATTACATATCTTCTGGTCATGCCCCTCCTTGCGCCCATACTGGGAGGAGGTACGGCGCATATCGCAAAAATTCACTGATCGTATAATACCCGACGACCCGGCGTACTTCCTTCTACATGCCAACGACGTACCAATACGTATATATAAACAATCAGTCGTGCGCCACCTTCTGGACGCTGCCAAGGCTTGCATTCCGTTATGCTGGAGGTCTTCACGCCCCCCGACGGCTGCAATGTGGCTGCGGAGGGTGGATGACATCAGCAGGATGGAAGACTTGATCCTTACGAGCCAAAACAGACAAGAAGCATATTCCAGAACCTGGCAACTCTGGAACGTCTTTAAATATTCGGATGAGGGGCAAGCCCTCAGAGGTACCCCCTAGCAACCCCGAATGTACCCACAGGCCTGATTATACCCGACCTACCGGGTAACCTTTTGACACCCAATTTATATGCTGGACATGATGAATATCCATGCTCGCAGACCCACCCCCCCTCCCCCTATCCTATTCCCCTCCCCCCCTAGACCCGAACTCTACCCAGCCCCTTCCGGCCCTCCCCCCACACACCCCCCCACTGCTTTTCCTCTTCCTACTACACTGTTCTTACAATAATAAAAAAGCGGGGGCGGGAGGCGGTCCCATGGGACCGCGACGACCGATCAAACGCCTTAGGTAACACGTAGTTCCCCAACCGACCACCCACAAGACGACGAGACACTGAGCTACAGATGTTGGCTGCTGATTTATACTGGGTGTGGCAAATGCTCACCCCTGTATGTGTAGTACTCTTGTATACTTTTCCTGTGCCATGTTACCATATCAATGTGCCTGTACTTTCGTTGTGGTCCGTGTGGGCCTGTTTCTTGTTTCTGAATAAACATATAATTTTGAAAAAAGAAAGCCGTAGTTCGCGTAGAACGGAGACTATTTTGTGGCTGAGTGGACGGAGTTGTTGTACGCGAATTCGGCCAACGGCAACAGGGATACCCAGTCTTCTTGAGAGAATGAGGAAAAACAACGCAGGTATTGTTCCAGAGTCTGGTTGGTTCTCTCCGTCTGGCCATTAGATTGTGGGTGATAGGCCGAAGAGAAAGACAGGCCGATCTTGAGGGATCCACAAAGAGCTCTCCAGAATCTGGAAGTAAACTGTAGTCCTCGATCAGACACAATATTTGCCGGGATGCCGTGGAGCCTTACGATTTCTTTAATAAACACCTTGGCCGTCTCTGGGGCCGAAGGTGTGCCCTTCATGGGCAGGAAGTGTGCCATCTTTGACAGTCTGTCCACTACCACAAAGATAGTGGTAAAGCACTCTGAAGGAGGGAGCTCCACGATGAAGTCCATGGAGATCATCCTCCATAGCTTCTCCGGTACCGGTAGTGGCTTAAGTAACCCCCAGGCTCCTGAATTGCCCCCTTTTTTCCGAATACAGGTGGTGCAAGACTCTACATATTTCCTGCAATCTTTTGAAAGTTGGGGCCACCAAAACGTGGGCTGTAGGAGTTCGGACATCTTATGCACCCCGAAATGACCGGCCAGCTCGTGGTCGTGGCACAAGTTCAAGACCCTGACCCGTAGATCTTCTGGCACAAAAATGTTGTCTTGGTGCCACAGTAGGCCATCTTTGAGTTGTAATTCCGAGCTGGATAAGGAGGTATTTCTGGACGAGGCTTGCCTGATTTGGGACAGCAGATCTTCTTGAAGTAATAGGAAGTTTCCTGATGACAGAATGGTGTCTGGGGAGGCATGGATCTCCGATCTCCATGCGTGAGAGAGCATCAGGCTTGGTGTTCTTCGACCCTGGCCTGTACGTGATGTGGAACGAGAACCTAGTGAAGAACAGTGCCCACCTGGCCTGGCGCGGCTTCAATCTCTTGGCGGCCTTCAAGTACTTAAGATTCTTATGATCAGTAAAGATCAAGATTGGGTGTGCTGCGCCCTCCAAGAGATACCGCCATTCTTCCAGAGCGGCCTTAATAGCTAATAGTTCTCGGTTCCCTACGTCATAATTTCTTTACGCCTCTGATAGCTTGCGGGAGAAAAAGGCGACATGGTGTAAGAGGGCCTTGGGACCCTGTCTTTGCGAAAGAACTGCCCCCACCGCTGTTTCGGATGCGTCAACTTCCAAGATATATGGTAAACTCGCGTCAGGATGTCTGAGGACAGACGCAGAGGTAAACAGTCCTTTAAGAGTTTCAAATGCCGTTTGGGCTTCTGGTGACCAGCGAAACCGGACAGTCTGTTTAGTAAGGTCGGTTATCGGGGCAATGATGGTAGAAAAGCCCCTGATAAATTTCCTATAAAAGTTGGCAAAACCAACGAAGCGCTGAACGCCCTTCTTGTCTGTGGGTGCTGGCCAGTCAAGGATTGCGGAGACTTTCTGGGGATCCATCTGGATACCCTTTACTGAAATTATGAGTCCCAGAAACTGTATGCTTGGTCGCTCGAATTCACACTTCTCTGGTTTGGCATAGAGTCCATGAATCCGAAGCCGTCTGAGCACCTTCTTGACATGCTCCCGGTGTTTTTCCAAAGAAGGGGAGAAGATGAGGATGTCGTCTAAGTAAACGATAACGAAGAGGTCCAGATAGTCCCTAAAGATATCGTTCACAAAATGCTGGAAGGTGGCCGGGGCATTGCAGAGCCCAAAGGGCATGATCAAGTATTCAAAGTGCCCGAAGCGGGTACGAAAAGTGGTCTTCCACTCGTCTCCATCTCTGATACGCACAAGGTTATAAGCCCCACGAAGATCCAGTTTAGTGAAAATTACTGCAGACCCTAGTCGTTGGAACAATTCAGGTACCAAGGGAAGCGGGTACCGGTTTTTGATAGTCACTTTATTAAGTTCCCGATAGTCCACATAGGGGCGAAGGGAATGGTCCTTTTTCTCGACAAAGAAGATACCCGCTCCTGCAGGTGAGGTGGACGGACGGATAAACCCCTTCCGGAGACTATCATCTATATAAGTCTTTAGGGCTTCCAGTTCGAGTTCCGTTAAAGGGAAGATCCTGCCGAAGGGGATTTCTGCTCCTGGGAGAAGTTCGATGGGACAATCATAAGCTCTGTGTGGCGGAAGAGTCTCAGCTCCCTTCTTGCTAAAAACGTCTAAGAAGCCATGGTAAGCCTCTGGGACGGCTTGACGGGTCTCAGCATCAGAGTCCATACAGAGCAGAGAGGGGGCTGAAGGTGGCACTTGCAGACAATGTTCCAGGCAGTAAGGAGAGTTGAAGTGGGGACTCAATCACATCTAAGCATAAAAGTTTGTGGTGGGTTTCGGCAATAGTCGTGGCCAGTGGCTGGGTTTCTTGGGTGACCGGTCCAGATCTCAAGATTGATCCGTCCGCTAAGTACACGGAAAGTCCTGAAGCTCTAGAGCGGAGAGGGATCTGGTGTCTGGTGGCAAAGGTCTGGTCCAAGTAGCAGCTACATGCTCCTGAATCAAGGATAGCGCTGGCCTGGATGTTCCCTCCTGGGAGCTGAAAAAGAACGGAAATAGCCAGGTGAGTAGGTTTGAGTGGACTTATTGGGGTACGAACAGTAGACATGGACAGGCACTTACGGATCTTTACTGGGCAAGACCTCACATAGTGTCCAGATCCCCCACAATACAGGCACAGATTATTAACCTGGCGACGTTGGCGTTCTTCAGGTGTCAGAGTAGGGAGGATGAGGCCTAGTTGCATGGGTTCAGAGAGGTCATGAGGCAGCGGAGGCGTGGGAGCCGGCGGAGCTGGGTCCGAGAAGGTAGGTACTCGCGGCATCACCCAAGTGGGGCGAGACGGACCAGTGGCCCTTTCAGTCCTGCGCTCTCTTAAGCGCCTATCGATCTGGTTTGTTAGATTGATCAAGGCATCCAGAGTTCCAGGGACACCCATCCTACCAAGTTTGTCTTTCAGTGGTTCAGAGAGTCCCAGGCGGAACTGGTAGCAAAGGGCCGCATTGTTCCAGTTCGTATCCGAACTCCATCTACGAAATTCGGATATGTAGTCCTCCGCCGGTCTGCATCCCTGTTGGAGGGCATGTAAGGTGGCTTCTGAGGAGGCCGTTTGGTGAGGGTCCTCGTACAGTAGGGACATGGCTTGGAAGAAAGTAGTCAGGTTGTCAAGGGACGCGTCTTTCCGCTCCAACAGGCGGTGGGCCCAAGCTTGTGGCTCTCCGGACAGAAGCGAAATAACAAACCCCACTTTGGTGGCCTCCAGAGAAAAAGTACGTGGTTGAAGTGCGAAATAGAGGTCGCAGGCGTTCTGGAACGCTCGGTATTTGCTTCGCTCCCCAGTGAATCTTTCTGGCATGGGAACCTTAGGCTCCAGCGGCAGCATAATTACGGAGGGTGAAGCGGATGCGCCTGATGCGGCCGGAGGTAGCAGCTGGAGCTGACAAAGCCTGGACTCGGTTCTCCAGTCGGGTGTAGCCCTCTTGTAAGGTTCGGACGGCTTGGGTCAGTCCATCAAGGTGCCGGAAAAGTTCCTGCATCGGATCCACTCCCTGCGTGGGCTCGGTCATGGCTGACCTGTACTGTCACGTACCTGGTGGTACGAGCCCGGCATGCAGGGAGTGGCAGCCCTTGCTTCTCTGATCCCGGGACCCCTGATAGTGCAGACAGGAGGTTCGGGACTACAGAGTCGCACAAGCGCCTGGTACTGGTGGGTGCTGGGCCCGTGAGCAGAGTCGGTGGTTCCTGGAGACACGTAGAAGTACTTGTGCAGGTTGATGGTTCAAGGCTCACTGTAGGGCAGCTGGGAGCAGGAGTTGCAGCGGAAGCAGGGGAGGTGTTCCGTAGTACAAGCTGGAACAGGTCCCAGTAGGTAAGTCCATTGGCTGGCTTGGGGTGCAAGAGCAGGTAGGGTCGGTACAGGCAGGGTCAGATTCCAGTCCGGGTCAACAACAGGCGGGCAGCAGAAGTACAGAGGATAATCCGAGGGATGGTCGAGCAAGCCAAGGTCAGGGCAGGTAGCAGACAGGCACAACAGGTTCAAGCCGGGTAGTCAGGATCAGGTTCAATCAGGATACAGACGCTGGTAGCTCACAGAGATGCTGTAGACAGGACAGCAAGAAGCACAGGGATCAGATCCCTTTTAAAGCTGGATTTGGCGCCAGAACGGCGTCCTCATGTGCACACGCGCCGCCGGTGCACGCTCCCGTGCGCGCTATGGTGCCGCGAATGCCTGCGCCCGTGCGCGCCGATGCGCCCCCCGATGGGCCAGGCTGTCCATGACACCTACACTGTGGTCTCTCTACATTCCTTCCTTTGAGTCCCGAGCATTTAAGCTGCATAGGGCAGGCTTAACAGTGGGGTCATCCCGACGCATTTCGTCTCAAGAACATCATCTACCCCAGATGATGTCCTTGGGATGAAACACGTCGGGAGGACCTCATGTTGCTACTACTTTGCACAAAGCGCTGGTACATCCATCTAAATGTAAGTGTTCTTGCTATATAAAATGTTCAACATTCAACACAGAGTTATGCTATGTGGATGTTTTTTTCTTCCTAATCTATGGTACACACCCTTCCATCCACATCCGGGATTTATTTGGACCATCATGTCCTGTGAGACCATTGGGTAACCAGCTATCTTCGTCTGTGGTATACTCCATTCCTCTGCCGTTTGGTCACTCTTGCTACAGCCATTGGAGACTGTGACAGGAAGTCAGGTAAATCTGTGTGTGTTGTCCCAGATGGAAGATACTTTCCTGCCTTGTGTAGACAATACACCAATTACTATTGGGCGTCAGCTGTAGAAATGGCCAGAGAGGTTTGGGGAGTTAGAAGCCTTCAGCTGTTCAAAATGAAGCAATTAAAGCCCCTATAAATATAGCCTAAGGATAACGACTGATTGCTGGATCCTGGTGCTTTGTGAAGTGAAGGAGCAGTCAGAAGCACTTCTGAAGAGGTGAGGTGCTGATGGATATTTCTGTGTGAGAAATATCAAAGAGACTTTTTTGTTGTTTTCTGCTGTAGGACCAGCAGTGTCTGCCCAGCAGTAGGCTGTGCCAGACTCAATAGGTAGGTTCCTGTGTTGGGAAGGTAGACGCCCCAAGTGGCAAGGTTTTTTTTTAATGTTTTTTTGTTTTGTTTATGCTGTTTTGTTGCTTGCACGTGTATCCCGCAAGATGGAAATATAAACCATATCATTTGTTTTCAGTCATCCTCAACTGCCTTTCTGTACAGTTCAGCGTGTAGTGAACCCATCCAGGGGGTCACACACACCCGCTACCGAGTTAATCCCTCACAAGACACATACAGGATTGCCCAGGTTCCATTGTGGTTTTACCACACAAAGCTCTGTTTGACCCATCTGAATGTAGGTTCTTCTGGGTTCAAACTCCTTACCTATCGGTGGTGGTTTCTCTTCACGTTAATTAATTTCAACGCTCCTTCAACTCTAGCACCTCTTTGAAGTTATCAGCAGGCTTTGGAATTCACCAATATTATTGCTGGACTATTCTATAGTCAGATTTGTATTTATACACTATTCGTGTTTTTCACATATGGACATTTATTTACCGTATTTAGCTGTATCAGTACACTCGGGTATTTTCGGCCAGTCTCGGCTTCTTCCGCGGTCACATCCTGGACGTACAGGACGTGAGTGCGACAGTTGCCGAGCCTGCCCGAGTGTACTGCGCTGGGTATATGCTGGCGCAGTATTCAAAACTCGCCGTGGGAAACGAGCAGGGAGGATGCGAGGATGCCGCGAGGACGCCGGACCCGCCGAAGAGGACACCGGACCCGCCGAAGAGGACACTGGAGCCGCCGAAGGGGACACTGGACCCGCTGAAGAGGACACCAGACCCGCCGAAGAGGACACCGGACCCGCCACAGAAGGACACCCGATGCCGCAAAAAGACGCCGGACCCGCCGAAGAGGACACCCGAAGCCGCAGAAGGACGCCGGACTTGACGAGGCCGCCGATGGACGCCGCGCAAGACACCATAACTGTAAGTACAAAAATAATTTTTTTTCCACAGGATTGGGGGTCACTTTAGGGGTGCACGGTATACGCGGGAGCGCGTTATACCGCGATAAATACGGTATATACTTATATATTTAGGTATTTATGTGGACATTGTTTACTTCATTTTTATTGTCATATTTGCAATTTGAAGTTTTATGCCAACCTAATTAGCGCTACACTTTTTTGTTTTCACTTTTTTTGCTATTTGTCTATTTGCAGTGTTAGCGGCTTACCTATAGGGCAGCGCAGTATTTTTCTGTATATTATACTGGTAAATTGTTCCAAGAACAAGTTGTAAGCTTCTATTTGGCTTCTGGAGCCTGTCTGTTATTATATTACAATACTTGAATCTGCTGCATTGCTAAAAGGCCTTGTAAGGTCAGTCTTAATGAATTTGTAGCCTCATGTTAGCTAAGTAAACAGCTTATACTCTTGGGTCTCAAAATAGTACTAGAGTTAGCGGAAATGCCAATGAATAAATATGTATTATTATTCCATCGCACTTGACAAAGCTAGGGCACATACACCAATATGAGCTGGTTTTATATGCCAGGTATGCTTCTTATTCCCAATGCATCCCTGGGTGCCAATGAAAATGGTACAGTTGAGTGGTGAGCCCCATGGTGTGTAAATGAGATGAAATTAATATTGATCACTCATAAATTCAAAGAGCAAACCCCAGCATGTGCACCACTGGAGACAAATGTGATCTCCTACAAATTACTGTAAATATACAAGTACATTAAGCTGTCTCTAGGCCGGTGTTTCTCAACCTTTTTTCAGTCAAGGCACTCTTTAAAATTATGGAGAGTCTCGAGGCACCCAATTCTAAAATTTTAAAACTGTCCTAATAATTTTACAACTTGTCATGTCATTGGTTGTTAGGACACCGGCGGCTAGAAGGTCGCAATGGTGCACAATGAAAGCCTGTGGCTTTGTGTAACTAAAGCCTCGTACACACGGTCGGACATCCAACAAACTTTTCCTTGGACACACAGTCGGACTTTTCTTTAAACTTTTCTAAAACTTTCCCAACATCACATGGTTTTTCTGCTCTTTTCTGCTCTTTACTGCCACCCTTTGGTTAAATTCTGCTATTGTTGGTTGATTTTAACATTGGTTCTGAGCATGCGTATTTGCACTTTGTACAAAAGTCCGATGGCTTGCTGTACACTCGGTCAGACAAGGCACCATCGGACTTTTGTTGCCGAAAAGTTTGTCCGTTTGCGAACTTTTGGTCCGATGAAACCCGAAAAAGTTGGTCCGATGGAGCGTACACACGATCGGACAAATTTGAAAACTTGCAGAGAAGTTTGTTGGCAAAAAGTCTGACCGTGTGTATGGGGCTTAAGGCAGACTTGATCCACCCCCTGGATTGTATAAAGTGTTTTGGGCATTTTTGGGGCATTTTCTAGACATTTTGCCCAGGCATCGCTGGAGAAAATAAACTTTATTTTTTTATTTTTTTTATTTCAATAGTTTTTATTGAATTTTAAAAATATTAAGTCATACATGTTACAAAGCATTGTCATAGTATAAGTATATGATGTAACAATAAACAGCGTAAGAAGTATGTGACATTTATAAATTCTGATAAATCAAGTAGTCGTATATAGGTAGTAAAACATGGAAAGTATGCAAACAAAACATAAATTAGATAAATATCTTATCATGTAGAGAAGTATCAGTATTAGAAATGGTCAGAGTATAATGTTATAATGTTAGCAAATTAAACTTAATCAAAAGAAATCTAATCCAAAGAACACGTGAGAAGTCAGTATTATCCGGATACAAAGTATCATGTAATGAACCAGGACATTGAGAAATGTTGAAAAGGATTCAGTCGAGAGCTACCATACCCCTAGTTCATACCAGTTTTTCCATGGGGCCCAGGAAACATCAGTTTTGTAAAGATTATTCATTGAAATGGCCATCATACGTTCATATGTGAAGTGGAGATTGGTCAAATCAATGGCTTCAATAGTAGAGGGAGGACAAGAGTCCTTCCATTTTCTAGTGATTGACAGCCTTGCGGCTAGAAGTAAATGGTTGATAGAATTCCTGAGATCAACTGGAATGTTATCAATACCCAAGGATAGTAAAGCTAAACCTGGGTTGGGATCTGTCCATGAACCAGTTAAAGCCGAAATTATACCAAATATTTCTGTCCAATATTTAGTAAGCATGGGACAGCTCCATAAAATATGGAGCAAGTCCCCTTTCTTTCCGCATAGTCTCCAGCATTGGTTAGATTGCTGGTGACTAAATTTGGATAATACATCTGGAGTATAATACCACCGCAGAGTGATCTTTACTGAGAGTTCCCATAGTGATGCACATTTAGAGGTTGATTGGTTTATTTTGCAAGCCATGTGCCATTGGTAATCGGTGTAAGAACACTCCAAGTCTTTTTCCCATTGTAGATGTGAGGGGGTTTTTGAAAATATTCTTTTGTCCTGAAGTAGGTTGTAAAAAAAGGTTATACCTTTCCTCTTTGGTTCAGTACTAGTAGAGAGAAAGGTCCAGACCGATTTATGTAGGCAAACGTTTTTGGTATTCAATTTACATAAACGTTTTGCTACTTGTCTATAATGAGCATTACAATGTTGGGGTATATTAAACTCAGATTGGATGGTTTGGAATGATTTAATCGTGCCTTTATCATAAAGGTTACAAATAGATTCCACGCCTTGTTCGCTCCAAAGACTAAGTGATGAGTGATACATTATAAGATGCAATGTTTTAAAGGGAATGTCTACCGTTACTGTTGTATCAGGAGAGGTCACAGAATTCAAAATCTTAAGCCATGTAGAAATGGATACTTTCATTGTGGGAGGTAAGTGCGAGGGAAGTTTAATTCCCATATGTGCACCAAAAAGCCATAGGTTGGTCGGTAGTTTATTACAATAGGAAGATTCAATAAGACCCCAATTTGTCGTTGGGGAGGGTTGGAACCATTCTTTCATTTGAGACAATATTGAGGCATAGAAATAGTCTTGAAAATCGACATAACCCACTCCTCCCCACATTCTATTTTTGATCAATTTATAATGGGCGCATCTAGATTTCTTCCCTTTCCAGATGTATCTAGAAAGGATTGATTGTAAGGATTTAAAGAAATACATAGGGACTGGAATAGGCAAACTTCTAAACAAGTATAGGACTTGAGGCAAGTGGATCATTTTAAAAGCAGATAATCTGCCCCACCAAGTAAATTTGTGTTTTCCTAAATCGTTCAAATCTGATTGTAGTTTATTTTTAAGAGGAATATAATTATGTGTAAATAAGGATTTAGTGGATCTAGTCAAATGAATACCAAGGTACAGGATGCTAGTGTCTGCCCAAGTATAAGGGAATTGGTGTTGGAGGAGATTGTTTGTCACTGCGTGAATTCCAATATCTAGAGCATACGATTTGCTTTCATTAATTTTATAAAATGATACTTTACCAAACCAAGATAATAATTTTTGGACTTCAAGTAGGGAGGATGAGGGAGACGTTAACATTAAAATTATATCGTCGGCAAACAAACTAATTTTGTGGGTATCAGATCCTATAGTAATGCCTTCTATTTTAGAATTAGATCTAATATGTTCTGCTAAAGGTTCAATCATTAAATTAAATATTAAGGGGGGCAATGGGCAGCCTTGTCTGGTGCCGTTGGTGATACGAAAGGGTTTGGATAATAGGTTAGAATTCAAAACTTGTGCTGTGGGGTTTGAATAGAGGGCAAGTACGGCTTTAAGAATATGACCCTCAAAGCCAAATTTTTTAAGAGTAAGTGACAAATAGGACCAGTTAACCCTATCAAACGCCTTCTCTGCATCTAATGAAAGGAGCAGAGAAGGCGTTCCGGTTATGCTAACATTGTGGATAACATCAATTAATCGTCTGGTTGCGTCAGATGTTTGACGACCCCTGGTGAAGCCAGTTTGATCCATGTTTATTAGTTTGGGAAGTATGTCAACTATTCTATTGGCTATAATCTTTGCGTAGATTTTCAAATCTGTATTCAATAAAGAAATAGGACGAAAATTTGGGGGAGAAGTAGGGTCCTTGCCAGGTTTAGGGAGAGTAATAATAAGTGCAGATAGCATTTCATCAGGAAAGGAAGAGAAAGAAGCAGCAGCATTATATAATTCTTTCATATGTGGTACAAGCTGTTTATAGAATATTTTAAAGTATTCATTCGAATAACCGTCTGGACCAGGTGCTTTGGCCTTGGGAAGAGAGTTAATGGCGCATATAATTTCGACGTCAGAAAAACAAGAATTTAACTGGTTAAGTTGGTCATCAGATAATTTGGGTAAATTAACATGGGAAAGAAAATCTAGGATTTCTTTAGTTGATGGCTGGTGAGTATCACTGTCCTCATTAAGGTTGTATAGTTTACCATAATATGAGCTAAAGGCATCAGCTATGGATTGAGGGTTAATTATCTTATCTTGAGAAACAGGGTCATAAATGTATGATATCTTAGTTTTCCGTCTATGACCTTTTATACGGTTTGCCATAACTTTCCCTGCTTTGTTATTTGTAACATAGGAGTTTGCCTTTAACTTTCTAAGTTTATGGTCATGAAATTCTAGAAGTAGAGCACGTAAATCATGTCTAAGTCTGAAGATCTGGGATTTAAGAGATGTTGACGGGTTAGACTTGTTTTCTTGATCTAAGATATTTAATTTTTTGGTAAGTTCCTCTATGCTTGCTTCCCTTTTCTTTTTTGCTTGAAAACCAAGTTGTATAAATAGTCCCCGTATGTAAGCTTTATGGGCATTCCACACTACCACCCGGTCGGACACCGATCACAAATTGTTTGAAAAAAATTCAGTCAATTTTTGAGAGATATATTCAATGTTATCAGGTTGTTGTAAAAGATAATTATTCATACGCCATAAATAAGATCTATGATTAGAATTAGCATTTTTTTTTTTTAAACTAATAGGGGCGTGGTCCGACCAAGTGGCAGTATGAATGCGAGCATCCAGTACATTTTGTAGTAACCATTTGTCAGATATAAATAAATCAATTCTGGAGTAAGTGTTATGACGTGGAGAATGGAATGTATAGTCGCGTTACAACACCTCCAGATATCATACAAATCATTTTCAAAAAGAAACGGTGACAAGGGAGAAGAAAATCTCTTAGCATTGGAGGATGAGTCCATGACATTGTATGGTACTAAGTTGAAATCCCCACAAATTAGGAGATGACCTTTCTGAAGTTCTCTTATTTTGTTTAGAGTAGACTTATGGAATTTCATTTGTCTAACATTTGGCGCATATATATTTACCAGCGTATAGAGAACATTGTCCAACGTGCATACTAAAATCAGAAACCTGCCTTCAGGATCCGAGTAACAGTCCAGAAGAGTAAAGGCTAAAGTGTCACGTATGGCAATACATACTCCTCTTTGTTTGCGAGTATAGTCCGCTTTGAAAATATGGGGGTAAGATCTATGTTGGCATATCGGAGCAGTATCTCTGACAAAGTGAGTTTCCTGTATGCATAGAATGTCACAATTAGAAGACAATGCCAATTTCCACAATGATGCTCTTTTAGCAGGGTGGTTTAAGCCGTTGGCATTGATGGATAGAAAATTAATAGACATTTTTAGATGTTGTGGATATCGATTTTTATACAATACTTACAAGGTATTATGACTCTCGGTACTAGAATAGTAGATGAAATATATAGAAGGTCTCTGGGTTATAGACAACCGAGAGAAAGATATTTATAAGAGACTTTGTAACAACTATAAAAATAAAAGTAAAAATTAAAAAATAAAAATAAAATTAAAGCAAAATGAAACAAACTTAAATCTAAACAAAAAGTAAAACAAATAAAATAGACAAAACAAAACAAACAAACAAACCAAACAAAAATCTGTTCAAATACTTACAAACCGAAGCAATTATTTGCTTGCGAGTGTATAGAAGGAATATGTTATTATCCCACCTTCGTGGAACAATAAGAGCTAATATGATCCAAGCAATAAACAAAAAGATAGAGAAAAAAAAAAAAATGAATAGTCGGGTGTATTACTAAGCCGACTAACGGGGTTGTAAAGTTCAAATAAGAAGAAAAAACAAACACAGCATATCAGATACCAGGGGTATAAGCCGATAACAGTAAATTGAAAGAAGATAAATCAAAGGAAGATAAATAATGTTTCAACGTGGATCAGCGTCTTTTTGGTGGGCGGTAATCATTTTGTGTTTGATTACCGAAGTGCGGTTTTCCCATCATTTTGTTGTCATCAGGAGAGAGATCTGGAATTATACCCCATGAATGAAGAAGCTGCAGGCCGTCCTGGGGGTTTGACACCACAGTAGTAGTCCCATTATTGGTGATGATCAGCGTTGCAGGGTGTTTCCATTTGTATTGAATATTGTGATTGTTCAAGGCTTTAGTAGTAGTTTTTAGTTGTCTCCTTAAATTCAGGGTATATTTTGCGAAAGATCTGAGTAAAGATGTATTTCTGCATACGGATCAGGTAGTGATGGCAAGACTCTAGCTTTGGTTAATAGTTTTTCCTTAGTATTTTCATCAAGACATCTCTGGGAATAGCAGCATCTAGATGTTTGGGTTTTGGTATGTGGTGAATGCGATCTATCATGCGTTCGATTTGGGATGATTCCGGCAATAGGTTAGCAATCAGATCGTCCGCATATTTCGGTAAATCGTTCGGGGTTACAGATTCAGGAACCCCCCTCAGTTTAACGTTGTTCCTTCTGGAACGATCCTCAAGGTCTGCGAGCTTGGTTTTGATCTTTATATTGTCATCTGACAATTCTTTATATGCGTCAATAAGATCATGCACAGTATTAGATTGATCGTCCATTTTGTTTTCAATTACATGGATCCTGTCCCCCATTCCTTTCATCTCGTTTGAAAAATTGTTCATCATAAGTGAAAAGCTAGACATAAGCAACGTTTGTAGAGATATAAGCATTTCTTTCATCGTTGTGTCTAATACTGGTTGTCCTGATGTAGGGTAATTGACAATTGATGATGCAGCAAAGGGGCCTACCTGAACCTGAGGTAACATTGCCATTCCAGAGTTTAGAAGCTGCGTTTCAGTGTCAATCCTCCTCTTAGATTTCACCGGGCTTTGTGTAGAGGGGCTATGTGAGGAGAAGTTTACATTCTGGGATGTACTTTGTTCAGCTCCCCAGGAATCTTGGCCATCATCTGGGAGATCCGTGTATGATGATGTCTGCTGAATAGAAGTGACACCGGCGCCATTTTGATTTTGTCTCACAGCTGAGGCCAGCATATCTGCGACGTCAGAGGCTATTTCAGCTTGTTTTTGGTCCTTCCTCTTTCGTTGTGACATCGGGAACGATCCCCGCAGTATTAGTGAGGTATTTATTTTCCGATACCGTCGTTGAATTTGATCGTTTTGCCGTTAATCCCCGGTTTTCTGACAGAGCTCAGCGATCAAGCAGTCATCCCGATCGCGTGCAAGCCACGCCCCCCCCGAGAAAATAAACTTGAAGGCACCCCAGGGTGCCCAGGCACCCTGGCTGAAAATGGCTGCTCTAGGCCATCAAGTAAAGAGATTCGTGTAATGCCGCATACACACGTGTGTACTTGTGTCAAACTTGTGTTGCATACACACGGTCACACAAATCTTGTCGGAAATTCTGACCGTTAAGAACGCGGTGACGTACAACACGTACGACAAGCCAAGATCAATTAAGTTCAATATGCAGTTTGGCTCTTCTGCTTGATTTTGAGCATGCATGTTTTTTTGCGTGTCGGAATTGCATACAGATGAGTGGATTTTCCAATATTTTCCGTCGGAAAAATAGAGAACCTGCTTTCAATCCTTTGTTGGCGGAAATTCCAACAGCAAAAGTCCTACGCAAGGTCAGAATTTCCAACCAAAAGCTCACATCTGACTTTTCTTGTCAGAATTTCCAATCATGTGTACGGGGCATAAGAGGAAACAAACCAACACATCAAAATTAGAGTGGGAAATTCTGGGCCTTTTGGGTCATTAACAATTGGAAAGTGATGTCATGCCAATATATACTGTATACATTTTTTGATACTTAGTAGCCTCAATAAAAAAATCTCAAACTGGTCATTGCTGTGCTGTGTAGTTGAAAATGCAATAAACATACTATTATACTATGTTTTTAATGTGTCCAAAGTAGGCAGAATTTTATCTACTTGCCACCCCTCCAACAGCACATTTACTGCGGGCTGGCAGCACAGGCAGGCAAATGCGTGTGGCCACTGGCTACAGCGGGATTTGGTCAGCAGGTCCCAGTCAATAATTCATGGCTGACATCTGCTGATGGGCTGTAGCCAATCACAGAACAGAGTCCTTTGTTTACAAACTCACAGGGCTCTGTACACAAATTAGCGGATGAGATTAGCGGATTAGCGGATAAGGATGCAACTTGTATTATATGTGTTAGTAAAACAGAAGAGAGTAAACACAACAAATATAAAACATCAGCTTAAAAATGTAAAAACACAAATAAATAGTTAAATGATTTTATTTTTAAACAACAATATATATATTTTTTATAATAACATTAACCACCTCAATACAGGCCACTTTCATCCCCTTCCTGCCCAGGCCATTTTTTAGCTTTCAGCGCTATTTGCACTTTGAATGACAATTCTGCGGTCATGCAACTCTGTATCCAAATACATTTTTAATCATTTTCTTTACCCAAATAGAGCTTTCTTTTGGTGGTATTTAAACTGCTGGGTTTTTTCATTTCTTACAAAAAGAAAAAGAAAGAAATTATGAAATTTTTGAAAAAAAAAAATGTTTTTCTTAGTTTCTGTCAGTAAATTTTACTTAGGCAGCACCAGTGGCGGAATTATCATAGTCGCGGCAGTCGCAATTGCGACTGGGCCCCGCAGCTCTGCTACTTCATCCGTCCGCCAGTGTGAGGTGCCGCAGAGCAACATCCCCCACCCGTCCATCTGCCAGTGTGAACGGCCCGTCAGTTAGCTCCACCGCGGGAGGAGGGGGGGGGGGTTCGTATGTTGATACTGAAGATGAGGGGAGAGAAGGCAGCGCTGAGACAGTGGACGTAGATCATCCCGCCCCTATCCAGAGAGAATGTGGGGAGACGAGCGAGGTTACTGAAAAAAAGTCAGCTGACCAGCTGACACCAATCGCCTGAAGGGGGAGGAGCTGGCAATCAATGAGGAAAATGCATCCATTCCCTAGGCTCACGTGTGACAGAGTTCTGAGGAGGAATCGATTGCCTGAACTAAGTAAGTGACAAATTGCCAGTGCAATCGATTCCAACCTCCACCACCTCTGCCTCTTATTGATTATCCCATCCCCCACCACTGCTGCCACCCGCCTTAATACCACCGCTGCCACCCGCCTTAATACCACCGCTGCCACCCGCCTTAATACCACCGCTGCCACCCGCCTTAATACCACCGCTGCCACCCACCTTAATACCACCGCTGCCACAACCCTTAACACCACCGCTGCCACAACCCTTAACACCACCGCTGCCACCCCCCCATAACACCACCGCTGCCACCCCCCCATAATACCACCGCTGCCACCCCCTTAATACCACCGCTGCCACCCCCCTTAATACCACTGCTGCCACCCCCCTTAACACCACCGCTGCCACCCCCCCATAACACCACCGCTGCCACCCCCTTAATACCACCACTGCCACCCCCTTAACACCACCGCTGCCACCCCCCCATAACACCACCGCTGCCACCCCCCCATAATACCACCGCTGCCACCCCCTTAATACCACCGCTGCCACCCCCCTTAATACCACTGCTGCCACCCCCCTTAACACCACCGCTGCCACCCCCCCATAACACCACCGCTGCCACCCCCTTAATACCACCACTGCCACCCCCTTAATACCACCGCTGTTGGCTTATACATAGAGAGAATGCAGAGGCGCTGAGGCAGCACACAGAGATGTAGGGAGGCAGGGCTGACCATGAGAAAAAATGAGAGATGGCGGGGGAGGAGCTTCCCCTCTGTGGCTTCGTGTTTAGTTGGAGTACCTACCCGGCGCCCATGTGAGGCAAGGCATCTTGGTGGGAGAAGGCACGGTGAAGGCCAGACCTGTGACAGAACAGAAGTCAATAGGAATTCCCGGGGAATCGATTGATTTGTTGACTGACGGTAAGTCAATTATGTGACAGAGGCAGAGCTCAGCAATCGATGCCAACCTTCACCACCTGTCCCTCCTTACTGATCCCATCCCCCCACCACTGATCTCATCCCTATCCCCCCATTACTTCTACAACAGAGATGATGGGGGTATAGGGATGATATCAGTAGTGGGGCAATGGCATCAATAAGAGGCACAGGTGGTGGTGGGAGAGGATGGCACCACCACTGCAGCCACCCCCATTCAAGTAGCACCTCAGCCACCCCCCTCAAGTAGCATTGCAGCCACCCCCTCAAGTAGCACTGCAGCCACCCCCCTCAAGTTCCACCGCTACCACCCCCCTCAAGTACCACCACTGGTACTTGAGGGGGGTGGCTGCGGTGGTACTTTAGGGGGTGGTAGCGGTGATACTTGAGGGAGTTGGCAGGGGTGGTACTTGAGGGGGGTTGGCAGTGGTGGTGCCATCCTCTCCCACCACCACCTGTGCCTCTTACTGATCCTATCCCCCCACCACTGATCTCATCCCTATCCCCCTATTACTTCTACAACAGAGGTGATGGGGGCGATAGGGATGAGATCAGCGGTGGGGGGATGGGATCAGTAAGAGGCACGGGTGATGGTGGGAAAGGATGGCACCAACACTGCCGCCGCAGCCACCCCCCCTCAAGTACCACCGCTGGTACTTGAGGGATGGTGGTAGCGGGGAAACTTGAGGGAGATGGCAGCGGTGGTACTTGAGTGGGGGTGGCAGTGGTGGTGCCATCCTCTCCCACCACTACCCGTGCCTTTTACTGATCTCATCCCGCCACTGATCTCATCCCTATCCCACTATTACTTCTACAACAGAGGTAGGGATGAGATCAGTGGTAGGGGAATGGGATCAGTAAGAGGCACAGGTGATGGTGGGAGAGGATGGCATCATCACTGTTGCCGCAGACATCCCCCCCCCTCAAGTTAAAGCAGAAAAATAAAAAGTTTACTTTGTCGTACAGTGTGTGTGTGTGTGGGGGGGGGGGGGCCCTTCATAATTTCTTGCACCGGGGCCCTGAAGTCTCTAGTTACGCCACTGGGCAGCACTGATGGATACTGATACATGGCATTGGTGGGCACTGATAGGCAGCGTGGATAGGCAGGTGGGCACTAAGGGGTGGCACTGATGGACAGTATATGAATGCATACGTAAGTCGCACACGCATATGTAAACTATATTCAAACCACACATGTGAGGTATCGCCACAAATGTCAGAGTGAAAGCAATAATTGTGGTGCTAGAACTCCTCTGTAACTCTAAACAGGTAACCTGTAAAGGCGTAAAAAGCATAACTTTTTGGGGATTTTTAACCACTTCAGCCCCGGACCATATTGCTGGTCAATGACCGGGCCACTTTTTGCAATTCGGGCACTGCGTCGCTTTAACTGACAATTGCGGGGTCATGCGACGTGGCTCCCAAACTAAATTGGCGTCCTTTTTTTCCCACAAATAGAGCTTTCTTTTGGTGGTATTTGATCACCTCTGCGGTTTTTATTTTTTGCGCTATAAACAGGGCCAGATTAAGAACATCATGGGCCTGGTGCTGAGGATTTTGGTGGGGCCTTTTATAAATAATAAATGAATGCGTGGGAATGACATCAACGCAGCCCGGCCAAGGCAAGTGACCAAAGGCACAGAACCCAGAAGGAAGACCAGGTGAAGATGGAAGCGCCCAGTCCCCGCTGGATTCATCACAGTGCAGCACTGGAGGGCTCAGTCTGAAAATTTAAGTGTACCCCAATGTGCTAATATGCTGTGCATACTTGTACATTGTGGCATAACCTACCCCAGGGCCTCTAAAAAGTAGTAATGTCAGAAAAGTTTACTACAGCTTTAATTTCACAGGATCCCAGGAGCCTCTCATGGGGCCCCCTACTGACCCAGTGGCCCTTGGGCAGTGCTTAAGTACACAGTTGCCAACATTTAAAAAATATTTTCAGGGACACTTTTTTTATATAAGTGCTATATTTAGAGTAGCTGATATCCCCTATGTTCCTCTATACATCACAGTAGTAATCACAACATTAAATAAGTTCTAGTAACAGAAAAAATATGAGAACTGAGATTTCCTTTAGTTGAACTATTAAAAGTGTGTCAATTGTAGAGCTGGTAACATTGAGGGTATTCAGTATAATTTGAAGAACTGTTTTTGTGGGTAAGTGACATAGGGGAGGAGTATGGATGGTATATAAGTGGGAAGTATGTGCAGGTGAGGGAGAGGAATGTGGAGGGTCTAACAGTGGGCACTATGTACAGGAAAGGAGTGTGGAGGGGATGACAGGGAGCAGTATGTACATGAGAGAAGTGTGGAGGGTACAACAGTGGGCACTATGTACAGGAGAGAAGTGTATGACAGCAGGCACTATGTACAGGAGAGAAGTGTATGGCAGCAGGCACTATGTACAGGAGAGGGGTGTGAAGGATATGACAGTGGGCAGTATGTACAGGAGGAGTGTGGGGGTATGACAGAGGGTAGTATGTACCAGAGAGAAGTGTGGAGGGTATGATGGGGCAATATATACAGGAGAGGAGTGTGGAGAGTATGAGAGTGGGCAGTATGTACAGGAGAGGAATGTGGATGGTATGATAGTGGGCACTATGTATAGGAGAGGAGTGTGGAGGGTATGACAGTGGGCAGTATGTACAGGGGAGGAATGTGGATGGTATGATAGTGGGCACTATGTATAGGAGAGGAGTGTGGAGGGTATGACAGTGGGCACTATGTATAGGAGAGGAGTGTGGAGAATATGACAGTGAGCAGTATGTACAGAAGAGGAGTGTGGAGGGTATGACAGTGGGCGCTCTGTATTGGAGAGGAGTGTGGAGGGTTTGACAGTGGGCACTATGTACAGGAGAGGAGTGTGTAGGGTATGACAGTGGGCACTATGTACAGGAGAGGAGTGTGAAAAGTATGACAGTGAGCACTATGTACAGGAGTGGAAGGATATTTAGGGATTGCGTAGTGGTTAAGCGGGTCATACATGGATTGAAGTTACGCCAATTTGCAGAGACCAGCCATAGTCAATCTATGTATGGGCTAGCTGGTTTTACACAAGTCAATTTTTTATCTGACTTGAGTACAACCAGCCTGTTAGGTTTTTCCCAAAACAATTATAGTTAGCAACACTGATCATTGTACTCACTGGCAGAACACAATAACACTGCAGGAGTGATTCCCCTATCCACAGGTCAGCAGATGAGAGGGTGTGTGAGGACAGGCTGGGTAGAGATACCAGTCAGTGGCTGGGTAGGCACTGGCTAGTATCAGAGCCAGATACACACAGGCTACATACGCCACGATCGTTAGAGCGAGAGCAATAATTCTAGCACTAGAGCTCCTCTGTAACTTTAAACATGTAACCCAAATTTTTTTTAAAGCATCGCTTAGGATACCAAAAAAAATCTTGCTAACTTAACTAACTATTGTTTTTTTTATGAATGAAACCGTTTTTTTTCCAAAAAAACATGTTTGAAAAGTTGCTGCGCAAATAATGTGCTAGAGCTGCACAATTAATTGCTAAAAAATTGTGATCTCGATTAACCCCCCCTGACAATCTCCAATGCAGAGTTTGCCGATTCTTTCATATAACAAGTGGAGAGACTTTCAGCTGTCAAAAGAAAATATCTGGGCAGTCTGCTAAGTTGTTATCAGGAAACATTGTAACTAACACTTTCTTCTTAGATCAAAGAAATAAACTTCTGTGTGTAAAGAAAAAATCCTGGCAGTCTGCCAAGTTTGTAACAACATTGTAACTAACTTCCTTTTTAGATCAAACTTCTGTGTGTAAATGCAAGAAATGTAACCACTTAGGCCGCGTACACACGATCAGACCGGTCCGATGAAACTGGTCTGAAGACCAGTTTCATCGGACCAAATCGATCGTGTGTACGGCCCATCGGACCATTTTTCATTTTAATGTGAAAGATGATGTCATGCCGCGAGAATCGTGATCTATTTTCTAAGCAAAAAAATTGCAATTCTCATTTTAGCCAGAATCGTGAAGCTCTTTACCGTGCAACATAAAAAGTTGCAAAGACCACCATAGAGTAGTTTTCTAGCAAAAAACAAATGATGATTTTTACATGTAGTAGAGAAGTGTCAGAATTGGCCTGGGTGGAAAGGACTTAAAGGGGTAGTTCCCCCAAAAACCTTTTTTTTAACATTGATTGAGGCTCGTTATGTCAAGGGGAATCGGGTTGTTTTTTTTTAGAAATGAAGCAGTACTTACCGTTTTAGAGATGCATCGTCTCCGACGCTTCCGGGTATGGTCTCCGACTATAGGCGTTCCTATTTGATTGACAGGCTTCCGAGGTCGCATACATCGCGTCACGATTTTCCGAAAGTAGCCTAACGACGGTGCGCAGGCGCAGTATAGAGCCGCACCGTCGCTCGGCTTCTTTCGGCTACTCGTGACGCGATGTATGCGACCGTCGGAAGCCTGTCAATCAAATAGGAACGCCCAGACCAGACGATCATACCCGGAAGCGACGGAGACGATGCATCTGTAAAACGGTAAGTACTGCTTCGTTTCTAATAAAAAACCACCCGATTTCCCTTGACATAACGAGCCTCAATCAATGTTAAAAAAAGGTTTTTGGGGGAATTACCCCTTTAATTACCATAAGTAACATACAAATAATTATTATAAGCCCTGTGATCCTATCAGTCTGCTGCAGTGTGTCAGCTTGTATTTATAATGGCCGCTCTGAATGTAGCTTCTGACAGGCTGTGCAAGCAGGCCCGTATCTCTGGAACCATAAATGATAGCCATCCCATATTTTGACCAGTTTTGGGGTAGGTCTTCAACTGCCTACCCCCAAATGGAGTTTTTGTGACCTTTGGTCGTCGAGCTATGACCCCCATAGTCGATCTTTTTTTTTCAGATTTTTTTGGCCAAATGGGCCTATCTTGAGAAAGGGGCCTGGAGCTGCAGCTCCAATAGCCCCTATGTTAATCCGGCCCTGGCTATAAACAAAAATATAGCAACAATTTTGCAAAAAATAATAATATTTTTTACTTTTTGCTGTAATAAATATCCCCCAAAAATATATAAAATATTTTTTTTTCCTCAGTTTAGGCCGATAAGTATTCTTCTACATATGTTTCGTAAAAAAAAAATAGGGATAGTTTTATGGCATTTTTATTAATATTTTTTTTTTTACTAGTAATGGCGACGATCAGCGATTTATATCTGTACTGCGACCTTTTGGTGGAACTTCAGACACTTTTGACACATTTTTGGGACCATTGGTATTTTTAAAGCGATCAGTGCTATACAAATGCATTGATTACCATAAAAATGCCACTGGCAGGGAAGGGGTTAACACTAGGGGGCGAGGAAGGGGTTAATTATGTTCCGTGTGTGTGTTATAACTGAAGGGGGGGGGACTGACTTGGGGAAATGACAGATCACTGTTCATACATTGTATGAACAGACAATCAGGTATTTCTCCCCCTGACAGGACGGGGAGCTGTGTGTTTACACACACAGTTTCCCGTTCTCGCTCTGTAACTAGCGTTCGCGGGTGCCCGGCATTGATCGCCCCCGCCAGGCACGCGCGTCTGAACAGGGGCGAGCGGGGGGCGTGCGCGTGCCCATATTGGCTGGTCCGCAAGATGACGTATAGTTACGGTAATAGCATTGAATGCTGTAGTGGTAAAATGTATAAATGACCAAAATAGTATAATTGATAAATGAATAGTCAGTCTATTTGCATATTTGCACATTCATTTATCAATTATACTATTTTGGTTATTTATACATTTTACCACTTACACCATTCTATGCTATTGGAGCACAACACCATCTCTTGATTTTTTCCATGTCTCATTGTGGGTGGTGGTTGGCCCATACGGTAGTTGCCGCACCTTTACCCTCTGCACACATAGTTTCCACTGTAGCGCAGGAATAACTACTTTACCCAATATTGGGGGTTATAAGTAATTTTATAGCAAAAAATACTGATTTCAACTTGTAAACAAAAAGTGCCAGAAAAAGTCTGGTTGACATATATGGTGGATATACAGTAAATATATAAGTATTAAAGGGGTTGTAAATGTTTTTTTTTCGAAAGCGCGCTGGATCTCGGCCTGGGCTTCTTGACTCTTCATTGGATAGATTGATAACAGCGCAGCCATTGGCTCCTGCTGCTGTCAATCAAATCCAATGACGCGGGTGCCAGGGGTGGCCAAGTCCTGCACTCAGCGGCAATAAACGCCCAATGCAGGACTCGAGAGCGCACCCGCAAGGTAACCCCCTTGGCAGAACGTTTCCCAGAGAGTTTTCTTTAGAAGCGAGGAGGAGCCGAGATAGCCGCTGAGGGACCCCAGAAGATGGCGTTCAGGGCCACTCTGTGCAAAACGAGCTGCACAGTGGAGGTAAGTATGACATGTTTGTTATTTAAAAAAAAAAATGTAACCTTTACAACTACTTTAATTTGTTGGCGCCCTTTTTTTTCTTGAATTTGGCACATTTCTTTTAAATTGATCCTAATTAAAATAAGTATAGTTCTTGTTTTAGATTCACAGATGGGCAGTTATCTGTGACTCTATTGTATCCTGTACCATGTCAGTGCTTGCATTACTGATATAGGTTCATTTTTTACACACCTACATACTGGCCCACCCTCTGGTAATGTGATGCTTCTTACAGTAGGCCTATTGTTGGTTGGCAAGCTTCTTTTTTTTTGTTTGTGTATCCCAACGGCGTTGTTTGATGTTTGCATAAAGAAAAAAATTCTGTAATTATGATCTCATACCCTGTTAATAAAATAATAAATAAAAGGAAACACAATCTTTTGTAGGTAAAAAACACATAAATTATTGTAATTCATCTAAATATCAAAATATATTTAGAAGGAATTTATGTAAGAAATAGTTAAATCCATGAACACTTACAAATAAGTCCAATAGTCTTGTTTTTTTTTAGGCTTTAAGATGTTCATTGTAGAATTTGAGATATTCTTCTTTGTGTGTACCATTATTATTTGAACTCATCTGGAAAGAAAGCCTCCTCTTCCCCAGGTTTAGATTATTCAGCCTTGTGAAGCTATTTCACAGCTCAGTAAGTTGAAATCCTCTCTGAAATAGCCGAATGAGTAAAACGTTTGAAGTCTTTTCTAGCTTGTACTCAACTGAAGCTACCATCATTTCTGCCGGGTCCATTGTGTGAATCAGGATGGAGTTATACTTTTGTTTTAAATGTCAAATGAAAAGAACTTCAGCTTTGCAATATTTTATATTGATGAGGGTATAGGCACAGCAGGCAATCAGAGTAGTTAGAGCTTGAAAGGCAAAGGAACCTCAATTTGAATAGGAAAAGGAAAATCAGAATAAAGTTGTCTGCTTTCACATACAAGGTATGAAGTGCAGTCATATGAGATGAAAGGAGTTGTAAATGAAAAAATGTTTTCACCTTAATGCAATCTATGCATTAAGATGAAAAAACATCTGGTTTTGCCCCCCCCCCCCGAGCCCCCGTTTTACTTATCTGACCCGTCGAAAGTCTGTGCGGTACCAAGATCCTCTCCGCCGCTCAGCCTGGCCGCTGATTGGCTAGAGCGGATGGATTGACTGGCGCTGCTGTCAATCACATTCAGTGACACGGCGTGCCGAGTGGCAGGCCTGAGTGATACAGTGAGCGGCTATGGCCGCTCGCTGTATCACGGTAGCGCGCCCACAATTACTGACCACCATGCGAGCTCTCGCATGACTGTGGTGAGTAATTGCGGGGAGGACCAGAGACAGCCGCCGAGGGACTCCAGAAGATGTGGATCGGGGGCACTCTGTGCAAAACTAACTGCACAGTGGAGGTAACTATGACATGTTGGTTATTTTAAAGGAAAACTATTTTTTCCTTTACAACCGCTTGAACTGCTTTAAAATGTATGGAAACACGTTATTTACTAAAATGTGACATAGTTATATAGATACATATTTAGTCAGGTTGAAAAAAGTCCATCACGTTCAACCATAAGAAATAAAATAATAACAATATCATACAATCCCATACACACAATTGTATACCCACAGTTGATCCAGAGGAAGGCAAAAAACCCCAGCAGAGCATGATCCAATTTGTTACAGCAGGGGAAAAAATTCCTTCCTGATCCCCCGAGAGGCAATCGGATATTCCCCGGATCAACTTTACCTATAAATGTTAGTACTCAGTTATATTATGTACATTTAGGAAAGAATCCAGGCCTTTCTTAAAGCAATCTACTGAGCTGGCCAGAACCACCTCTGGAGGGAGTCTGTTCCACATTTTCACAGCTCTTACTGTGAAGAAACCTTTCCGTATTTGGAGGTGAAATCTCTTTTCCTCTAGACGTAAAGAGTGCCCCCTTGTTCTCAGTGTTGACCGTAAAGTGAATAACTCAACACCAAGTTCACTATACTGTATGGACCCCTTATATATTTGTTCATGTTGATCATATCCCCCCTTATTCTCCTCTTCTCAAGAGTGAATAAATTCAGTTCCTTTAATCTTTCCTCATAGCTGAGCTCCTCCATGCCTCTTATCAGTTTGGTTGCCCTTTCTCTGCACTTTCTCCAGTTCCCTGATACCCTTCTTGAGAACTGGAGCCCAAAACTGAACTGCATATTCCAGATAAGGTCTTACTAATGATTTGTACAGGGGAGCAAAATGATATCTCTCTCTCTGGAGTCCATACCTCTCTTAATACAAGAAAGGACTTTGCTCGCTTTGGAAACCGCAGCTTGGCATTGCATGCCATTATTGAGCTTATGATCTACCAAAACCCCCAGATCCTTCTCCACTACGGATCCCCCCAGTTCTACTCCTCCGAGCATGTATGATGCATGCATATTCTTAGCCCCAAAGTGCATAACTTTACATTTATCGACATTAAACCTCATCTGCCACATAGTGGCCCAATTAGACAGAGCATTGAGGTCGGCTTGTAAATTGGCAACATCCTGTAAAGACGTTATTCCACTGCATAGCTTGGTGTCATCTGCAAAGACAGAAAATGTTACTTTTGATCTCAGACCCAATATCATTTATAAAGATATTAAAAAGTAAGGGTCCCAACACTGAACCTGAACTGAACTGAACCTGAACAGCACTGAACCTTGGGGTACACCACTAATAACCTTAGACATGAGCTAATGTAAACCTATGATACCTTCTAACATAGGGTGACCAGACATCCCCGGTTTCCGGGGACAGTCCCTGAAATGTCCCCAGACCAAGTCTTTCCCCGGATTGGATTTGATGAAATGCGTCCACTATTGGTGATGCCATCTCCCTGTTGCCATCTCTGCTCTGAGTTCCAAGCCTCATTCTGATAGCGAGTTCCTCTGTAGTAGCCAGCATCCATTCACACGGAGTGAAGCCATCTTAGCAAGCGACAGAGCTACACAAACGGAGAGTGCAGTCTGCAGGAGTGGCCACCTTGACTCCATTGGGACCGATATGCTCGGTTTACTTCTACCAAATGTGAGTGCATAAACTGTATGCCTATTAAAGTGTCTTTCTATACATCTACTCTTAGAGGCGCCTCTTTCCTTGTTGTTTTTCTGGATTTGAACAGTGGCTGGGGAAATTTCAAAGACAGTCAGTGCAGAATAAAAAAAAAAGAAATCTGAATTACACCCCCCCCCCCCCCCCACTCCCACTAGCTTGAGGGGATGTATTTCTTTACATTATCTGTACCCCTTTCTGGTGATCATGTGCTGGTCGGAGCGGAGGGAATATTTCTTCAGTTTAGGTTGCATGCCCTTTCAGCCCTGCTCACATGTTCTTCTGCCTTGGCTCAAGTCCCGGCCAGCCTTCTTCCTGCTTATCTCCTCGCCTTCCCTGGTGGAGTGATCTTCCTCCTCTCCCTACCCAGTAGTAGCCGGGGGCCCGGAGAGTAAGACTTGACAGGCTGTGAGGCGGGCAGCAAAGGGCAGAGAGTCGCCAATTGCCGCCGTTAATAGCAAAAAAAATGTCCCCAGATTTCATTAAAAAAATCTGGTCACCTTATTCTAACATCCATTCATATGAATATGCATCTCTAATTTATCAAATTATCTGCAAATGTCTAAATGCTTAAAGTGGAAGGTAATTCTAAACCTAACTAAGCTTAAATCTTCTTCCACCCAGATTTACGGTTGCCACCTTTTCTTCAAGCCAAACCCGAACACGTTAGCAACCTGGGATACCTTTGGGTGCCCTAAGGAGAGCAATGGCATCCCTAGGGGGGCCAGAGGGGGCCCTGACCCCCCCAACATTATGCTGTGCCCCACCACCCCAAAAAAGCAATAGGTCCTAATAGAATGCCACCGCTGCCAAGGAGACAGATGCCAGGCCATCGCTGTCAATAGCAGGGACAGGACAGCTGGGGAACCCCACAGTGGCAGAACACCAGACCCGGTGGCAAGACAACCTTTGCAACCCTGATAGTTCTCCCACTGCCTTGGATCCTTAGATTTTCTTGGTGTGCTGGTGACATATATCCCTTGTTTACTGCCACCCTGGGGGGCCCCAAGTATAGTAGGAAGGGAGCTCACTGCAGAACATGTGAAAGGGCCTGTTGTGGGATCGTAGTAAAGGGCCCCAGGATATATATATATATATATATATATATATATATATAAATTGCATTTTGTCCCTGCCCCCCTAAATATAAAAGCTGGAGATGCCACTGAAGGAGAGTAGTTCTGTTGACTGACGATTAGAGCCATGCTAAGCCCTAAAAGGAGTAAAGATCATAACAGATCCATTAGTTGAGGACAGACCTTCAACTCTAACTTGCTTTGCCCTGCATTATCATTAGACAAGACCAGGACATTCGCACTAGATCAAGCCATAACTTTATCCACAGACCTGTTTTAACTGATCGCCTTTAAAGTGCTTGTAAACCCTTTACACCCACTTTAACCTACAGGTAAGCCTAGATTAAGGCTTACCTGTAGGTGGAACAAATATCTCCCAGACCTACACGGTCTAGGAGATATTTGCAAATTTGCTAAATGGCAATTTCTTCTGCGCATGCGTCAGAGTTGGAAAGGGCACGCTGTGATGTTTCTATCTCGGGTCACGCTGCTTAAGGTGGCTCCCACGCGCATGCACGGGAGTGACGTCACGCAACGTTACGCCGCGTTACTCCGGCCAGTTACAGAGCCGGAGTTTGCGGCCCTGGAAGGAAGAGGGGTGAAGAATGGACGCTCGCTACTAGTGAGAAAGATGGGGACATTGCGGGATTCTCCTGCAGGTAAGTGTCACATAATGGGTTCCTATGCAATGCATAATAGTCCATTATGCTTTACCTTTGCAGGGAAACAAAGAGGAAGTAACACCCATCAGGGTTTACTTACTCTTTAAGCTCCTGAAAATATTACTTCTGAGATACTTCCAATTATGTAGGATTTCTATACACTCACTCCAGCATCCATTTGGTTGTTGCACGGTGCATTGGCTTGCGCATGCGTTTGGAGGATGGACCTCCTCCTTCGTTCTACCTTTAATTAAAAAATTTCTCGATTTTTGGTATTAGGGGTAGGGTTGACACCTGTCTGGGATTCACCAGGACAGTTCGGGTTTAGAATCATGCGTCCGGGTTTCAGACTGCCTGAAACATGGACACGTTATTCAGACTGGACTATGGCTTCCCAGCAAGGTTGCTACTTCCAGTGTCCATTACACTCTCTTTTACGCTGCCCAAAACCAGCACTAACAATTCCCCCCACACACACACACTGACAGGAGAGGAGAGAGGGCTCGATCTGCACCTCTTCCTCTTGCCCCTTCCCCTACAGGGCAAGGAGGAATGGCGGAAGTGGCATATATTGGTACCAATCCCCTGTATTTTCCTCCTGTGGCAGCTGAATGTTGATGAGAGGATGAGAAGCCTACTTTGTCTTGCCAACCACAAGATTAGGATGGGCCCAGGCACACCTGGCACACCCCCTGCGCAAGTCTATGGTTCCCCCTTACATCCGAGTCCTCACCAAACATCAGAGTTCTCAGTTCCCACTTAAATCAGGATTCCCAGAGCATCCCTTATGTTAGAGACCCCAGAGTTCTCCCTCAAATCAGAGTCTGCAGAGGAATAGGAATAGTGCACCCATTGTTGGTGTCAGAGGCAGGAATAATAATGCCTCAAGGGCCAGATAAAGGCAAGCAAAGGGCCGCATCTGGCCCCAGGGCCACAGTTTGGATACCACTGATTTAGGGTAACATACACTTTAAATGTTTTGTACATTTTTCAAATATTTTTTTTTTTAAACGTGATTGATTTCATCACCGTGAATCCAATAAAAATGTTTAAAGTATAATTTTACAGAAGCTGTACTTATCATAATTTGTGAAATTTCCTCTTTGTTATTTTTTTCAATAAAAAAAGCAGAAAAACACGTAACTTTAAAAAAAAACACAGCAGTGTAACATAAAGTATGACTTGTAATGTAATTGTAACTCCAAAACGTCTTCTCCCTTTCCATTAATTTCTGTCCAGAAGAGCATACATACGTCTCCGTATCACTTTACTCAGCCTGAGGCTGGTTCCAGCACTACCGACTATAGAAGGATAATTAAATTGTAACTAGACTTTGTATTAGGTTTGACATTTACAATGATACTACTGGGGGCAAAGTCATAGGTGAATCAGAGCAATTGCTGAGAAAACAAAAATGCTCATTTTTCTTGTGTTGCTAGTCAGGGTGCATTGACAAAGTAAAGAAATAGCCTTTAGCTGTGAAGGGATCTCTATAAATATGTGGTCTGTAGTCATAACAGGATAGCCCATAGTACTAACCTTCCGCTATGCACAGCTACTGTGTATGTGCTGCATACAGAGGACTTTTCAAGGAAATTTTTTCTTTGCATGGGTGTTTTCCATTAGCTTAGTGAATGAAATGAAACTTTTATAGCTTCCATAATCCAATTATGTACACGCAAACACACACACACATATATATATATATATATATATATATATATATATATATATATATATATATATATATTTATTTTTTTATTTATTTATTTATTATAAGAAAAAGTATGTGCACCCTTTTGGAATGATATGTATTTCTGCACAAATTGGTCATAAAATGTGATCTGATTTTCATCTAAGTCATGTGATGTGAATCATGCCTCGCACAAAAGAGCTCTCAGAAGACCTACGATTAAGAATTGTTGACTTGCATAAAGCTGGAAAGGGTTATAAAAGTATCTCCAAAAGCCTTGCTGTTCATCAGTCCACGGTAAGACAAATTGGCCCGGATTCACAAAAGTTTTACGCCGGCGTATCTAGAGATGCACCGTCGTAAGTACAAATGTGCGCCGTCGTATTGTTATGCCGATTCGCGAAGCTAGATACGTCGAAAAGCAAGGCTTCAGCCGCCCGACGTGACTTGCCTACGCCTTTGTATCGTGGGCGATAGTTACGCTGGACGCATTCGACGTTCCCATTTTAAATATGTAAATGAGTAAGATACGCCGATTCACGAACGTAGATGCGCCCGATGTCAGGAAAAGGTCCATCCGCTGGTGCTATTGATATTTTGTCTTGCAGTGCTGCGTCCCACCAGCAGGGGTCTCCTGGCAGTTCGGAGCTGTCAGGGGAACTTCCCCCTGCTGGTATATCACCTTTGGGATGCAGTACTGACCTCCACCAGCGGATGGACCCTGGCAGTGTGGAACACCTGGCCTTTCCTCCGTTCAGGTGTGACCTGAACCCAATCAGTACACCACTATAAATACCCGGCGAGTTCAAACAGAACTCGCCCTGGTATCTGTTTACTAACCAGACCCTGAACCTGCTTTGGACCTCTGACCTGATCCGATCTGTCCTGACCTGACCTGATCCCGATCCCTCTCCTGGACATTTCCTTCCTGTCCCTTCCCTGTCTGCAGCCTCTTTGAATGATCTCCTGGTATTTGACCTCGGCTTGGCTTTGGCTTATGAGTATTGCATTCTCCCTGAACTTGTATATAGCTTTTGTGTTATCCGTGCACTTATTTTCTCAACTTTGTAAATAAACACCTTTTTCCACTATATACAGTGTTGGTCTCCTCAGTGTAGGCACACAGTCCTGGTCCATCTAGAATCCCTGACAGTATACCAGGGCCATTTTGACCAGACGTGCCTGCATAGGGAACCATCCTGTTGTAGTGCGTTTTTGTTGAAACATGGATTTCAATGAAATTACTTACTTTTCTCTGCTAGCAGAGGAGGATGAGGAGTATTGTCGTCAGGTGTTGGAGGGATGGACAAGGGATGAGCTGATGGAAGCCATCCGATCGGCCCATTCCATGGTGGATCTGGGTTATATGTCTTACAATGATGTTCAGCCATTGATCAAGTTATGTGTTAAACCAGCCCTGTCAGTTATTCCAGCTGGAGGTGATGACTTCTCTCCCCCCTTCAGTCCTGACCAAGTTGAATCCCTGGTATGGTTGATGGAGGATGATCCGGCTTATTTTGATGAGCATTATTCCTCCTGTCCCCAGCAAAAGTTATCTGAGTGTATTGATTCTGTGCAGGCTCTGATTAAACAAGGTGTGTGTGAACCAGCCTTTGTTCAACCTGTGCTGCAGGCATGGTCAGATCTCCTGCTTCCAGCCAAGCCACTGCATTCCAGCCCTGCCATTAACCACTGACCTTCCCAAGGTTCTAGCCGTCCATTGCCAATGACAACCTCAGCTATAGCCCAGTTAATTCCGCTTCCCACCAAGTATTACTACCCAATCTCTACTAATTGTACCTACCCTGCCTTTAATCCACCTGTTCGTTCCAGTCCTACTAGTAACCACCTGCCTTCCCAAGGATCCATCTGTCCATCACCAATGGCAACTCCAGCCCAGATAATTCCACATCCCACCAAATATTACTACCCAGTCTCTACTAATTGTACCTACCCTGCCTTTAATCCACCTGTAACTACTCCACAAAAACCTCCTCCAGTCACCATCCCTTTGTCTCTGCCATACTCCAATCCTTCCTCTTACTTATCTCCATCCTCTTCATACATCACTTCTGTTAACAAACCTGTAGTGACTAAGTCTAAAAAGAAACGGAAGTATTTCCCAACTCATACCATCGTGCCAGTTACCCAGCCTGTCCCAGTGCCCTCTGTTCAACCTGTCCCGGTGCCATCTGTCCCTGTGCCAGCTGCTCTACCAGTTCCAGTGCCAACCGCCCAGCTTGTGACATCCGACCAGCCTGCTCTGGTGCCAGCCTGCCAACCTGGTGTTCCTGTGCCAGCCTGCAACCCTGGTGTTCCTGTGCCAGCCTGCCACCCTGACGTTCCTGTGCCAGCCTGCCACCCTGACGTTCCTGTGCCAGCCTGCCACCCTGACGTTCCTGTGCCAGCCTGCCACCCTGACGTTCCTGTGCCAGCCTGCCACCCTGACGTTCCTGTGCCAGCCTGCCACCCTGACGTTCCTGTGCCAGCCTGCCAACCTGACGTTCCTGTGCCAGCCTGCCAACCTGACGTTCCTGTGCCAGCCTGCCAACCCGATGTTCCTGTGCCAGCCTGCCAACCCGATGTTCCTGTGCCAGCCTGCCAACCCGATGTTCCTGTGCCAGCCTGCCAACCCGATGTTCCTGTGCCAGCCTGCCAACCCGATGTTCCTGTGCCAGCCTGCCAACTCGATGTTCCTGTGCCAGCCTGCCAACCTGATGTTGCTGTGCCAGCTTGCCAGTCCAATGACTTCCAGTCCGCTGCCCAGCTTGATGACTTCCAGTCCGCTGCCCAGCTTGATGACTTCCAGTCCGCTGCCCAGCTTGATGACTTCCAGTCCGCTGCCCAGCTTGATGACTTCCAGTCCGCTGCCCAGCTTGATGACTTCCAGTCCGCTGCCCAGCTTGATGACTTCCAGTCCGCTGCCCAGCTTGATGACTTCCAGTCCGCTGCCCAGCTTGATGACTTCCAGTCCGCTGCCCAGCCTGATGACCTCCAGTCCGCTGCCCAGCTTGATGACTTCCAGTCCGCTGCCCTGCCTGATGACCTCCAGTCCGCTGCCCAGCTTGATGACTTCCAGTCCGCTGCCCAGCTTGATGACTTCCAGTCCGCTGCCCTGCCTGATGACCTCCAGTCCGCTGCCCAGCTTGATGACTTCCAGTCCGCTGCCCAGCTTGATGACTTCCAGTCCGCTGCCCAGCTTGATGACTTCCAGTCCGCTGCCCAGCTTGATGACTTCCAGTCCGCTGCCCAGCTTGATGACTTCCAGTCCGCTGCCCAGCTTGATGACTTCCAGTCCGCCGCCCAGCTTGATGACTTCCAGTCTGCCGCCCAGGTTGATGACTTCCAGTGTGCTGCCCAGGTTGATGACTTCCAGTGTGCTGCCCAGGTTGATGACTTCCAGTGTGCTGCCCAGGTTGATGACTTCCAGTGTGCTGCCCAGGTTGATGACTTCCAGTGTGCTGCCCAGGTTGATGACTTCCAGTGTGCTGCCCAGCTTGATGACTTCCAGTCCGCTGCCCAGCTTGATGACTTCCAGTCCGCTGCCCAGCTTGATGACTTCCAGTCCGCTGCCCTGCCTGATGACCTCCAGTCCGCTGCCCAGCTTGATGACTTCCAGTCCGCTGCCCAGCTTGATGACTTCCAGTCCGCTGCCCAGCTTGATGACTTCCAGTCCGCTGCCCAGCTTGATGACTTCCAGTCCGCTGCCCAGCTTGATGACTTCCAGTCCGCTGCCCAGCTTGATGACTTCCAGTCCGCTGCCCAGCTTGATGACTTCCAGTCCGCTGCCCAGCTTGATGACTTCCAGTCCGCTGCCCAGCTTGATGACTTCCAGTCCGCTGCCCAGCTTGATGACTTCCAGTCCGCTGCCCAGCTTGATGACTTCCAGTCTGCCGCCCAGCTTGATGACTTCCAGTCTGCCGCCCAGCTTGATGACTACTAGTCTGCCGCCCAGCTTGATGACTACTAGTCTGCCGCCCAGGGTTGATGACTTCCAGTGTGCTGCCCAGGTTGATGACTTCCAGTGTGCTGCCCAGGTTGATGACTTCCAGTGTGCTGCCCAGGTTGATGACTTCCAGTGTGCTGCCCAGGTTGATGACTTCCAGTGTGCTGCCCAGGTTGATGACTTCCAGTGTGCTGCCCAGGTTGATGACTTCCAGTGTGCTGCCCAGGTTGATGACTTCCAGTGTGCTGCCCAGGTTGATGACTTCCAGTGTGCTGCCCGGCTTGATGACTTCCAGTCTGCTGCCCGGCTTGATGACCTCCAGTCCGCTGCCCAGCCTGCTGTTCCTGTGCCAGTCTGCCAGCCTGCTGCCCAGCTCGATGACCCGGAGCCTGCTGCCCAGCTCGCTGACCCGGAGCCTGCTGCCCAGCTCGCTGACCCGGAGCCTGCTGCCCAGCTCGCTGACCCGGAGCCTGCTGCCCAGCTCGCTGACCCGGAGCCTGCTGCCCAGCTCGCTGACCCGGAGCCTGCTGCCCAGCTTGCTGACCCGGAGCCTGCTGCCCAGTTCGCTGACCCGGAGCCTGCTGCCCAGTTCGCTGACCCGGAGCCTGCTGCCCAGTTCGCTGACCCGGAGCCTGCTGCCCAGTTCGCTGACCCGGAGCCTGCTGCCCAGTTCGCTGACCCGGAGCCTGCTGCCCAGTTCGCTGACCCGGAGCCTGCTGCCCAGTTCGCTGACCCGGAGCCTGCTGCCCAGTTCGCTGACCCGGAGCCTGCTGCCCAGTTCGCTGACCCGGAGCCTGCTGCCCAGTTCGCTGACCCGGAGCCTGCTGCCCAGTTCGCTGACCCGGAGCCTGCTGCCCAGTTCGCTGACCCGGAGCCTGCTGCCCAGTTCGCTGACCCGGAGCCTGCTGCCCAGTTCGCTGACCCGGAGCCTGCTGCCCAGTTTGCTGACCCGGAGCCTGCTGCCCAGTTTGCTGACCCGGAGCCTGCTGCCCAGTTCGCTTAACCGGTGCCTGCTCCCCAGCTCGACGACCCGGATGTACCCACCTCTCGGCTCAAGCCTCCCATTGCCCAGTTGGTCACTCTGGACTTTCCCCGGCAACGGATAGTTGGAGCGTCCAGAGGCCGCTCCTTTGAGGGGGTGTACTGTCAGGAAAAGGTCCATCCGCTGGTGCTATTGATATTTTGTCTTGCAGTGCTGCGTCCCACCAGCAGGGGTCTCCTGGCAGTTCGGAGCTGTCAGGGGAACTTCCCCCTGCTGGTATATCACCTTTGGGATGCAGTACTGACCTCCACCAGCGGATGGACCCTGGCAGTGTGGAACACCTGGCCTTTCCTCCGTTCAGGTGTGACCTGAACCCAATCAGTACACCCACTATAAATACCCGGCGAGTTCAAACAGAACTCGCCCTGGTATCTGTTTACTAACCAGACCCTGAACCTGCTTTGGACCTCTGACCTGATCCGATCTGACCTGATCCCGATCCCGATCCCTCTCCTAGACATTTCCTTCCTGCCCCTTCCCTGTCTGCAGCCTCTTTGAATGATCTCCTGGTATTTGACCCCGGCTTGGCTTTGGCTTATGAGTATTGCATTCTCCCTGAACTTGTATATAGCTTTTGTGTTATCCGTGCACTTATTTTCTCACCTTTGTAAATAAACACCTTTTTCCACTACAGGGAGTGCAGAATTATTAGGCAAGTTGTATTTTTGAGAATTAATTTTATTATTGAACAACAACCATGTTCTCAATGAACCCAAAAAACTCATTAATATCAAAGCTGAATATTTTTGGAAGTAGTTTTTAGTTTGTTTTTAGTTTTAGCTATTTTAGGGGGATATCTGTGTGTGCAGGTGACTATTACTGTGCATAATTATTAGGCAACTTAACAAAAAACAAATATATACCCATTTCAATTATTTATTTTTACCAGTGAAACCAATATAACATCTCAACATTCACAAATATACATTTCTGACATTCAAAAACAAAACAAAAACAAATCAGTGACCAATATAGCCACCTTTCTTTGCAAGGACACTCATGCAGCCTGCCATCCATGGATTCTGTCAGTGTTTTGATCTGTTCACCATCAACATTGCGTGCAGCAGCAACCACAGCCTCCCAGACACTGTTCAGAGAGGTGTACTGTTTTCCCTCCTTGTAAATCTCACATTTTATGATGGACCACAGGTTCTCAATGGGGTTCAGATCAGGTGAACAAGGAGGCCATGTCATTAGTTTTTCTTCTTTTTCATACCCTTTCTTGCCAGGCACGCTGTGGAGTACTTGGACGCGTGTGATGGAGCATTGTCCTGCATGAAAATCATGTTTTTCTTGAAGGATGCAGACTTCTTCCTGTACCACTGCTTGAAGAAGGTGTCTTCCAGAAACTGGCAGTAGGACTGGGTGTTGAGCTTGACTCCATCCTCAACCCGAAAAGGCCCCACAAGCTCATCTTTGATGATACCAGCCCAAACCAGTACTCCACCTCCACCTTGCTGGTGTCTGAGTCGCACTGGAGCTCTCTGCCCTTTACCAATCCAGCCACGGGCCCATCCATCTGGCCCATCAAGACTCATTCTCATTTCATCAGTCCATAAAACCTTAGAAAAATCAGTCTTGAGATATTTCATGGCCCAGTCTTGACGTTTCAGCTTGTGTGTCTTGTTCAGTGGTGGTCGTCTTTCAGCCTTTCTTACCTTGGCCATGTCTCTGAGTATTGCACACCTTGTGCTTTTGGGCACGCCAGTGATGTTGCAGCTCTGAAATATGGCCAAACTGGTGGCAAGTGGCATCTTGGCAGCGGCACGCTTGACTTTTCTCAGTTCATGGGCAGTTATTTTGCGCCTTGGTTTTTCCACACGCTTCTTGTGACCCTGTTGACTATTTTGAATGAAACGCTTGATTGTTCGATGATCACGCTTCAGAAGCTTTGCAATTTTAAGAGTGCTGCATCCCTCTGCAAGATATCTCACTATTTTTGACTTTTCTGAGCCTGTCAAGTCCTTCTTTTGACCCATTTTGCCAAAGGAAAGGAAGTTGCCCAATAATTATGCACACCTGATATATGGTGTTGATGTCATTAGACCACACCCCTTCTCATTACAGAGATGCACATCACCTAATATGCTTAATTGGTAGTAGGCTTTCGAGCCTATACAGCTTGGAGTAAGACAACATGCATAAAGAGGATGATGTGGTCAAAATACTAATTTGCCTAATAATTCTGCACTCCCTGTATATACAGTGTTGGTCTCCTCAGTGTAGGCACACAGTCCTGGTCCATCTAGAATCCCTGACACCCGGCCACTTCATATACGCGATTTGCGTAAGGCTTACGTCTGGCGTAAAGTTACCCCTCATATAGGAGGCGCAGGTAATGCAAAGGTATGGGCCAGGGAACGATGCCGTTGAATTTTACGTCGCGTATGCCGTTTACTTAGTACTACCTGAATAGGGCTGTGCGTAGGTTACGTTCACGTCGTAGGCAGTGTTCGACGTATCATAGGCAGCTATTTTGACGTAACTGTGAGCATGCGCACTGGGATGCGTCCAAAAGACGACGCATGCGCAATTCGTTTTTTGAAGCTCAGCCCATCATTTGCATGGGGTCAAGCTTCATTATAATATATCATGCCCACTTCCACCTACTTTGACTTACGTCGGCTTACGCCGACAACTATATTCTACGCCGGCGCAACGTTGAGCGCATTTTCTTTGTGAATACCATGCTCGACTCTCAACGTTGCACCGGCGTAGCGTAAAGAAGATACGCTACACCTGCACAAAGATGCGTCGATCCATGTGAATCTAACCCATTGTCTATAAATGGAGAAAGTTCAGCACTCTCCCTAGGAGTGGCCGTCCTGTAAAGATGACTGCAAGAGCACAGCGCAGGCTGCTGAATGAGGTGAAGAAGAATCCTAAAGTGTCAGCTAAAGACTTACAAAAGTCTCTGGCATATGCTAATATCCCTGTTAGCGAATCTACAATACGTAAAACACTAAACAAGAATGAGCTTCATAGGAGGATACCACAGAGGAAGCCACTGCTGTCCAAAAAGACATTGCTGCACGTTTACAGTTTGCACAAGAGCACCTGGATGTTCCACAGCAGTGCTGGCCAAATATTCTGTGGAAAGAGCTGAAAGGGCCTGGTGTGTGCCTGGCTGTGGGCAGAAGTTTTGGAAGACCTGGACAGACCCTCCAAGGAAGTTGGGCCTGTGTCGGCTTCGGCTGCACGGACCACTGTCATCTTGGTCCCCGTCTGGAGCCTAACTCCCCGGGGGATCAGGGTTGGGTCCTTCTCACGGAGGACCACTTGACGTTTGCACCCGTCGCACTTTTTTGTGTATCACTCTTTATGTGTGTGCACATTTTTTCTGCATCCGGTGGAGTTCTGCCTTGTGACAGGACAGTGATCTACTGCTCCCTGTCATCAGTGTTGTGTTGTGTCACTAATAGCCCCGCCCCCACACAGTTACAATCACTCCCTAGGACACACCTAACCCCTTCCCTGCCCCCTAGTGGTTAACCCCTTCACTGCCAGTGTAATTTTACAGACATGACAATGGTCCCAAACATTTGTCAAACGTGTCCGATGTGTCCACCATTATGTCACAGTCACAATAAAAATGATTTATAACTAGTTAAAAAAAATATATAAAAAAAATGCCATAAAACTATCCCCTATTTTGTAGACACTATGGGCTAGATTCAGGTAGGAGCGGCTTAATTTTAAACCTGCCTAGCGTACAGTATTTACACTAGGCCGCCTCAACTTTTTCAGGCAAGTGCTTTATTCTCAAAGCACTTGCCTGTAAAGTTGAGGCGGCGTAGTGTAAATGGCCCGTCTTATGTCAAATTGGGCGGGTAGGGGGAGTGTATTATTTAAATAAGGCACGATCCCCCACCAAACGTACTGCGCATGCGCCAGCCGTGAATTGATCCCAGTGCGCATGCTCCAAATCACGACGTCAATACGACATGTAAACAACGTGAACGACACTTACGCAAAGCCCTATTCGCGAACGTAAATGACGTGAAAAAAAAACGCCGGCACGCTGTCCATACTTAACATTGGCTGCGCCTCATACAGCAGGGTTAACATTATGACGGACCTACGCTAGCGCAAATGACGTGAAAAAATAGCGCCGGGCGGGCGTATGTTCGGCGTATAGGCTCATTTGCCTATTTTAGACGGGAACGCCACCTAGCGTCCAGCCTAAAATATGAAAATAAGATACAACGGCGTAAGAGACTTACGCAAGTCGGATCTAATGGAAATCTATGCGGAACTGATTCTATGAATCAGTCGCATAGATAGGAGGGCTCAGACGCAGAGATAAGACGGCTTATCTGGAGATAAGTCGTCTTATCTCTTTCCTGAATCTGGCCCTATAACTTTTGCGCAAACCTATCAACCGCTTATCGCATTTTTCAAAACTATGTAGAAGAATACGTATCGGCCTAAACTGAGGGAAAAAAAAACAATTTTTTTTATATATATATTTTATAGCAAAAAGTAAAAAAGTATTGGAGGTGATCAAATACCATCAAAAAAAATCTCTGTTTGTGGGGAAAAAAGGACATGAATTTTTTTTTGTAGCCACTTTGCATGACTGCGCAATTATCAGTTAAAGCGACGCAGTGCCGAATCAGAAAAAATGGCCCGGTCATTGGGCAGCCAAATCCTCTGGGCTGAAGTGGTTAAACATATGAAAATATTGATTTTAAAAAACATGATATTAAATAATGGGGAGTTCCAGGCATTTTTAATGTTTATTAAAATTCAGCAGCTACAAAAAGTGTAACTGCTGGCTTTTAATAAACATGCATTCACCTGCTCCACGGTCCAGCGATGCGCCAGCCGAAGCTCTGCTCCTCTCTCCCCCTCTCCAGCCGGCGTCCTCATTGTTACTGTGGGCACACGGCCGTGACAGCTTTCAGCTTCACGGCCGGGCACTCACTGCACATGCGTGAGAGGCACTGCGCTATCTGATTGGACAGGCGATCACCTGGGACCTGTCACGTGTCCAAGGCGATCGCCTACAGGGAGGGGCCGCAAAAAGGCGATATGACGTATCGCCTAAGCGGTCCCTGGGCGGAAGGAGGAAGTGGGACAGGATGTCCCACTCCTCCTGAAGCCCCCCTCCCCCCCAAAAAATGACAAGTCAAATGTGGCATGTAAGGGGGCAAGTAGTGGATTAAGTGGAAGATTCACTTTTGGGTGGAACTCCGCTTTAAATACCTACAATATGGATCTGCATCATTAGTAACATCACCAGTGACCAAAATCTATAGCAATTTAATAAAGAATCAACAAATTGCATTTTATAATCATAGGCCCAGATTCACAGAGCAATTACGCCTGTCTAACTGGTGTTAGACAGGAGTAATTTCAAATTTTGCGCGCCGTATCACTAGTTTGAATCCTCAAACCATGATACGGCGGCTTCGGGCTTCGATCCGAGAGGCTTACGTCCTCGTAAGCCTTCGGATCTACACTGCGATATTTTTGCGGCCGCTGGGAGGAGTTCGTGTCGTTTTCATGCATCGGGATATGCAAATGAGTTTTTACGGCGATCCACGAAGGTACGAGTGTCCCTCGCAATCGCCTACGTCATTTTTTGGCTACGTAATGTTAGAGGAGCTTTTTGCTGGTCTAACAGTGCGTAACCCATGTAAAGTATGGCCGTCGTTCCCGCGTCGATTTGAAAATATATATTTTTTTTTAACGTAACTCGTTCGGGAATAGGAATGTACGTAAACGACGCTACTACGACGTGACGACGTGTTTTCGCGCAATGCACGGCGGGAAATTTGCGAATGGAGCATGCGCAGTTCGATCGCCGCGGGAACGCGCCTATTTTAAATGCTTCACGCCCCCTACTCGCGCAGATGGATTGCGACGGGAGAAATACACTACGCCGCCGTCGTTTACTGGACAAAATCTACCTGGATTCCACGTAGAGCCAGGTAAAAAACGGCGGCGTAGTGTATTTCTGATACTCTACGAGAATCTAATTCTCTGTGAATCTGCCCCATAGGGTTTAGTTTGCAGTTTTGTGACCAGAAATTGCAATTTTGTCCACGTGACTGCGAAGGAATTTCAAAATGCAATGACTTACAAATGGAGCTATTCATCCAAATACATAAATCGGATTCAGTCATTCAGGACAGTTTCACAGCCTATAAAATCAAGTTCAATCACTTTTATATCTGGCTTTGTTTATATCTGGCTAATTTCAGTTAGGAATTGTTGAATTAAGAGAATTGTAGTTTAATCATTTTTATTCTCCTGGATATCTGCAACCAGAATATCTCACCTGCAGAGAATTTCACAATATAGGAATTCTGGCAACCCCGATCTAGAATTGTACAATTCTCTGAAGAATGGACATACACTGTATTACCAAAAGTATTGGAACACTGGACTTTACATGCACGTGAATTTTAATGGCATCCCTGTCTTAGTCCGTAGGGTTCAATATTGTGTTGGCAAACTCTTTGCAGCTATAACAGCTTCAACTCTTCTGGGAAGACTGTCCACAAGATTTAGGAGTGTGTCTATGAGAATGTTTGACCATCCTTCTAGAAGCGCATTTGTGATGTCATGCACCGATGTTGGACAGTCAAGTTCCTTAATCAAAAAACTCACTCACCCAAATCATTTGGTGGAGGGGGGATTATGGTGTGGGGTTGTTTTTTAGGGGTTGGGCTTGGCCCCTTAGTTCCAGTGAAGGGAACTCTTAAGGCATCAGCATACCAAGACATTTTGGACAATTTCATGCTCCCAACTTTGTGGAAACAGTTTGGGGATGGCCCCTTTCTGTTCCAACATGACTGCACCCCAGTGCACAAAATAAGGTCCATAAAGACATGGAAGAGCGAGTTTGGGGTGGAGGAACTTGACTGGCCTGCTATGCATAAAAGCTCATTGGGCCAGATCCATAGAGAGAGTATGCCGGTGTATCTACTGATACGCCGGTGTACTTTCAAAGTTCCCGCGTTGTATCTTTAGTTTGAATCCTCAAACCAAGATATGACGGCATCTGGGTTCGATCCGACAGGCGTACGCCTTCGGATCGTAGATGCAATACTTCGGCGTCCGCTGGGTGGAGTTCTCGTCGTTTTCCGCGTTGAGTATGCAAATGAGCTATTTCCGACGATCCACGAACCTACGCGCGGCCGTCGCATTCTCTTACGGCATTTCTAGTCGGCTTTTTCCAGCGTATAGTTAAAGCTGCTTTTTTGTGGCCTATAGTTATACTTGCCATGTTAAAGCGGAATTTCACCCTAAATATAAGATCTCCCATGTGATCCAGCATACTGGCGTCAGCGCCAGTATGCTGTTTTTTTTTTTTTTTTAATCCCCACACTTACTGTATTATCCTGTAATTTCATTTTTTTCCCCCGCGGTGGACGGCGCCAGTACAGCGCGTCACATCTTCCGAAAATACCCAATATAGACTCGGGTAATCTCGGCGAAAATGCGGCGCCTGCGCACAGACCTAGGAGCTGACTGCGCAGGCACCGTATTTCTCCGAGTCCTATTTCGGAGGGCGTGACGCGCCATAGCCGTAGGACTCGGAGAAATACAGCGCCTGCGCAGTCAGCTCCTAGGTCTGTGCGAATGCGCCGCATTTTCGCCGAGATTACCCGAGTCCATATTGGGTATTTTCGGAAGATGTGACGCGCTGTACTGGCGCCGTCCACCGCGGGGGAAAAAAATGAAATTACAGGATAATACAGTAAGTGTGGGATTAAAAAAAAAAAAAAAACAGCATACTGGCGCTGACGCCAGTATGCTGGATCACATGGGAGATCTTATATTTAGGGTGAAATTCCGCTTTAAGTATGGCCGTCGCTCCCGCGTCGAAATTTGAATTTTTTTTAAATTTTGCATAAGTCGTCCGTGAATAGGAATGTACGTAATTTATGCTAGTAAAAAAAATAACGTTGTTGCGACATAATTTAGCGCAATGCACGGCGGGAAATTTCTGAACGGAGCATGCGCAGTTCGATCGGCGTGGGGACGCGCTTAATTTAACTGAATTACGCCCCCTAATCGCCGATTTGAATTCCGCCGCAAGAAATACACTACGCCGCCGTAACTTACGGCGCATAATTTTTCAGGATTCGAAATTACGCCAGGTAAGGTATTGCAGCGTAGTGTATCTCTGATACGCTGCGCCGATCTATTTCTATGTGGATCTGGCCCATTATGTTTTTTAGTTCCTTGTAATAGTGGGTTTACGTTCTCTTTAATTTACATGTAAAGACACGTGTCCCAATACTTTTGGTTATATAGTGTATCTGCACACATATATTTAAAAGAATCAAATGTTTACAGTTCACTGATCTGCCCGGTTTTCAAACCAATTTTCTCACCATTAATTCCTCTACCAGTTTTGTCACCTACAATTGTTACATATTGTTTTCCGTGACCATATTATGCATTTTGAGTTCAAAGAAACCTTGGGGAATCTTTTGCCCAGTTATTGACTATTACACCAATATAGTAACAGGCATGATTTCATTTTATGATGATAGCTGCAATATGTGAAACCAATTTCTAGGTAAGAACAAGTAAAAATATACTTATGTTGCTTGATTAAATATAATGTTAGCTGGCAGTAAAAAAAAAACTCTTGCCATATTTTATCATTTATATGCTAATACTATTACATATTATTTTTTTCTTGCAATTTATTGAAATATTACATTATTAATGGACTAGGTTTTTTTTTTTAATACGCTGCTGCAAAGTGATTTATTTTTTACATGTTCGTTTTTGTTCTTAAAGGGGGAAAAAATAAAAATTAGAAACATGGATAATAAACTGCCTGTGAGTTACATTAATTCTGTATTTAGGTGTTTCAGAATTATGTACCTTCTCTGGCCACAAATATGTACCAGGAACCCTGGAATGGTTGTTGCAAGCAATTCAAATAGCTGAAAATTGTGTACCACACACTTAGGTTTAGATGTGGTTTGAAGAGCAATAAAGAAGGATTTAAGCTGGCTTGGAATCAACCCGAGATCTGTTTAACCAAGCCCGAGCTTGTGGGTTGAATCTCAGAACTCCGGTCTGTTCACAGAAATAGGGTGCCCTCTAGTCCAGAGTTACTTATAAAGCATGGCTTGTCCCCTAATACTCACAAAATATGTTTATGGTGGAGATGCACAAATAATGCAAAATCCACTCCACTGACAAATTGCCCAATTTGCCGCTACTTTTTTATTTTTTAAAGCAAAACTGTGGTTGGCATTACAAATAAGCATTTGCCATTAAAGGGGTTGTAAAGATATTTTTTCCCCCCTAAATAGCTTCCTTTCCCTTAGTGCAGTCCTCCTTCACTTACCTCATCCTTCCATTTTGCTTTTAACCACTTCGGGTCCGCGCTATTGACAAAATACGTCAACAGCGCGGACCTGAGGCGCCGGGGTCACGTCTTTGGACGTGATGTATTTGTAATTCCCTGCGCGCCAGTGGCGTAACCAGAGTAATGGGCGCCCGGGGCAGATTTTTTTTTTTCGCCCCCCCCCCCCCCGTATAATCATCCACACTGTAGATGACCGACCCTGAAACTTGCTTGTTGTGCACTGAGATTTGGGCCTTTTTTATTTTTATAATTTTTGCAGCAGCAACTTTAAGGGGCAATTTATAAAAAAATGTTTGGAGCTACCTGGAAAACTGCATGTACATTTGTTCACATGCGAATGGAGGCAACAATGGTGATGGCATTGGTGCCTGGTGGTAGCATGGAGGTCTGAGTCTCCTCTCTCCCCCAACTAGGTGCTGCTGGTGTGGTGGCGGTGCGGTGCCGAGTGTCAGTGACGGTCACTGACACTCGGCAAATTTTTTTGTAGTACATGCTATAGGATTGTAAGAGACTTGGGACAACTTTGAGTCACCCTAGGAGAGTAGCAAGGAGGCATGCATAGCGCGCTGCAGTGAACAGTGGCTGTGGCCAAATTGTGTTAACAGTGGAGAGGGGGGTGGACTTAAAGGGGCATGGTGTGCCCATAAAATATGATTAGATTAATAAAATAAATGTCACAGTTAAAATATGAACCTAGCTTATCTTAAAAGTGGACACTGTCAGTCAGTGGGGCAGTTAATGGTGTCAGTGGACGGTGTCAGTGGGGCAGTGGACGGTGCCAGTGGGGCAGTGGATGGTGCCAGTGGGGCAGAGGACGGTGTCAGTGGGGCAGAGGACGGTGTCAGTGGGGCAGAGGACGGTGTCAGTAGGGCAGAGGACGGTGTCAGTAGGGCAGAGGACGGTGTCAGTAGAGCAGAGGACGGTGTCAGTAGGGCAGTGGAGGGTGTCAGTAGAGCAGTGGACGGTGTCAGTAGAGCAGTGGATGGTGTCAGTAGGGCAGTGGACGGTGTCAGTAGGGCAGTGGACAATGTCAGTAGGGCAGTGGACGGTGTCAGTAGAGCAGTGGACGGTGTCAGTAGAGCATTGGACGGTGTCAGTAGAGCAGTGGACGGTGTCAGTAGAGCATTGGACGGTGTCAGTAAAGCAGTGGACGGTGTCAGTAAAGCAGTGGACGGTGTCAGTAGGGCAGTGGACGGTGTCAGTAGAGCAGTGGACGGTGTCAGTAGAGGGTGTCAGTAGGGCAGTGGACGGTGTCAGTAGAGCAGTGGACGGTGTCAGTAGAGCAGTGGACGGTGTCAGTAGAGGGTGTCAGTGGGGCAGTGAACGGTGTCAGTAGACCAGAGGACTTTTAATTGCCAAAAAAATAAAAATACAAGCAATCCACAGAAGAAAGAAGATATTAGATAAAGACTACTGAGTGAGCACAGGAGAATATAGTAAATATGCCAGGATGGGACTGCAGGGAGAAGTAGACTGATCTTCAATTAGCAGCCATGTCCCTGGAAAGAGCAGCATGACAAGTCCCACACTGGAGAGAGACTGTGAACTGATCTGCAGGAATGTAAAGACCCTTGCGCTCTGCACTCACCCATCTGTCGGTGTCCCCTTATCTCACACAGCAGGCTTTGTGTTTGTTCTTCCCGCTGTCCAGACAGGTCACATGCTCGTCTTGCAGAGGGGAGAGGGGAAGAGTCCGAGGCTGTATCTCTGCATGGAGAAGGCAGTGGTGTGTCTCTCTCCCTCACGCTCCCTCGCGCGCTGGCAGTGAGGCTCACTGAGTGAGCACATGACCACATATGCCCAATCACAGGGTGGTGGCCTGGCCGTATTTGCCTCGGGAGTCGGGACATTACGACTCCCACCATATTGATTAAAAAGTGGCACGCACCGTGCGCACGGCACGGTCCCAGTCCGGACGCCGGGATTTCGCCCCCCACAATTTTTCGCCCGGTGCGTGAGCCCCCCTGCCCCCCCGCTACGCCAGTCCCGTCGCATCACCGAGGATTCGATGCGTGTACCCGGCAGCCGCAGTGTCCGTCAGGTACACGCGATCGGCGGTGACAGAGCAGGGACGTGGAGCTGTGTGTGTAAACACACAGCTCCACGTCCTGTCAGGGAAAGAGGAGATCGATCTGTGTCTCTTGTACATAGAGACACAGCATCGGTCACCTCCCCCAGTCACCCCCCTCCCCCCACACAGTTAGAACACACCCAGGCAATACATTTAACCCCTTCCTCACCCCCTAGTGTTAACCCCTTCAATGCCAGTCACATTTATACAGTAATTAGTGCATATTTATAGCACTGGTCGCTGTATAAATGTGAATGGCTCCAAAAAGGTGTCAAAAGTGTCCGATGTGTCTGCCGTAATGTCGCAGTCCCAATAAAAATCGCAGATCGCCGCCATTACTAGTAAAAAAATAAAATAAAAAAAAAATCATAATTCTGTCCCCTATTTTGTAAGAGTTATAACTTTTGCGCAAAGCAGTCACTTATTGTGATTTTTTTTTTTTTTTACAAAAATACGTAGAAGAATACGTATCGGCCTTAACTGAGAAAAAAAAAATTGGGATATTTATTATAGCAACAAGTAAAAAATATATATATATTTTTAAATTGTCGCTCTTTTTTTGTTTATAACGCAAAAAATAAAAACCGCAGAGGTGATCAAATACCACCAAGCTCTATTTGTGGGGAAAAAAAGGACGCCAATTTTGTTTGGGAGCCACGTCGCACGACCGCGCAATTGTCAGTTAAAGCGACACAGTGCCGGAAGCTGAAATTTCGCCTGGGCACGAAGGGGGTTTATGTGCCCAGTAAGCAAGTGGTTAAATGTTAGGTAATAAATATGTGAGAAACAAAAAGGGGGACCAAGGTTGGGGGAAAGAACAGGGAAAAATAGTGGTCTCAGAGGAGATCAAGGGAAAAAGGGGTTACTAGTGGCAACAGTGTAAATGATCTGAAATTTATGTTTGATACAAAAAAAGAGAATTTTATTATTATTAAAGTATCAGGACATAGTTAGTACAAAAAGGGAAGGGGGAGATTGGGTCTTAAAAAGACATATCAAATTTCCTGGAATTGATATCTTACCATGAACATTAATTTACAAACAGGACGCACAATAAACAACATAAAGACACGACACTAGTCCGGACCAGAGGAGTTCTGTTATCAGTGACTCAAGATTATTCTCAAGAATGAAAGGTTCAATTTCGATTGGGTATAATAATGTAAATAATGAATAATAATATGGTCAGGGAAAACAATGTATCACCTGACTTCCAGTCGAATAGTACCGAATTGGTATAGTATCTGGTAACAGAGCTCTGTGTGTAAAGAGAGAGAGGTGGAAAGGTGCAATGATATTAATTGTCCTGCTGCAGCAAGGTTAGGCCGTGTACACACGACCGAGGTTCTCGCTGGAAACCAGCGAGAACCTCGCTGGAAGCTGCATTCCAGCGAGGACCTCGGCCGTGTGTACACTCTCGGCGAGCTTCCCGTCGGGAAGCCCGTCGAGCAGAAATAGAGAGCACGCTCTCTATTTGCTCGACGGCCCGCCTGGAACAATGGTTGCCATTCCCGACGGGCGGGTCGCCGATTTCGACGGCCGGCAGGGAACCTCGACGGGCGGAACGATGTGTTCTGCCCGTCGAGGTTCCCTGCCGTGTGTACACGGCCTAAGGGTTCTTGGCAATTGTGGAATTACTTATAAATTAGGTCCGTGATGAATCATTGGACCCATATGTAAGTAATAAATTGATTCCCATATAGTCCAAATAATAGAGCAATATAAATACTGAGATATTGTAAAGGGATGCCTTATTAGTGGAACCGATCCTCAGGGCTGTGTCAGGTTGTGATATTGGGAGATGAGAGCATGGTATAGATCCAAAGTGTGCTCACAGTGTAGAGCAGTGAAGTGTCCCGTTATCCTGAGCACATGTATAGCCGTTAAAGCATTAGGTTGCATAGTATGCTGACAGCATGCTGTTGATTAACATAAGGATGGCACGCAATGATCAATACAACATCTCAAAGTCATGCACAGTTGTACGTAGAAAAAGGCTCTGTACATTACCAAATGGAAGTTGATGTTCATCCAAGGCAGGATTGTATATTGCTGCCGATAGTTACTTTTTGTGGTTGTACAGACCTGTGTCATATGCATGACGTGGTGCTCGGCTGTGGTGTTAAGTGCTGTTGAAGTTGGTGCTCCATCCAGGTATCATCCCTCTGTTGTGGGGTATATGTAGCGGACGTGATTGTCCATAGAATGGGACTCCTTGATCAGGGACAGTTCACGGTTCAAGCTCAAACATCTCTGTCCGTAAGAGGTTAAATGTCCTTATTTCTTCTGAGAAATCCTCACTTCCTGTTCTTCTGTCTGTAACTCCACACAGTAATGTGAGGCTTTCTCCGTGGTGTGGAGAAAGCCTCTTGAGGGGGCGAGCAGGAGTGTCAGGATGCCCACTAACACACAGCTCCTTTCTCTATCTGCAAAGTAGAGAGCGTCCTGACCATCCTGCTCGCCCCCTCCCCTCTCAAGATTCTTTCTCCACACCAGGGAGAAAGCCTCACATTACTGTGTGGAGTTACAGACAGAAGAACAGGAAGTGAGGATTTCTCAGAAGAAATAAGGACATTTAAAAGCAAAAAGGAAGGATGAAGTAAGTGAAGGAGGACTGCACTAAGGTAAAGGAAGCTATTTAGGGAAACATTTTTTTACCTTTACAACCCCTTTAAGTACTAGACATGTGCATTAGTTTTTGTCTGATATTGTCGGGTATTTTCGTTATATATATATGTACAAACGAACATGCAGAATCCGAAAGATCCGACAAAAAAAAATGCTTTATTTTCGTTTTCGTTGCTACAACAGTTCGATATAAATAGGAGATTCGACATGACGCTGACAATAGCGATCTGTGTCTATCGAACCTGCGATCGACTGTGCCTAACCTTAAAGGGGTTGTAAAGGTAAAAGTTTTTTCACCTTAATGCATTCTATGCATTAAGGTGAAAAAACTTCCGACTATAACGTCCCCCCCGCCCCCCGTTATACTTACCTGACCTCTCGAAAGTCTCGCGCTCGGCCCCGACATCCTATTCACCGCTCAGCCTGGCAGTTGATTGGCTAGAGCGGATGGATTGAAAGCAGCGCAGCCATTGGCTGGCGCTGGTATCAATCACATCCAATGGCGCGGCACGCCAAGGGGCGGGGCCGAGTGATACAGTGATATGGCCGCTCGCTGCATCACGGTAGTGCGCCTGCAAGGACTCCACACAATGCGAGGGAGCTCGCATGAATGTGTGGAGTACTTGCAGGGAGGACCCCACGAGGGACCCCAGAAGACGTGGATCGGGGCCACTCTGTGCAAAACAAGCTGCACAGTGGAGGAAAGTATAACATGTTTATTATTTTTAAAAAATATATGTTTTCTTTATAAACCCTTTAACTCTATTAGTCCAAGATGATTCTACTTAGAGAGAAAAGATTCAACATAGAACATAGAGACAGTGTTGGGGTAGACCATTCGACATGAATGGCGAAGATTTGACGAAGCAGCGAAAAACATACAAACGTCTAATCTGTCATTGAAGGCTTATGGTGTCCGTCGAAAGTTCTAAGAAGATTCGACAAGCAGCTAAACTGTACGACGCCGCAATCGTACATTTCCGGTCAAATGCTCGGCCCATAGACTATAGAAGAATTCGAATGTTGGTTGACTAGTAATAATAATTCATAAATATAATTATTACTAGTGTCATACAACATTAGAATTCTACTATAGCTTGTAGGCGGAACATTCGACCAGAAATGTACGATTGCGGCGTCGTACAGTTTAGCTGCTCTATTGAATCTTCTTAGAACATTCCACAGACACCATAAGCCTTCAATGACAGATTCGACCTTAATTAATTCGGATTTTCGGACGAATGCATTTTTTAACTAAACAAAATAAATAAAAACTAATTTTGGGAGTAACAAAATAAATGTATTTTTCGGACGAAAACGAAATTCCAAAACACATTTTTTTAGTGTGCGCATGTCTATTAACCACTTAACCCCCGGACCATATGGGCTGCCCAATGACCAGAGCACTTTTTGTGATTCGGCACTGCGTCGCTTTAACTGACAATTGCGCGGTCGTGCGACGTGGCTCCCAAACAAAATTGCCGTCCTTTTTTTCCCACAAAATAGAGCTTTCTTTTGGTGGTATTTTATCATCTATGTGGTTTTTATTTTTTGCGCTATAAACAAAAATAGAGCGACAATTTTGAAAAAAATGCAATATTTTTTACTTTTTGCTGTAATAAATATCACCCAAAAATATATAAAAACATTTTTTTTCCTCAGTTTAGGCCGATAAGTATTCTTCTACATATTTTTCGTAAAAAAAATCATAATAAGTGTTTATTGATTGGTTTGCGCAAAAGTTATAGCGTTTACAAAATAGGGGTTGTAGTTTTATGGCATTTTTATTAATATTTTTTTTTTTACTAGTAATGGCGGCGATCAGCATTTTTTTCAGTACTGCGACATTATGGCGGGCACTTCGGACACTTTTGACACATTTTTGGGACCATTGGCATTTTTTTTAGCGATCAATGCTGGATTGGATTACTATAAAAATGCCATTGGCAGTGAAGGGGTTAACACTAGGGGCGGGGAAGGGGTTAAGTATGTTCCTGGGTGTGCTCTAACTGTATGGGGGGGGGGTGGCCTCACTAGGGGAAATCACTGATCTTCTGTTCATACATTCTATGAACAGAAGATCAGGTTTTCCCCCGCTGACAGGACCGGGAGCTTTGTGTTTACACACATAGCTCCCAGTCCTAGCTCTGTAACGAGCGTGCACGGGACTCGGGGGCGAGCGGGGGGCACGCGCACCGGCAGTGCGCATGCGCCCCCTAGTGGCGGCTGAAGAGCCGACGTAGAGCTACGGGCTCTCGCCCAGGAGAGCCGACCTGCCGCAGTAAAATGACAGCGGCAGGTCGGCAAGCAGTTAAAATGATCGTGTGTGGGCAAAACGTTGTTTTATGTCTTCAAAAAAACAACCAAAAAAAAAATTTGAACATGCTTGAATTTTTTATGTCGTTTTTCTGAATTTCGTTTTTTTGTGTCATAAAAAATTATCGTGTGTGGGAAAAACGACGTTTAAAACAACGTTTTTAAACCCACGCATGCTCAGAAGCAAGTTATGAGATGGGAGCTTCAATGGAACAGAGTGCCGTCGAAAGTGTCTTACGTAACCGCACTTTGCAAGAACATTTTCAGAAAACGATGGTGTGTAGGCAACGTCGTTTTTTAAAATGAAGTTTGAAAAACTTTGGTATTTTTCATGAAAAAAATGAAATTTTTTACAAGACAAAAAATGACCGTGTGTACGCGGCATACGTTTTAACACTCTGCTGTTTCTATACACGTGGGCAAGGACCTTATAATTTGTTCTATTGCTCCAACATTTGGCAAAGAAGATTTGGTAGCGGCCTAAATACCAGACCAATCCGCAGTAACAAATGAGTGTCCCCAAATCCAGCTCCCATTTAGTAACATATGATGGTGGTCCAGAATCAGGTTTAAAACTCAATTGTTTGTAGAGAATAGATATGAGTCCTTTTATATGAGGGTCACTTTTACAATCCATTCAAACTGTGACATCTGGGTCAGTAAGAAGCCAGTTTTAAGGTATAGCAAGTTTCTAATTTGTAGATATCAGAATAACTCTGTCTAGAAAGGCCATAGGCTTCGCAAAATGTTAGGAAGGGGTGGATAGAAGTCACTGAAACTAGTTTATGTAAGCGACCATGGGCTAAAGGAACTAGGGGAATCCCAAGCTGGTTAAATGAGGGGTTTCTGAAGAAAGAAAGAAGTGGGTTATGAGGTGATTGGAGGTTTCCATTTGCAATTGGACATTTTATGGTTACACAACCTTTACATTACTATAATCTTTTTATATGGACTATAAACTGATAGAGCTATAAATAAATGGTTGTGGAACAAATTATCAAGGTTTACGAAGAGCCATCCCATTTCTGAGGGCTTTTGAGAGGAATACTGGGACATGACGCTGTAATGTTTTCAATAATGATGGCACTGGGTTTTAAAATAAAGTAAGTAATGGAAACAGAAAGGTCTTATTAAAATAAATTCTGTAGCATGTTGATGGGAAGGAGCGAGGGGCATGAAAGGGGAGCCCAAATATATTAAACTTCAGCTTTAACTTTTTATAGGTTCCCTAACAAATCTTTACTTTTTGAGTTCAGGTCCACTTAAAGCGGACCTTTAGTCCCCTTTCACACTGTAAACGTTTGGGGTAATTAACTCTTGTGGCAGATGCGTTTTTTGTGCAGTGAGTCAACACCAAACAGGCATATGATGTTAAGGGCCTGGTAGCCCACGTTTATTAAAGGAGAAAAAAGAAACAAAAGTCCATTCAGGAATCCCACGCAGGGGTTTAAACGTTATCCAAAAATAAATGAAAATACCAGCCCACCTGGCTACTCTTCAACAGCACTGCTGTTATAGGTATTGGTTCCTCAAACCATAAGCTCCTCCAGACCCACAGTCCTGGATGCACAAGTTTTTGGCTTCTTAAACGCACACAGCTTGAAGTCCCTTAATGCACACAGCTTTAGGCTTCTTGGGCGCACACAGCTTTGAAGCCCTTCAACGCACACAGCGTTTGTCCTCACACAGAGACACTCACCAGCAGCCACTGCTCCAACTCCACCTTCCTCTCCCCTTCCTTCCCAGCCCTTCCTTTAATGAGCTGTCTGCACCTGGGAAGGCAGCTTGCAGGCTATCTTAAAAACCTGGACACAGGTTGGAGACCCAGTCCCACCCAGATCTCTGAAGGATCTCCAAGCCATAGAGCCCCATGAAGTAATAGGAAAAATATGAGAAAACTGCCAGCGCAGTTTTCTCTGTTTTTAAATGTATGCTCTGCAGCTCTGCATATTGGCTGAATGCAGACTCTGTGTCCACTTCATCATCATTTTTATAGTTACAGTAGCGCCTACTGTTACAACACTTATACGACTTGTCTCACGATTTTGGACTGTAAAATCGTATGACAAGTCATTCTCCATTATTTTTAATGACTTTCATTCATACTGGCACGATTTTAAGTAGTGCCGACTTCAAAGTAGTCCTTGCACTACTTTGGTCCGATTTTGATGCCACTTACACAGGCATTCATCGAAATCACGGCAGCGAATCGCGGCGAATCGCGGCAAAATCGCGGTAAAATCGCGGTCCGAAATCACTTTGAAGTCGTACAAGTGTGAAAGGGAGCTTACTCAAAAATTACTCTGAGGCCGCGTACACACGATCAAACATGTCCGCTGAAACTAGTCAGCAGACCAGTTTCAGCGGACATGTTCGATCGTGTGTACGGCCTATCCGTCCATCTGGCTGCACCTCCTCTCCTCATCCCGCAATCCAGCCACGTTTCCAGGAGCTCTTCCTGTTGGGTCTGAAAGAGTGACCCTCCCCCAGGGCGAGAACTGTCCCAGTAGTAATCGGCGCACGTACCTACCAGTAGGACGTGTGGCTCCTGGGCTCCAGACAGGCAGGGTTTCCACCCCCCGCCTCAGCAGGCCTATTCATCAGCCTCCCCTGGCCGCTTCTCACTCTCCTAAGGACCTCTCCAGGTAAGCCCCTGCTACTCAGGGCGATCTACACCTCCCCAGGACCCGGATCTCCTCCATCGGAGAAACACCTCCCCTGGAACCGATTGGCGGCCGTCCTTATCAGGATAAGCCGCCGAATCAGCTGAACGCTGGGGCCTCTTTCCCTCTCCTTACCCCACATTACCACCCACCAGCCAAGCAACCTTCCCCCCCGGCGCCTCCCCGCGATTCCCCGTTTTCTCCCCTGAACCGCGCCAGCCACTGCTGATTCGCGGCCGCCGCATCTTAGGAAAGGCCGCGGCTTCATCCGCGGCCTAGCGGCGCGCCGCACTCTCGGCCAATAACGCCTTTAGTAACCCCCCAGGAGCTCACCCCCAGCCCCTGTAGGACTCATCCACCCCTGGCCTCAACAACCAGCCCCCCCCCCCTGCTCACCAATCCACCCAGCTGGCTACACACCAGCCTGGGTCCCATGTCCTGCTCCTGGTCGGCGGCCATCTTGGTACACCCCAGCAGCAGTGTCAGCTCTCCCCCCCCCACCCCCCTTTTCACAATTTAATAGTACTTGATCCAGGGGTTCGCCCGATCGCCTTTCAGGGATCAGGAAGGAATTTTTTCCCCTACCAAGCAAATTGGCATTGCATGGTTAGGGTTTTTTTGCCTTCCTCTGGACCAAGCCGGGAGGATTCACTGAATCCTCTCTTCATCGCCACCAAAAGAAACGACTTTTCTCCCGGTGAATGGCGACCATGGCTGATCTGCGGTACTCCGCAGAAACCATTTGGAATCTGAGGCGTTTCGCCGCAATACTGCCAGCCATCACCAAAAAGACCCTAAGAATTGAACAACTTTTGAGGATCGATCGACGATCGACTGTCAAAAATTTTAGCCGTTTACCCCAACCTAAGCCCATTTCATGTGCTTTGATCAACACAAGATCGGCAGTAAAACACCGACTTGAAATCAGATCACCATGCAATTAAATTCATTATTTCCGAATTCCCCCCTTAACAAAAACATCAAATCCAGTGACAACACACTGGACCAGATGTCAGAAGAAGCTCCACTCGGAACTCTTCAAAGCCACGCTAGGGGAAAAAATAAACACAATTCAGCCGCACCAAACAGCGGAAGAAACACTGGAGGCCATAAACACAGCACTATTGCAGTCAGCTGACTTGATAGCGCCGAAACGAAAGACCCAGATCAGGAAAAATAACTCCGGCTGGTTCAACAACCAGCTGGCGTTACTGAAGCAAGAGCGCAGAAGGGCAGAAGCAGCCTGGAAAAGAAGCTCTTCAGATGAGAACCTCTCGATCTACAAGGCAATAACCAGAAAATACTACAAGCAAATCTTCAAAGCCAAGAGAAACTATTTTTCTGAGGCTATCAACGGTGCCCTAAATCGCCCCTGTGAACTCTTCAAGCTGGTCACTCAGACCATGAATCCAGGATGTCTTGAAGCCCCCAACTTGGATACACAAGAATTTTGCGATGAGTTATCGGATTGCTTCATTAACAAAATTGAGGCAATTCGGCAAAGCATTCAGCAAAACAATTCAGCCGCACCAAACAGCGGAAGAAACACTGAAGGCCATAAACACAGCACTATTGCACTCAGCTGACTTGATAGCGCCGAAACGAAAGACCCAGATCAGGAAAAATAACTCTGGCTGGTTCAACAACCAGCTGGCGTTACTGAAGCAAGAGCGCAGAAGGGCAGAAGCAGCCTGGAAAAGAAGCTCTTCAGATGAGAACCTCTCGATCTACAAGGCAATAACCAGAAAATACTACAAGCAAATCTTCGAAGCCAAGAGAAACTATTTTTCTGAGGCTATCAACGGTGCCCTAAATCGCCCCCGTGAACTCTTCAAGCTGGTCACTCAGACCATGAATCCAGGATGTCTTGAAGCCCCCAACTTGGATACACAAGAATTTTGCGATGAGTTATCGGATTGCTTCATTAACAAAATTGAGGCAATTCGGCAAAGCATTCAGCAAAACAATTCAGCCGCACCAAACAGCGGAAGAAACACTGGAGGCCATAAACACAGCACTATTGCAGTCAGCTGACTTGATAGCGCCGAAACGAAAGACCCAGATCAGGAAAAATAACTCTGGCTGGTTCAACAACCAGCTGGCGTTACTGAAGCAAGAGCGCAGAAGGGCAGAAGCAGCCTGGAAAAGAAGCTCTTCAGATGAGAACCTCTCGATCTACAAGACAATAACCAGAAAATACTACAAGCAAATCTTCGAAGCCAAGAGAAACTATTTTTCTGAGGCTATCAACGGTGCCCTAAATCGCCCCCGTGAACTCTTCAAGCTGGTCACTCAGACCATGAATCCAGGATGTCTTGAAGCCCCCAACTTGGATACACAAGAATTTTGCGATGAGTTATCGGATTGCTTCATTAACAAAATTGAGGCAATTCGGCAAAGCATTCAGCAAAACAATTGCTCTCCCAGCCCCCCCCGTAGTCATTTACACAGCACCGGCAGCAATTCACCACAGTTTGGTGAGTTCACGCTGGAACCCATCTCCATTCAGACCACTAAAAATATCATCGGCACTCTGCGCAACAGCACTGCGCCAAATGATATTATCCCCACCAAACTGCTGAAGGAATGCGCCGACATCCTGGCACCTCCTGTCACGCAGCTTATCAACCAATCCTTCAGGGAGGGCATAATGCCCACCCAGCTGAAGGAGGGCTTCATTCAACCCATCTTAAAGAAAGCCACCCTGGATCCTAAGGATCCACTCAACTGGCGCCCCATAACAGGCCTAAATGTTCTCTCCAAGGTAATGGAGAGAGCAGTGGTACAGCAGCTGCAACAGCATCTAGATACCCACAACTTACTCGACCCATTTCAATCAGGATTCCGTCCTGGACACGGGACAGAATCAGCATTGCTTAAGATATGGGACGACGTTCTCGAGGCCGCAGACGAAGGAGAATCTTCTCTTCTGGTTCTGCTGGACCTAAGCGCAGCCTTTGATACAGTTGATCACAAGCTGTTATTGACTCGGCTGGCTAATATAGCCAAAGTCGCAGAAAGCGATCTATCCTGGTTCTCCTCTTTTTTGGTAAACCGATCGCAAATAGTGAAGCTAGGACCCTTCACTTCAGAACAACGCACATTATCGTGCGGGGTCCCTCAAGGATCTCCCCTGTCGCTGATGTTATTCAACATCTATGTGCGTCCTCTTTTCGAAATCATCAGCAGCCAAAAACTGCTATATCACTCTTATGCAGACGACACGCAACTGTACTTCCGCATTTGCAATAAAAAGGATCACCACCTCAACCTAGAGACATGCCTCTCTTTGATAGAGGACTGGATGACAAAGAGTTATCTCAAACTCAACGGAGCGAAAACAGAACTTCTTCTGTTTCACGCCAAGCGTAGGAATCAATCGACAACAACCTGGATCCCCCCGCCCATTCTGGGCAAAATCATCACCCCTAGCGCCAAAGTCAAAAGTCTTGGGGTCATCTTTGACTTTGAAATGACAATGAACGCACAAATAGGGGCAGTAGTCAGCGGATCTCACTATCTGCTGCGCCTACTACGCAGACTCACTCCTTTTATTCCCAAGAAAGACATAGCGGTCATGTTGGGAGCGATTGTAAACTCCAGACTGGACTATGCAAATGCCCTTTACCTCGGACTCCCCAAGTACCAAATCGCTCGTCTTCAAGTCGTTCAAAATACGGCCGCCAGACTTGTGACTGGGAAAAAACCTTGGGAATCAATCTCACCTTCACTGAGATCCCTTCACTGGCTACCAGTTAAAGACAGAATCACCTTTAAAGCTCTCTGTCTAACGCATAGATGTATCCATGGGAATGCTCCCCATTATCTGGGAAAAATTATCATGCGAAAAATTTTAAGTTCACAATCCCAATCGTATTCTTCGATCCACCAATCAAAATTGGCTTCAGATACCGAAAGTCAGATACAAGTCCAAAGGAGACAGGAGATTCGCTGTCCAGGGTCCCAGACTATGGAACGCCTTACCAGCCAGCATTCGGCTGGAGGAGAACTACTTAGTCTTCAGGAGAAAGATTAAGACTCATTTCTTTTGATCTCAAAGGAGACAGGAACAACAAGCGCCCAGAGGCGATTTATTTCGCATGTGCTGCGCTATATAAGTTCTTCATTCATTCATTCATTCATCCGACCGTTTTCCAGCGGACAAAAATTTCCAAACATGCTTGAAAACATGTCCGCTGGAGACCTGTCCGTCAGACAGGTTCGATGGTTAGTACACAAAATCATCGGACCAAAATCCCCCGCATGCTCAGACATGTTTCCTTATTATTGCCTTACATGCCCTGTACACACGATCGGCTCATCCGATGAAAACGGACTGATGGATTTTTTCATCAGATATCCGATGAAGCTGGCTTTCATCAGTCTTGCCTACACACCATCAGTTAAAAAAACGATCGTGTCAGAACGCGGTGACGTAAAACACAACGACGTGCTGAAAAAAACGAAGTTCAATGCTTCTGAGCATGCGTCGACTTGATTCTGAGCATGCGTTGATTTTTAACCGATGGATTTCCCCATAGACGATCGTTTTTTTTCTATCGGTTTTTTAACCATTAGATAATTTTAAAACAAGTTCCTAGTTTTTTCACAGCTGGATCAAAAACCGATGGGGCCCACACACAATCGGTACGTCTGATGAAAACGGTCCATCAGACCGTTTTCATCAGACGAACCGATCGTGTGTACGCGACATTAGTTCCTCACCAAGCCAAGGAAGGCGCCACATTGGCTACATTCACCCCTTATCCACAGCCTGCTGGGCTAACGTCGCAATTTTCATTGTTGGAAACCTAAAAGATCTATACATAAACTCTATTGCATCTAATCTATACAATCCAGAACCTCTTGTTATTTCAAGTAGTCATATTATATCATTATGTGACTAATTTACAACATTTATGAAACTCTCCAGTAGCACTGAGTCAGAAAACATGTTTAATGATCACCAGCATTATGTAAGCTTCAGAAGCTCCAATGACTGAACTATAACCCCTGCCAAAATGTCATGTGAAGATTTGAGAAGGTCACTGAAAGATGAAGAATCTCTATAAATTACAGTGTTTTTTGAAAGCCTATTACTCATATGTTTCGTTTCTAGAGTCTAGGAAGACATAGGAAAAGTCTTGTTTAAACTAATGTAATTAATACCACAGATGGGTTAGAAAGACATATTAAAATAAAATGAGATTACATGATGTACCATTTGCAATAACATGTGAGGTTAACATCAGAATAATACTTTCTTAAAATATGTTACATTATCTATATTTGCCATTTTTGTGGTTTCTGGTTTGTAGATTTATCTTTATGAACTCACTGTTGTCCCACCATGAGGCCATAAAATGTCATGAAAGTGAAGATACAAATAACTACAGTAAAACCTTGGATTGCGAGCATAATTAGTTCCAGAAACATGCTTGTAATCCAAAGCACTTGTATATCAAAGCGAATTTCCCCATAAGAAATAAACCTTGATGATTTGTAAATTATAGAACACTATTCCTCCCACTAATACAACCGATGGGGCACTATTGCCCCACCAGTAGGGTACAATTCCTCCCCATGATACCAATGATGGGGCAGTATTCCTCCCACTGATACCACCAATGAGGTACTATTCCTTTCACTAATACCAGTGATAGGTCACTATTCCTCCCACTGATTCCAACAAAGGTGGCCCTATTCCTTCCACTAATACCAGTTATAGGTCACTATTCCTCCTCCTACAGACCACAGGTGCTATATAGACATGTGCATTTCGTTTCGTTACGAATTCGAATTCGGACAAATTTTTCATTATTCGGAAATTCGGATGCATCCGAATTTCCGAATTACAAAATTAACGAATTTAACCACTTAAGACCCGGACCAAAATGCAGGTAAAGGACCTTGCCCCTTTTTGCGATTCGGCACTGCGTCGTTTTAACTGAAAATTGGCATCCTTTTTTCCCCCACAAATAGAGCTTTCTTTTGGTGGTATTTGATCACCTCTGCGGTTTTTATTTTTTGCGCTATAAACAAAAATAGAGCGACAATTTAAAAAAAAATGCAATAATTTTTACTTTTTGCTATAATAAATATCCCCCAAAAATATATAAAAAAACATATTTTTTCCTCAGTTTAGGCCGATACGTATTCTTCTACCTATTTTTGGTAAAAAAAATCGCAATAAGCGTTTATCGGTTGGTTTTCGCAAAATTTATAGCGTTTACAAAATAAGGGATAGTTTTATTGCATTTTTATTATTTTTTTTTTTTTTTACTACTAATAGCGGCGATCAGCGATTTTTTTCGTGACTGCGACATTATGGCCGACACTTCGGACAATTTTGACACATTTTTGGGACAATTGTCATTTTCACAGCAAAAAATGCATTTAAATTGCATTGTTTACTGTGGAAATGACAGTTGCAGTTTGGGAGTTAACCACAGGTGGCGCTGTAGGGGATGTGTGCCTATGTGTTGTGTTTACAACTGTAGGGGGGTGTGGCTGTAGGTGTGACTTCATCGATCGTGTCCCCCTATTACAGGGATGACGCGATCGATGCTACGGCCACAGAGAAGCACGGGGAAGCCATGTTTACACACGGCTCTCCCCGTTCTTCCGCTCCAGGGACGGATCACCGCACTGCAGCGGCGATCGGGTGTGCGAATCCCGCGGTCCCGATCCTGGAGCTTCGGACCGGGCCACGGGCGTGTGCCCGCGACCCACGGCTTGGTACTAAAATCAACGTATATATACGTTGATGTGCCCAGCCGTGCCATTCTGCCGACGTAAATGTGCAGTAGGCGGTCCTTAAGTGGTTAAAGAAATTTGAAAAAACGTGAACGAAATTCGAACTCGAAAAAATTCGAAACGAATTTGAAAAGAATTCGAATTGAATTCGGAAAAAATTCGAATCGAATTCGAAAACAATTCGAATCGAAAACAAATTCGAATGAAAATTGAAAGCAAGTTTGAATCAAAATCTAAAAAATATAAATCGATTTCTAAAAAAGAATACAATAAAATAGAATATAAAATAATAAAACAATAGAATGAAAATCAAAGAATAGTAAAGAACAGAATAGAATTTAATAGAATGTAATCAAATACAATAATACAAATACAAATACAAATACATACAATCAAATCCGGTTGAAATAATTTCAAATTCGGTTGAAATCATTTCCAATCCGGTGGAAATAATTTCAAATCCAGTAGAAATAATTTCCAATCCGGTTGAAATAATTTCAAATCCGTTTGAAATAATTTCCAATCCGTTTGAAATAATTTCCAATCCGTTTGAAATAATTTCCAATCCGGTTGAAATAATTTCAAATTCAGGTGAAAAAATTTCCAATTCGGTTGAAATAATTTCCAATCCGGTAGAAATAATTTCAAATCCGGTTGAAATAATTTTCAATCTGGTGGAAATAATTTCAAATCCAGTTGAAATAATTTCAAATCCGGTTGAAATAATTTCCAATCCGGTTGAAATATCATCGAATTTGGTTGAAATATTAACGATAACGGATGAAATATTGTTGAATTCTGTTGAAATATCATATATCAAAATATGATCGAATTCGAATCCGGTAGAAATATTATCGAATCCAGTAGAAATCTTTTCGAATTCAACGGTTTTTCGAATTTGGTTGAAAACGATCAAATTCAACCGGGTTTTCGAATTCGGTCGAAAACGATCGAATTCGACCGGGTTTTTTCGAATTCGGTAGAAAACGATCGAATTCCGAAAACGAATTTAACACATTTAACGAATTTAACTTAACGAAATTAATTAAATAACGAATAAAAACGAAACGAAACGAAACAAATTTTTTCCTTTTGCACATGTCTAGTGCTATATCATTTTCTATACTCACACTGACCACCAAAACTGAGAAATGTTCTACTCCCAATTGCGCCAGTCCGGCCCCCCTATAGTTTGAAGGACAGTAAAATGGCCCTTTGTTTAGAACGTTTGGAGACCCCTGGACTGGGGTAAAGCAAAGTAAAGTAGATGAAGAGCAATTTTTGGGTGAAAGTTCGGATGAAGTGCCACTCAAAGGTTTGCTAAGAAACCCATAGAAAGGTAAAGCTGAAGTGCCATCTGTTTTGAACAGCTTCATGATTGGATAGATTTTGTTTTTCCCTTTTTTTTTCCATCAGCTTCCATAAAGAAAAAGTAATTGAGAAAATGCATGACCAGATAAGGGGTGCTTGGATTAACCACTTGCCATCTGCGCTATAGCCAAATGATGGCTACAACGCAGACATGAATTTCCGGGAGGCTGTCAATAAACGTCCTCCCCTTTGCACGTCCTCCTCTTCAGGGCACGTGCGGTGCGAGCTGTGATCACCCGAGTCACTGAGACTCGGTGATCACAGAACGAAGTAAGGGGCCGGTCCCGGCCCCTTACCATGTGATCAGCTGTCAGCCAATGACAGCTGATCACGTGATGTAAACAAAACTTGGTAATCGTTTTTTTTTTTTCTCCTTATGCTGACAGGGTGAGGAGAAAACAAAGCCGATCTTTGGCTTTTGTGTAAGGAACATTGATCCCCAATGAAAGAGACACATCCATCCGCCTTATCAGTGCCCACCAGTTCTGCCTGCCAGTGCCCCCTGCCACATCTCCCTGCCAGTGCCCCCTGTCAGTGACCATCAGTGCCACCTATCAATGCCCATGAGTGCCACCTATCAATGCCCACCAGTGTTGACAATCAGTGCCACCTAGCAGTGCTGCCTATCAGTCTCACCTACCAGTGCTGATCAGTGCCCATTATTGCCATCCATCAGTGCCCATCACTGCCACCTATCAGTGCTACCTATTGGTGCCAATTTTCAGTGCCCACCAGTGCCACCTATCAATGCCTTTCAATGCCCACCAATGCCGCCTATAAGTGCCGCCTATCAGTGCCAACCAGTGCCGCCTTATCGGTGCCCACCAGTGAAGCCCATCGGTGTCCATCAGCGCAGCCTCATCAGCGTACATCAATGAAGGAGAAAAATTATCCGTTTTAAAAAATGTATAACAAAATATAAAACGTTTTGTATTTTTCTTTAATTCAGTCTTTTTTTTTAAAATTAACAAAAAATTAAAACCGCAGAGGTGATCAAATGCCATATTTGCGGGAAAAAAATGATAACAATTTCATTTGGGTACTGTGTTGTATGACCGCGCAATTGTCATCCAAAGAGTGAGAGCACTGAAAGATGAAAATTGGTCTGGGCAGGAGGGGGGTTTAAAGGGGTTGTAAAGACAAAAATATGTTCCTCTTAAATTAAAGTCTGACAGTAGCTGATAAAGTAAAAAGTAATGTTTTGCATTATAACTAGTTTGATACCTGTTGAAATCTAGCTGTTTTATTCACCTCCGTCACTCCTGAATCGTTATTCTCACTGACTTCCTGGTTTGCGGTGCGCATTCATTCTTGCTACATCACGGCCTAATGGGATCTACAGTTCCCATTATGCTTGGCCTCCATGCCTGTGAGGGATAAGAGAGCATCTTCACGCAGGGCTGTAGTCATAGGGAGGGGGGTAAGCACATTCTGCTTTCCACCAAGCAAAACGGCTCAGGTGCTGGTGGAAAGCAAGAAGAGGAGAGACAGGAAATGGCATTTTCAAACCTGGATTACTGTATTTTGGAGGTCAAAAGGAAAAACTAGGTAAGTGATGTTTAAATGCTCTAGCTTACAGCAATCAATTAATGTAATAAAAAATGAACCTTTAGTGTTCCTTTAAGTGCCCAGTAAGCAAGTGGTTAAAAAAAAAAAAAAATCACAAACATAAAGGCAAGGCCATTGAAAATCCATAAAAGGGTAGACTATCTTGCAGTAGTACACACGATAGGTTAAACCGATGAGAATGGTCTGATGGACCGTTTTCATCGGACCAAACCGATCGTGTGTGGGCCCCATCGGTTAGTTATCCATCGGTAAAAAAAAAAGCAAACTTGTTTTAAATTTTAAAAATCCCCACATGCTCAGAATCAAGTCGACGCATGCTTGGAAGCATTGAACTGTGACGTCGTTGCGTTTTACATCACCGCGTTCTGACCCGATCGTCATCGGTTAACCAATGGAAACGGTCCATCAGAACGTTCTCATCGGATGGACTGATCGTGTGTATAAGGCTTAACATCATTAGCAAACTGAGGTCAACCTTTAACCTTAAATTTTATATCTGTACCCGTTGAAATATTTCTATCCGTTATCCATGCTTTGGTGTAAAAAAAAAAAAATCCCTATTATTTAAACACCTGACAGTAATTTACTTTTAAAACCTTCAGATTTTGTAAAAATAAATTTATATTGATTCCTACTCTGAAATGAACCTCGACACATTGAAATTCTAAAAAAAAAACAAGATAACGTGACATGCTAAGCCTCCGCATAAGGTTACCATGGAGTATGTGTACATACAATAGCACATATCCTTTAGCAGCTGGTTGAGCCCATGTTGACCATACTGCAGTCCTAAAGATATATGGATTTTATTTCCTACTTTATCCACTTACGTACCTCTCCCTACATGCTTTTATTCCAGCATAATACTGGTATCAGCCATCTTTCTTGGTGGAATTATTACCAATGGATCAAAGAGGATCTAACTTTTAAAGAATAACAGAACTTTCTAAAAAGAAAAGTGATGAATATTTTTTCCTTCTGCTTACACAGCTGGACATATTCCTACTAGGGTCTCTATAAAAAGAAAATACAGTTTAGATGAAAAAGAGAATCATTATTTTATGATTATTCATGGTTAAATAATGATAAGTCACAATTATCAGGAGATTGGCAGTTAAGGCGGCGTACACAGGACCGAGGTTCTCGCTGGAAACCAGCGAGAACCTCGCTGGAAGCTGCATTCCAGCGAGAACCTCGGCCGTGTGTACGCTCTCGGCGAGCATCCCGTCGGGAATGCCATCGAGCAGAAATAGAGAGCTGTTCTCTATTTGCTCGACGGCCCGCCTGGATGAATGGCTGGTTGCCATTCCCGACGGGCGGGTCACCGAATCTGACGGCCGGCAAAGAACCTCGACGGGCGGAACGATGTGTTCTGCCCGTCGAGGTTCTCTGCCGTGTGTACGCGGCTTTAGACTGGAAATTCTTCAAAGGCTGGTGACACTTTGCAGAAATATGAGGTTGTCTTTTTCACACCACCTTTGTAAGGAGTATAGGATCACTGTTTACATTCCTTGAAGGGTAAATCCTCTCCCAGAACACTAATAATGTCCATAGATTTGTCATCATTACAGGTGACTTTAGAAGCGATTCTACCATTTCTCAGTACTAGGTTGGAAAGCAAACAACAACTGGAATTACTTTAGAAACTGGTAAAACCAAGCCACTTAAAGTGATACTATGGGTTCAAGTTAAAAACAAACAAACAATCCAAAAAAAAAACATGTCATACTTACCTCCACTGTGCAGTTAGTTTTGCAGAGAGTGGCCCCGATCATTCTCTTTTGGGGTCCCACAGCGGATCTCGTGGCTCCTCCCCGCAATAGATAACCCCCTCTGGGAAGTTCTCTCCCGTGGGGGGGGGGGGTTCCTTACAGACGCACACCTGTGTCATACACTCGGCATGCATAGCCGCCGAGTGAATGACTCGGCCCCGCCCCCAGCAGCCTCGTCATTGGATTTGATTGACAGCAGAGGGAGCCATTGGCTGCGCTGCTATCAATCTATTCAATGAAGAGCCGAGAAGCCGTGGGGAGAACGTTGCAGGATCGCGCCCACGGAAGACACTCCACACCAGGGAGGAAGCTTCCCAATACTGTGTGTAGTTATAGACAGAAGAACAGGAAGTGAGGATTTCTCAGAAGAAATAAGGACATTTAAAAGCAAAATGAAAGGATGAGGTAAGTGAAGGATGACTGCACTAAGGTAAAGGAAGCTATTTAGGGAAATAAATGTACCTTTACAACTCCTTTAAGAAACAGACTTACAAGTGGACAGCTAATAGAGATAAGAAACGGCCATGGTTTAAAAGGTAAGGCATAGGGAGGAAACCAAACAAAAGCAAGGTATGCAGTAAAGATTGCTAAGAAAAGGGGGGATACCAGAGTTAAAAATGCACAACGAAAACACTTTTCATTATTGCAATTAAAGCTGGAGTTGTTTTAGTGTGAGCTCATACCTGTGGAAGGACAGAAGATATTTTCAGATGAGACACACAGATAATGAGTGCAGAGTCAGAAGTGCTCCCACTTATAAAAATACCCCCACTTTGAGAAAGAACCCCATCTGCAAACTTGCCACTCCTTGGCAAACTCTATGATCCAATTGAAGTGGTTTTGTGGCGCTGTGGACATATCATGCTTGTTTGACCACCTCTAATTCTGTGGTCTGTTCTCTTTGGTAAGAGGCCCGGTGTGTTGATGTTCGGTGGAGGATAATTTCATGCTCACCTGATTGTGTCTTTGTTTACACCGTGGGTGGTTCCAGCTTCTTTTCCCGAACAAGGACTGTACTTTAAACACTATGAACTCTTACTTTTATAAAAGCAGTGAATTGGATGTGACCAAAAAAAAAAGAATCGGATGTGACCTGGCACACACACTATGGTGCACATAGCAACCTTAATCCCTAAATTGATTTGTAGAAAAGGAGAGCTGTGGGACAGACTCTTATGCCGCGTACACACGGTTGTTTTTTGCGATGAAAAAAAAAAAAACGACATTTTCTGTGAAGTATAAAACAACGTTTTTGAAACGTCACTTTTCAAAGACAATTTTGCATACACACTATCGTTTTTTCACAAAAAGCAAGTTTACGTTCACCACTCTTTTCCATTGAAGCTCGCTTCATAACTAGCTTCTGGGCATGCGCGGGTTGAAAAACGTCGTTTTGAACGACGTTTTTGCTACACACGGTGACTTTTTGTGAAACAAAAAACGACGTTTTGAAAAACGACACAAAAAATTCAAACATGTTGGAATTTTTTTTTGGTCGTTTTTTTGAAGACAAAAAACAACGTTTTGCCCACACACGATCAATTTAAATGACGTTTTAAAAAACGTTGTTTCTTTTTTCATCGCAAAAAACGACCGTGTGTACGCGCCATTAGGCCTCGTACACACGACCGAGAATCTCATCGTAAAAGAAACATTGTTTTCCTCAACGAGTTTCTTGTCAGGCTTGTCGAGAATCTTGTCAAGCTTTCTTTGCAAACACACTGTCAAGACAAAATCTCGTCGTTCTCAAACGCGGTGACGTACAACACGTACGACGGCACTATAAAGGGGAAGTTCGATTCCACTGTCACAACCCTTGGGGCTGCTTTTGCTAATCTCATGTTACTGCGTGTTAAGTAAAAGTTTGGTGAGAGACGATTCGCGCTTTTCAGTCTGTTATAGCGTGACGAATGTGCTATCTCCATTACGAACGCTACTTTTACCGATGGTGCGCTTCCGTCTCATACTTTATTCTGAGCATGCGCGGGTTTCTAAGCATACACACAAACGTGTTTCTCGTTGTAAACCAGCCCGACGAGAAACACAACGAGGAAATTGAGACTCCTGACGAGAAAAAAGAGAACATGTTCTCTTTTTTTCTCGTCGAGATCCATGACAGTTTTCTCGACGAAAAACATACACACGACCGCTTTCTTCGGCAAAAAAGCTCTGCCACCAATTTTCTTGATGGATTTTGACGAGGAAAACGGTCGTGTGTACGACGCCTGGCTTTTAATTTATGCTACTAGCGCTGCATACACCCATTTTTTTATAATAATATTATATACCTAGAAAAATGGTGACGTGTTCAGGACTTATTTTACCCGCTGTATAAAAGTCAACTGATCTAGAAAACTTGACGTTATCAAAATTTGTAAAAAAAATACGGTATTATTAGCAGAACAGATTTCCATGCCATTTTATGTTTATCTGTAAATGACAGGTGCTCTTTTCAAGTCATTGTTAGATTCCCAGTGAAAAGGTTAGCGATATTACTGTTGTTCCGGAGTGCTTAAACATCTTTTCTTCAAAGCTAGATATGGAAATCAAGATGGCTTCTGGAAGAAGAATGGATGGAGCGAGGTTTGGGTTCACAGTTATTTTTATCAAAATCGACACAAAAGGTCCAGGCTGAATTCCGGTGCACTGATTGTGTGCTCCTCACACCCACTCTGTTTACATTGATTAGTAGAGAATAGAGCGAGGGAGGAGAAGTATTTCCTTTTGGTTACTGTACAAATACATTTTAACAATACAAAGTATACATTCATTCCTGTGATCACAGGCAGACTGTGTACCTGGAATATATTTATTCTGCCCAGTTCTGCCAGAAAATAGGAGAGGTGAGCACAAATAATACCTTTTTTTTTCTGTGATAAAACATTACATTACTATGAATAGAGACTTGGGGTGACATAGGTCACCAGTAAGCTAATTTCCATGAGGCCCTGATATTTTTAAAAGGAATAAATACAATTTCTGTGTTTATTATTATTTTGGTAAAATTATATACACTTGTAGCTACTACCCCCGGAGGAGCTGCTGGATTTTTGGGTGTTACCTCTTGGCTCCTTTGAAATTCCTAGGGGTAATTGATGTATAGTACATCAAGTAGAAGTAAAAGGAATGTCCAGACAGGTGCTCTTTGCTGTGCTCTTTATTACCCAGCCAGGTAAAAACAGTAAACTTGTGGTGAGGAACGTAAAGCTGAAGAAGAACAGCAGATTCAGGCGTAATGATAGGAAACAGTCCTGCTCCCAAACATAACACTTCTCTTCACCACTCCCGTCGGAGTGGGTTTAGCGTACCCGGACAGGCCTCTCTCACTGACCTGGCAGCCAGAGTATCACTCGGACAATTGCAGGATAAAGTCTCCTTGGTGAACTTGAACTTGGGAAAATGTCTCTGCCACAGACCCCTCTCAAAGAGCCTCAGAAGATACCTCTGCCACAGGTCCCCTCTGGGTTGAATTCCTGGAGATATGCCTCCTTAACCACTTAAGACCCGGACCAAAATGCAGGTAAAGGACCTTGCCCCTTTTTGCGATTCGGCACTGCGTCGTTTTAACTGACAATTGCACGGTCGTGCGACGTGGCTCCCAAAAAAATTGGCGTCCTTTTTTCCCCACAAATAGAGCTTTCTTTTGGTGGTATTTGATCACCTCTGCGGTTTTTATTTTTTGCGCTATAAACAAAAATAGAGCGACAATTTAAAAAAAAAATGCAATATTTTTTACTTTTTGCTATAATAAATATCCCCCAAAAATATATAAAAAAAAAAATTTTTTCCTCAGTTTGGGCCGATACGCATTCTTCTACGTATTTTTGGTAAAAAAAATCGCAATAAGCGTTTATCGGTTGGTTTTCGCAAAATTTATAGCGTTTACAAAATAAGGGATAGTTTTATTGCATTTTTATAAAAAAAAATTTTTTTACTACTAATAGCGGCGATCAGCGATTTTTTTCATGACTTCGACAATATGGCGGACACTTCGGACAATTTTGACACATTTTTGGGACAATTGTCATTTTCACAGCAAAAAATGCATTTAAATTGCATTTTTTACTGTGGTAATGACAGTTGCAGTTTGGGAGTTAACCACAGGTGGCGCTGTAGGGGATGTGTGACCTAATGTGTGTGTTTACAACTGTAGGGGGGTGTGGCTGTAGGTGTGACGTCATCGATTGCGTCCCCCTATTACAGGGATGACGCGATCGATGCTACGGCCACGGGGAAAGCACGGGGAAGCCGTGTGTACACACGGCTCTCCCCGTTCTTCCGCTCCAGGGACGGATCGCCGCACTCCAGCGGCGATCGGGTCCGCGAATCCCGCGGTCCCGGTCCTGAAGCGCCCGCGACCCACGGCTGGGTACTAAAATCAACGTATATATACGTTTATGTGCCCAGCCGTGCCATTCTGGCGACGTAAATGTGCAGTAGGCGGTCCTTAAGTGGTTAATTGAGTTACGTCTGGATCTCCTTCAGCCTGTCACTCAGGTACCGACTGACAGGTGATCAGTCCCGCAGTCTTCGGCTACCTCGATCCCTGGTGGTTTCATTCAAGCCCTATTGGACCACCAGTCTCTCAATGGCGCTCCTCAGACCAATTCCCCCACCGAACAGCACACAGCTTGGGATCTTCAAAAGAGGGAGCCCAGTCACTCACTGGATCCCCATCGCTGGTTCAAATGCTCCGGGCCACCATGGTTCCGGAACCAGGAACACCGCGTGGCACGTCCCCTCCCCGGCCGGGTAGGCCATAGCACCGGGGCACCGTGATGTGGCCACCCTAAAGGTGGGTGCCACACTCAACAAAGAAGACCAAGAACCAATGGCGTCTGCCCCATAAATACCCCTCCCCAGCATGCACAGCAAGGACGAACCTCTGTGATTGGCTGCTGGGAAAGAGCACCCAAACCTTGACTCCACTGCTGCCACCTGCAGCACCGGGGCTGGAAGAACACCCCAGTACAGCAGAATGGGCTCTCAGCACAGCCAAGCTGAGACAGAGACCGCATAATTGCTCTAACAATCAGGATCAGAGTTTAACTACACTCTGATCTACGCATACATTTAGATAGCACCAGTACTATATAGTACATAGACGCTACACACTGTATTGTCAAAAGTATTCGGACACCTGCCTATACAACTTTAATGGCATCCCAGTCTTAGTCCGTAGAGTTCAATATTGAGTTGGCCCCGCCCCTTGCACCAATGACAGCTTTAAGTCTTCTGGGAAGTCTGTCCACAAGGTTTAGGAGTGTGTCTATGGGAATGTTTGACCATTCTTCCAGAAGGCATTGATGTTGGATAGGAAGGCCTGGCTCGCAGTTTCTGCTCTAAGCCATCCCAAAGGTGTTCTATCAGGTAGAGGTCAGAACTCTGTACAAACCAATCAAGTTCCTCACACCCAAACTCACTCACCCACGTCTTTATGGCCTTGCTTTGTGCACTGGTGTGCAGTCATGTTGGAACAGGTAATGGCCATCACCAAATTGTTCCCACAAAGTTGGAAACACGTCGGCTGCTTTAAGAGCAGGCGCGCGTGTTGCCGGAGCCGAGACGCATGGCCGGCGTCCGTGATATCCGACGGCCACCTGTGACCGGCTCTCCTTCCCTGACAGAACGGGGATCTGTCAGTGTAAACAAACAGATCCCCGTTCTGTCAGGGAAGGAGAGAGAGATTGTCTGTTCCTAGTGATCAGGAACAGCAATATTTCTCCCTTTACAGTCAGTCCCCCCCCCCCCCACAGTTAGAAACATCTCCCTAGGGAACACTTAACCCCTTGATCGCCCCCTAGTGTTAACCCCTTCCCTGCCACTGACATTTATACAGTGATCAGTGGCTATTTTTTATAGCACCACAGCTCCCAACTGTCCGTGATTTGGAGCAATTTCCCTCTGTCCCTCTTTCACCCTCATTTTGGTCTGATCTATATAGTTAAAGATGAATAAGTAGGATAAATACCGCGCTGCTAGAATAATGTGTGGTAAGCTGCTAAACATGGCTAATAGAAAACAATAAGCAAAATAGTACAATGGGTGAAAAAAATGTGTAGCGCTAGCCCTAGCGCTACACATATTTTTCACCCACTGATCTATATAGTTGTATATAAAATGCACTTTTTAGCTTTCAAAAACTGATTCCCAGAGCTAAACCTTTCATCTGATTTCTCAATTGCTGCATTTGTATATTTTAATATAAAGGAATAGTAGTGGTAAAAAAAGCCCTTGTGGATTTAATTAACCCTTTTTTTGGTAATTCTCCTTTTAGGGGTGTGGCAGGGGGGAGTGTCATATGCCCACATACATTTACTTGTAGTTGCCCCTCATTCCTATCTGAAAATGTTGGGAGGTATGTAGCTCTGATCACTGTATAAGTGTCAATGGTCCCAAAAAAGTGTTAAACGTGTTGGATTTGTCGCAGTGTCGCTGTCCCACTAAAAATCGCTGATCACTACCATTATTAGTAAAAAAAAAATATATAATAAAATGCCATAAATCTATCCCCTTTTTTGTAGAGGCTATCGCTTTTGCGCAAACCAATCAATATACGCTTTTTACGATATTTTTTACCAAAAATATGTAGAAAAATACATATCGGCCTAAACTGGTGAAGACATTTTTATTTTTTGGGATATTTATGTAGCACTTGGTTGCTACTAGTAACTAACATCCACCATATCACCCTGCTGCCAGACTTCCATCTATCACCTCAGAGACAATGAACAGTCATTTGCGTTGTTTTGTTTTTGTTTATTGGAGGATATAACATGGTTGGGGTAAGGAGGATATGAGATGCCCATTGAACATGTTGCTTTGCCATCAGATTTAGTGAACATTGGTAAATTGGTTTAGCCCTTGAAGAACTGTACTACTAACATTTAGCCCAGGTTCACACTGGGTACAATTTAGTTCGATTTGAGATGCGATTTCACATGTGAAATTGCATCTTAAATCGGCGGCATTTTCCGGCAATTGCTGGCAATGACACCGTCCTAAAAAAAATTCCTGTACTACTTTTTGCGATTTCAGGCCGCGATTTACATTGACATCTGTGCAGAAACCTGCACAGATGTCTCTTAAATCGCAGCCGAAATCGGTACTGCCAGCGGGAGTGAAATCGTGCGAGTTCAGCTGAACTCCATTTGTTTTGGGACTCCTCATCAATGACCGTGTAAAGATGAGGACTTCATCCATGACTGTGTAAGAATTAAAGCGGAGCTCCACCCAGGAAAACAACATTTTCCCATGTTGTTTAAAAAAATTAAATAAAAAAAACCTGAAAAAAAAAAAATACTCACCCGAAATAGCTGTTGCTATGCGGAAGTCCGTAATCTGCCTCTTCCACTCCGCGGTGCCTTTTCTTCTTCTCCTTCTCCTTGTGAATGGGGCGCGCTGCTTTCTGGGAACTGTGTGTGTTCTCAGAGAGCAGCGCGCCCATTCACAAGCCAGCGTGAGACTCACGCAGGCGCAGTAGGAAATGGGCAGTGAAGCCGTACGGCTTCACTGCCTGTTTCCCATAGTGTGGATGGCGGCGCGGGACCCGGAGCGATCGTGGGACCGGCATCGGGGGCCCATCAGCACGGGCAAGTAGGACAAGGTAAGTGTCCTTATTTAAAGTCAGCAGCTACACTGTTAGTAGCTGCTGACTTTAAAAAAAAAAAAAATACGGCTGGAGCTCCGCTTTAAGTTCCCTCCCAGACTTCCTGGCATGTCTCCGCACCCAGCTCTCCACTGTGGTACACTTACTGACCTTCTCCTGCCCCGAGTCCACGATGGAGAACTCTATCTGGACATATGTTCCAACAGCCTCTCTCCGGCCCCTCTGCTCCAGTAACTCTTCATCAAAGGCCGTGTAAGGATGAGGACTTCACCCATGACGCTCACAGCTCTCCTGGGCTTCTCCGTGCATGGCACCCCCCCCCCCCCCCCAGATGGGGGCGACCTCCTGCCACTGTCTAGTACTCCATTCTCCACTTCTCCTGGTGACAACTCCTCCCCAGTGGCATGTGACCTCAGCTTATATGGGAGGCCTGCCCCCTGCCAATACCAAGTGTGGATTGGTCAGGGGTCCTCACATGAGATGCCTGCCACTCCAGCCCCAGGCCCTGCCCCTCTTCCAGAACAATCTCCTTGGAAACAGGGGGAGGTGCCTCAGAACTAGAGCACAGGTGGTCACACCCACTGCTACATTAACCACTCCCTGCCCTCAAAGCAAGCAGGCCTAGCCTCAAGCATAAGCTTGCCTAAATTTACCTGCACTGACAGTTTTCCCAGAAAAAATCATATTCTAGCACCTACCTATGGTACAAGGTTCTATATTTATTATAGCAAAAAAGGAAAAACATATTTTTTTTTTCAAAATTTACGTTTTTTTGTTTGTTTATAGCGAAAAAAAAAGAAAAACCACAGCTGTAATCAAACACCACCAAAATAAAGCTCTATTTGTGGGGGGAAAAAAACATAATTGTTGTTTGTGTACAGCGTCGCATGACCGAGCATTTGTAATTTAAAGCAACGCAGTGCCGTACCTCAAAAAAAATCGCCTGGTCATTAACCACTGGCTTACTAGGCATATATACGCCCTTCCTGCCCAGGCCATTAACCCCTTCTTACTGGGCATATACACCCCCTTCCTGCCTCGACGAAATTTCAGCTTTTGGCACTGCGTCGCTTTAACTGAGAATTGCGCGGTCGTGCGACGTGGCTCCCAAACAAAATTGACGTCCTTTTTTTTCCCACATATAGAGCTTTCTTTTGGTGGTATATGACCTCTGCAGTTTCTATTTTTTGCTCTATAAACAAAAAAAGAGCGACAATTTTGAAAAAAAACACAATATTTTTTTACTTTTTGCTGAAATAAATATCCCAATATCCCAGTTTACGCCAATATTATTCTACATTTTTTTTCTTGGTTTAGGTGGATATGTATTCTTCTGCATATTTTTGGTAAATTAATGGTAATAAGCGTATAGTGATTGGTTTGTGCAAAAGTTATAGAGCCTACAAATTAGGGGACAGAATTATGAATGTATTTGTATTTATTTTTTTTACTAGAAATGGCGGCGATCTGTGATTTTTATTGTGACTGCGACATTATGGCGGACACATCAGACACTTTTGAACATTTACATTTATACAGTGATCAGTGCTATAAATATGCACTGATTACTGTATAAATGTGACTGGCAGGGAAGGGATTAACGCTTGGGGGCGAGAAAGAGGTTAAATGTGTTTTCTACTAGTGATTCTAACTGTGTGGGGAGGGGACTAACTGGGGGAGGTGACCGCCGATCTGTGTCTCTATGTACAAGGGACACAGCATCGGTCTCCTCTCCCTGACAGGACGTGGATCTCTGTGTTCATACACACAGAGATCCACGTCCTTGTCTGTGTAACAGGCGATCGTGGTTACCTGGCGGACATCATGGCCATCAGGCCTCAGTGACGTGCCAGGCATGCGCGCGCCGCCGGCGGCACTTGCGCGCCCCCCAGTGGCCGGAGGAGCCGTGGACGTCAATAGACGTCCTCCCGGCATTGTAGAGCTACCTTGTGGCCGTCATTTTACAATGCCGGGGCTCCAAGTGGTTAAGGGGCTAAATCTTTCCAGAGGCTGAAGTGGTTGCATATAAAGAAACATAAATAGGGGGGCGTGGCTACCGCGCTGCTGAATGGCTGCGTGATCACACCGCTCCGCTCCAGCCACAGGAACCGAGCTCTCTAACAGCGACTAAGCCGCGGATTTTCGATCACCAGAGGTGCCTTGAGGTCCGTGGACCCCGCCGCAATGACCCGTAAGCGGAAGGAGACGGTACAGCCGAAAAAGCTGGACGATTTTTATCCGCCGAGAGGTAGAGGCCTAAGCCAAGATGGCGCCGGCGCGGCAGCTTCACCGCCAGCCTCATCGCACGGATCCCGCTCCTCTACGTCTAGCCCAGGGGACATGAACGCCTCAACTCGCGGGACTCCGGGTATGAACACACCCCTCTCTCGCAGCCCAGCTAAATCTCGGCCACGTCTGGAAGCCTCCGCTGCCCAGGTAAGCCCAGGGCATGAATCTCCCAACGACACAAGGGAGCTGATAGACCCCTTCACATCATTCCCCACCTCAGGCGCTGCTGTATCAGACACTGTGTTAAAGGACATGTTAGTGTCCCTCCGCAGCTCCATGCATACTGACATGCTACAATGCATGCAGAACTTTAAAACTGACATTGGTGAACTAGGAGACAGAGTAACCCACGTTGAAGTTAAAATGGGGGAGTTCGCAGCCTCTCATAATACCCTAATAGACGCCCATTCTGAGCACTCGGAAGAGATTGAATGGCTAAGGTCAAAGGTCGCGGACTTAGAAGACCGCTCAAGGAGGAATAATGTGAAAATTAGGGGGGTGCCGGAATCTGTCCTCCCGAATCAGCTCCAGCAATATGCTAGGGACCTGTTGCAGCAGTTCCTCCCCTCCACCCCGGCCTCTGAACTCCAAGTCGACAGGATCCACAGGCTGCCCAAACCCTCACACCTGCCTGAGAATATACCCCGGGATGTTTTGATGAGGGTACACTTTTTTCAGGTTAAAGACCAGCTTGTGTCCTCCTTTAGGAAATCCCACCAACTCCCAGAAAAGTATGCCCAGATTCAATTATTTGCGGATCTCTCACAATTTACGATGCAAAAACGCAAGTCGTTGCTCCCGGTAACCAAGGCACTTCGCAACCATGGTATTCCCTACCGCTGGGGTTACCCAGTTAAAATTACAGTCACCCATGAAGGAAAGGACACTGTGATATCAGACCTAGAAGCAGGTATTGCCTTGCTCAGAACACTAGATATCCTCCCTGATACTCAGGATACAAGGTCCCCGTCCTCGCCCCTTGTGCGAGGAGGACAACAACAACATGAGTGGCAAACAGTTACAAAGAAGAAGACTGGTAAGAAGCATAGATCCTGAACATCTCTCTGTTCCGTTGGCTTCCCATCGTACATGTTCCAAGTGGTCAGGAGCTAATACTCCAAGTTTGAGTTCCCCCCCATGATTCAAGGCAGTGATGCTGCCCCTGGTTTCTCTATTTTGAAGTTTTTTTGTTCATCGTGTTTTTCCCTTGTTTTTACCTTTTTTAATATTCTTTTGTACGTATTGACTCTCTCTTTCTTCCTGTGCACTCCTCCTCCCATTCATCCCCGGGATCTGGCTCACCTGAGGACTACGCCGATCTACCTACTTTGTGATGGTTGGACGATCGTCAGAAGTTTAACGCGGTTCTTAGTTCTTCTCAAGATGTTGAGGTACAATCTATATTCACATTTTTTTTTTTTTTTCAAATGGCTCTAAATGTAGTTTCGTTTAATGTCAATGGTCTCAACCATCCCGCTAAAAGGGCTTCAGTCTGGAGAGAAGCAGCTTCCTTAAAGGCAGATGTTCTATGCTTACAGGAGACGCACTTTTCATCGAATGCCCCACCTAAATTCCAACATACCTGCTTTCCACACATCTTTGCAGCCTCAGCCCATGCCAAGCGTAAAGGAGTCCTCATTGCTATTAGAAACTCTATTGCCCTTAAGGTGCTCCAGGTTCATTCGGACCCTGAGGGGAGGTTCATCATTCTTATTGGGGAACTGAATAACAAACTCTTCACTATTGCTAACCTCTACGCCCCCAACTCCCATCAGCTACGTTTCCTGCAACGCCTCTACTCTAAAATAGCTTCACTCCGTCAAGGCTCCCTAATTGTCTGTGGTGACCATAATTTGACTGTTGACCATTCCTTGGATTCCTCTACTACATCCCGCCGTCCTCCACCGCAACTCCAACGTCTGCTCGACTCAGAAGACCTGTTTGATGCCTGGAGGTGCTGCCACGCTACTGAGCGTGATTACACGTTTCACTCCTCCAGACACAATTCTTATTCGAGAATTGACTTTATTTTTGTTGATAAGATGTTATTGCAGACTGTGTCCTCCACCTCCATTCACACTATAACATGGTCGGACCACGCACCTGTTTCACTTACCATTCTAGGGGGTCATGCTACTATCCCACCGACTGTATGGAGAGCAAACTCTAGGATTTTTCAAATGCCTGTACATGCCTCTGTTGTTACTAATGCCCTCTCTTTATTCTTTGATGAGAATGAGGGATCTGTATCAGACCCTGTTACGTTATGGTGTGCCCACAAGGCATTTGTCAGGGGAATTATTTTGCAGGTTAGTGCGAGGGAGAAGAGGCAGAGGACACAACGGCTTACTTGTCTTCTTGAAAATATTAACAAGTTGGAACTACAAAATAAATCTGCCCCTACTGCCTTACTAGCCCAGGAGCTCGCTAAATGTCGTTTCGATCTTAGACTCCTTCTTATAGAAAATCACGATAAACACTTTCGAAATTTGAAACTAGCCCATTACTCATCAGGTAACAGAGCGGGGAAACTCCTGGCCCGTAGACTTAAATCTGCGAGAATAAAGTCCAGAATTCCATATCTGCTCCACTCAGTGGATAACCACAAAATTGTAAATCCCAAGGAGATCGCAGACTCCTTTGCACAATATTATTCCAGTCTATATAATCTAAAACATGACTCGGTCACACCTCAACCGTTAGAACAATCCATTCGAGACTTCCTCGCGAAACTTAAACTCCCATCGCTCTCCCCCTCCCAATTAGAGGCCTTGAATGCCCCTATAACAGGCCCGGAGATCGAACGACTTATTCAGCGACTTCCTAAAGGCAAATCCCCTGGCCCTGACGGTCTTCCTAATGAATACTATCAAAGTTTTCACAAGCTATTAACCCCTACTCTTACACAAGTGTTCCTGGGAGCCGTGTCCTCTGCCGTATTTCCCTCAGAGATGTTGAAGGCCTATGTGGTCACTATTCCCAAGCCAGGTAAAGACCCTGTCACCCCAGCTAATTTCCGCCCAATATCCTTACTCAATTCGGACATTAAGTTATATGCAAAACTTTTAGCCCATAGGCTGCTACCTATCCTTCCGTCCCTTGTTGGACCCGACCAGTCCGGCTTCACCATGGGGAGGCAGGCGTCAGACGCCACGAGGCGGGTGCTAGGAATAATCCAACATGCGAGGAAACATCGAACGCCTTCTCTGCTCCTATCGTTGGATGCGGAGAAGGCGTTCGATAGAATACATTGGGGATATATGCGTCAGACGCTTTTGAGATTTGGATTTGGGGGACCTATTCTCTCGGCCATCCTTGCTCTCTATTCATCCCCTTGTGCTCAAGTGTACACCTCTGGCCTCTTATCGGATACCTTCACAATCTCCAATGGTACCCGCCAGGGCTGCCCTTTATCGCCCTCAATTTTTAATTTGCTTATAGAGCCCCTGGCGGAGAGAATAAGGTCCCATCCAGGCATTGAGGGCTTTCGCGTTCGTGACACGACTCATTCGGTTAACCTTTTCGCAGATGACATAATCCTTTTCTTAACCTCCCCCGCCATCTCCCTGCGTAATGCCCATGATACTTTGTCAGAATTTAGTCAACTGTCCTACTATAAAGTGAACTTTACCAAATCTATAATCCTAGACCTTGGAATTCCCCCTAATCTAAAGAAGCATCTTCATGAGATGTTTCCCTATGCCTGGAGCCCCTCTACTATCACATATTTGGGACTGAAACTGTCAGCGGACCCGAAATGCCTGGCATCTGCTAATTATCTTCCATTGATAGACAAGCTATCCAAAGAGTCTGCCAGACTAGCCAATATCACGTTGTCCTGGTCAGGCAGATTAGCGGCATTCAAAATGCTGCTACTCCCACAGATTCTTTATGTATTCAGAACTCTCCCAATCCCTGTTCCCTCTATACACCTTAAAGCCCTAAACACTTTGCTCTCTAAATTCATCTGGCAAAAGAAGAGACCAAGATGCTCTAAAATGTACTTAGTTAAGCATAGATTGGCTGGGGGCATGGGTTTGGTTGATATTCGGGACTATTTTCGTGCCTCCATTCTAGCACAACTTAGGCCCTGGATAGACCCAAATTCGTCTGCTATATGGACGGTCATAGAACAGGATCTATGCCCTACTGCCAACCTCCCCGACTTTCTTTTTATAGACGTATGGAAACATTTTCCAGCCCGGACCCTTCCCCTCTCCCTACGAGCCTCTATTGAGGTATGGAGGGAATTCTACACTAGAATAGTCCCATCCCCTTCCCTTATTGAACTGCCTGTTCCCATTACTACCTTAACTCAAGCAATCCCTGATCTGTCCCTTCTCGGCTGGCAAACTAAGGGAATCCGACTGGTTTCCGACCTGTTCCACAATAATGTGCTCCTCCCCTTCAAGTCCTTACAATCTAAATTTGCCCTGACCCCCTCAGAGCACTTCACCTATACCCGCATTGCTCACTTTATACGATCCATTAAAACTCACCAAATAGTTCTACCGAAAGAAGTATGGCGCTTTTACACGGACGCATCCGTTCCAGGTAGGGGAATAGCGCTTTTCTATAACCTTTTCCAGGACAAACTAAGTTTTATAAAATCCCCCCCTTATCTGAAATGGGAAACTGATTTAGGTGAGTGCTTTACGGACGATCAGTGGCGTAAGGCCCTCACCTCCCTGTACAAAGCCTCCAGCTGTATCAACCACTGGGAGTTGTCCCAGAAGATTACTCTCAGATGGTACCTAACTCCGTACCGTCTATCCAAATTTGGCACTGACTACTCCCCTCTTTGTTGGAGAAAGTGTGGAATGATAGGTAATTTGTTTCATGTGTTCTGGACCTGTAAACATCTCACTAGCTTCTGGAACTCAATCTTTTCAAAAATATCTAGAATAACTGGGATCCTGACACGCCCTAGCCCTAGTCTGGCAATATTACAGTTAGGAATTGAAATTTTCCCACCTAACTTTAGAGTGGTGGTGACCCACATTCTTTTAGCCGCTAGATCACTGATAACACAGCATTGGAAAGCAGACAAGGCCCCTAATGTTTCAGAGGTTCTGAGAATTGTTCAAACTAACTATGTCCATGAATCCCTGCTAGCGGAAAGGCGGGGTAATAGAGCTAAATTGGATTCCAATTGGGCCATATGGACCTTATGGTATAAACCTGTACCTTAACCTGAGAACTTGAGTACCAACACCTTGTTTTGATATGTCTACGACAACTGTATACGCCTCCTACTACCATGCAATATCTTAATCAGCTTGAGCCCAGAGCAGTATCCCTCCCCCACCCACTTCCCTTTTTCTTATCTTCCTTGTTCTCCCCCTCTACTAGCGTTCCCTACTATTTTCCTACCTCTTCCCCCCTTTACCCTTCCTCCCGCTTTGTGTTCCTATGACTTTCTCCACTCTCCTAGATATTACTTTTTCATTTACCCCGTGGCCAAGGTTCCAAGATATTAATGGTGGCTGTTTCGAAGAATTTCTTGTATTCCGCTTCTAGATCTATCCCATTGGTCATTGTTGATCCCACATGGCTGCAAATTGTTCTCTGGCTGGTATGTTTACCTTGGCCAAGTAATGTGTATTGTGTTCTGGTACTGCTTGTATGTAATATCTCGCTGTATTTTTCTTGTTATGTCTTATAAAACTTTTCAATAAACACTATTTAAAAAAAAAAAAAAAAAAGAAACATAAATAAATCCTCAAAGGCAATCCGGTGGAAGGATTTTTGTAGGGCTGTTACTGATTAAAAATGTTGTGTCTTCGATTAATCGATTTTTTTTAAATCGATTAATCGACTAATTTTGATTAATTATAACGCACATACAGATCCAACTACTTTTCGCTGATCTCCTTCCAGGTTGATTCCCAGTGCAGCTACCAACCACTGGAAAAATGGATAGCAGGATACAAAAAACACACAAAGGCAGCACTCGATGGGAATATCATTAATACTTTTATAGTCTTCAAGTAGGTAACAAAATAAATATTGCACTAGAGATAAAATTGATGTAGCTACATAAACTGTAAAAATGGTGCGAGTAACACCAAACAGTAGCAAAAGCAGTCATAAAAACATGTAGCTAAGTATGATACTGGTATAAAAATGTGTACAATGATACCACTGCTGCATGGCTGTAGAATCCCAGGTTGATAGAGGGAAACAGCCCTTGCGTGTGGCAGATAGTAAGGTCCTGCCGGCATCCAGATATGAAGGCACAGCATAGGAGCCCTTCAGATGGACACAGCAAGCCCCGCCGGTGTCTGTGACGTCACCGGATCTCCGATGGAACTCCCTGAAGGGCCGGAAGCTGGCGGAGAGGTGAGTACCAATCAAATTTTAATCAATCAAAAAAATTCAAGATTAATCGAGGAATTCAGGCCCCGTACACACGGCCGAGGTTCTCGGCAGAAACCAGCGAGAACCTCGCTGGGAGCCGCATTCTGCCGAGAACCTCGGCCGTGTGTACGCTCTCAGCGAGCCCCGCCCGTCGGGAAACCCGTCGAGCAAATAGAGAACAGGTTCTATATTTACTCGACGGCCCGTCGGGATGAATGGCTGGTTGCCTTTCCCGACGGGCGGGTCGCCGATTCTGACGGCCGGCAGAGAACCTCGACGGGCGGAACGATGTGTTCTGCCCGTCGAGGTTCTCTGTTGTTTGTACTGGGCCTAATAGTTAATTTCCACAGCCCTAGTTTTTTGGGATGTGTATCTCTGGGTTGCTCACTCATAGTCAGTGGGCTTCTTTTATGGAAAAGTGGTAACAGCCTGGACTTATGTGCATACATCTTTTAGCTTTCAAATATTTCTTCTCTATATGCTGTACCGTCCAGAGAAAATTGCCTTTATGACTCATCACTCTGGAAAAGCTCCCAATACACTTAGAAGTCAGCAAAACTATGAAAATGAAATTTATACTTTCAGACAACAAATTTTAATAACCTGTGAAATTTCTGTTTTCTCCTAGGAGAATTTTAGTGTCTGTAAGACAGCGCTCTGTATTTTATTGTTATACTGTGTGTCTGGTCAGCAAGTTTTAAGGTGCAACGTTCTACCAATAAAGTTGCATTTTATGGCACGCGGCTCACTGCTTTACAACTCAACTAAATATTGTCTCTTTTTGCTTTTATTTATTTGTTCAAACTTCATTTAATTTGCTTGTTTTTATTTCTTAACTTTTTATATATATATATATATATATATATATATATATATACATATATAAAGGTGTCAGCAGCAATTTTTCAAAGCTTGGTATAATTAGTTTAATTTGGGCAGATCACATTCTCTAAGTTTGCACAGGGTAATATTTCTACAAAAACTGGGTAAAAAGTGAATTTATTTTTGTTGAAACATGAACTGCGGCCAATCACAATTATGATGTACATTAGGTTAAATGCCTATTTGATATCATACACAGTGTTTGGTGCCAAAGGAAAGTGTAATAGTATTTGTTTAAATTTATTTTAAAATTTTCAATATTTGCATTTAATAATGTGTTTTTTTTTTCCATTGTTTGTACAATATATTTATTTTACAAATATTCCTTTTATTAGAAAAATCTCTATGGCAGTCAGTTTCCAGGCCATATAAAAATAAAGTACAGTGCTTCTGTGTGCTTTTTGGTTCTACAGATTGAAATCCAGATGGTATAGTGATAATCATGTCCTTTATTCACATAGGCCCGGATTCACAAAGCACTTACGCCGACGTATCTCCAGATACGCCGCGTAAGTACAAATGTGCGCCGTCGTATCTATGCACCAACCCACAAACAAAGATACGCCTAAAAATAGGCTTCATGTCACCGACGTAACTTTCCTACGCCGGCGTAGAGTGAGCGCATATTTACGCTGGACGCATGTGGTGCTCCCATTGATTTTCGATTCAAATATGCAAATTAGGGAAATACGGCGATTCATGAACGTACTTGTGCCTGGCGCATGATTTAAGCGGTTTGCATAAGTTTTACGTCCAGCGTAAAGTTATTCCCCATAAAGGAGGCACAACCCATGCAAAGGTATGGACCAGGGAACACAAGCCATCAAATTTTACGTAGTTTACGTTGTACGTGAATATGGCTGGGCGTAGGTTACGTTCACGTAGTAGGCAGTGATTCGACGTATCTTAGGCAGTTGTTTCAACGTGATTGTGAGCATGCGCACTGGGATGCGGCCACGACACGACGCATCTGGCACTCGGCCCATCATTTACATGGGGTCACGCCTCATTTGCATGGCTCACGCCCACTTCCACCTACGGCGGCTTACGTCTTAGAAACCCAGCGTAGTTTTGAGAGCAAGTGCTTTGTGAATTCTGTGCTTGCCTCTCTGTGCTGCGTCGGCGTAGCGTAAAGAATATACGCTACGGCGGCATAAATATGCACCAATGTATGTGAATCCGGGCCTTTTACTATATTACCAAAAGTTTTGGGACACACTTTGGGAACCTCAAAGTGGATCTCTGATGTAAGAAAAAAATATTAAAAGCCAGCAGCTACAAATACTGCAGCTGACTTTTAATATAAGGACACTTACCTGTCCTGGAGTCCAGCGACGTTGGCAGCAGAAGACGAGCAATTGCTTGTCACTCTGCTGCCCCCACCACCATCCTCGGTGAGGGAACCAGGAAGTGAAGCATTGCGGATTCACTGCCTGGTTCCCTACGGCGCATGCGCGAGTCACAATGCGCCGTGCTTACTGGTCCCCGCTGTGTTCTGGGAGTCGTGTGTTTCACAATGGAGCACAATGGAGGGGGAGGGGGAAGTGATGCACTACCCGCAGGTCCCTGCAGAGTGGACTCCCGGAAGTGGGTGCAAATACCTGTCTTAGACAGATATCTGCACCCCCTCCCGCCTGAAAGGTGCTAAATGTGACACCGGAGGGGGGGAGGGTTCAGATGAGCGGAAGTTCCACTTTAGGATGGAGCTCCACTTAAATGGCATCCAAGTCTTAGTCCATAGGGTTCAGTATTGGCCTACCCTTTGCAGCTATAACAGCTTAAACTCTTCTGGGAAGGCTGGGAGGTGAGAGGTAGTGAACTAGGAGCTTTGTGGTGTCATTGCTTAGGAAGGGATATATTTTGGAGATGTTGTGGAGGTTGAGGCGGCAAAATTTGTCAGTGATTGGATGTGGGGCCTAAATGACAGATCAGAGTCAAGGATTACACCTAGAACCTTGGCATATGGGGTTTCGCCATCAATCTTCACAGTGAAATCAGGGGAAGAGGCACATGAAAATCTCTTTGACAGTCAGTTTCCAGTGCATATAAAAAAAAGTAAAGTGCTTCTGTGTGCTTATTGGTTCTACAGACTGAAATCCAGATGGTATAGTGATAATCATGTCCTTTATTCACATGTAGCGCCCCCTTACTTTCAGAAAGGGTGCTACGCTAAAGTTAGTAGGGTGAGAGACTTACTTGCTCTCACCCAAGTTGATTTGTTCAAATTCTCAAATTCGGCAGCTGTCAGCCCTGAATTCTCCTGTGGGTCATTTTGCTCTCCAGAGATGTGGTCCCATCTCTGGGCGGCAGGTGGCGCCAGAGGGGTTCGGGCAGAAACACTTTTCCCCAGCAGCCAATTGGAGGAGCGTTTCCCTCGTGGGGCATGCTGGGGGAGGGTATATCTGTGGCAGACACCACTTTGCGGGTTCCTGGTTCCGGGTGCGGCACCCACCTTCAGGGTGTGCGCACATCATGGGCCCCACCACTATGGCCTACCTGGCCGGGGCCTGTGCCACACGGAGTTTCCGACTCTGGGCCCTCATGGCTCAGAGACACTGAAGTGACTGAGGGACCCCAGTGACTTACTGGAGTTCCGCATCATAAGAGGACAGGATTGAGAGGATATGCTTTATTGCTCTTAAGTACCGGACCTGTGGCAGAGGCCTCTACTAATCTTCTAGAGCCAAGTCGGGGGCAGCGACTTGTTCCTTATCAGCTTTCTCAGTGATACTCTGGCTGCCAGGTGTGAGAGGCCTGTCTAGGTGCACTGCACCCACTCCGGCTGGAGTGGCAACGTGATTGACTTAATTACCGAAAGCAGGACTGCTTTCTTTATCCAAGCCTGACTCTGCAAAGTCACTCTACTTTCATCACCCTTTTCCTATCTACCTCGAGTTGATGTGTTGGTCGTGTTGGACCAGGAAAATAAAGCATTCAGAAAACTTCAGCTACAGGTTATTGCTCTGCTCACTACATCCACCCCTAGACACCATACAGAGGTAACTTAATCCGCTGATCCCAATCTAATCAGCGGCTCCTGAATGGGGTAGCACTACACACATAATATAGCAGGCATCGCGGAAAATGTTTTTGGACCTTGCAGGATCCCTTTTTCAAGGCTTTGAAAGAGGAATCCTGCAAGGTCCCGAAAAGTTGACCCTTCATGCCTGTTACCTGTGAGTAAAGGACAAGATTATCACCATACCAAGGTGTGCTATTAAGATTGTATGGTGGCACCATCCACCAATTCACTACAACCCCCCAAATGTGGGAGAGCCTGTAAGCAGTGTGACAGATATAATGCAACTTCTCTATGAAAATTAGATGGGTTTTCGTTAGGAGAAGTGTGTGTGTGTGGGGGCGGGGGGGGGGGGGGTTGTCTCTTACTTGATTTATTTAGCGGTGTGGGTATAAGTAGATTTCCAGTGATTAAAGCCTTGTACACAAGCACGGTTTTCTCGACAAGAAACAGCAAGAAAACTGCTGGCAGAGCTTTCTTGCCGAGTAATCCATGTACCAGGACAACTGACTTTCAAAGTTATGTACTAATCTATGCCCCACAGTGGGCACACTAAAATCTCACCATGCATGTCTTGGTGATTAATAAGATCCACCCATTAACCTACAGTATCCCTAGAGTTATACCACGCCCGACACACTTTATAAATCTTTTTCCCACATCACCTAGCCCTGTATGTAGCTTCATGGAATTTACTAAGATCTTACAGGAGATCACATCCGGAGCCCTTGGCTTCTTCCAGTTTAGCAGTATGGCCTTCCTCCCTTAATATTAAAGGAGTTGTAAAGGAAAACATTTTTTTTGCTAAAATGACTGTTTACAGGGTATAGAGACTTAATAGTTAACCGATTCCTTTTAAAAATGATTAAAAATAGATAAAAATCAATCATATAATGTACCTGCAGTTTCAGTTTTGTTTTTCATCTAGTTTAATGCGTGTGTGAAGTACAGAGACACAGAGACAATACAGGGCAGTGTTTGTTTTTAAAATGAAACTGATTGGTTCTGAGGGGTTTTAGACACACAGTAATCACACCTCCTTGATTAGAGACCACAGAGAGAAGCTCCCAGTATTTTTTTCATAAGGAAACAGACAACCAGGAAGTGTGCAGAACAGAGAAGGATTACAGCAAAAACGAACAATGAGGACATGAACCCAGGACTGCATTAGGGTAAAGGAAGCTATTTAGCTAACAAAATGTTTTCCTTTAGTGATCCTTTAAGCAGAGTTCTCAGAGCCCTAGACGGTACCTCCTCATCTACCAGGTCCATTAACCTACAGTATCCCTAGAGTTATACCATGCCTGACACATGTTATCAACCTGTTTCCCACATCCCCTAGCCCTGTATGTAGCTTTGTAGTAAGGCATCATGGAATTTACCAATATCTTCCAGAAGATCACATCCAGAGCCCTTGGATTTCTCCAGTTAAGCAGTATGCCCTTATTCCCTTAATATTAAGCAGGGTTCTCAGCGCCCTAGATGGTACCGCCTCATCTAGCAGGCTCATTAACCTACAGTATCCCTGGAGTTATACCACGCCTGACACACTTTATCAAACTTTTTCTCACATCCCCTAGCCCTGTATGTAGCTTTGTAGTAAGGCATCATGGAATTTACCAAGCCCTTCCAGAAGATCACATCCAAGCCCTTGGCTTCCTCCAGTTTAGCAGTATGGCCTTCCTCCCTTAATATTAAACAGAGTTCTCAGAGCCCTAGACGGTACCGCCTCATCTACCAGGCCCAATAGGCAAACCAGTACAGTCAAAAGTATTGGTATTACCAGGAGGCCTGAGATACAAGAGGTGACTTCAGACCAAAATTGCTGAATTTGTGGACAGCGTGCGAAAAAGAGCATCTTCAGCACTCAGCCAAAACCGTGTGGACAATCCTAGCGACCTAGCGACCAATAGTGACCCATTGTTAATGTAATTGGGAGGGATAAGGCTCCAGGAGCCAGGTTTGGAGACCACTGGTTTATGAATTGTTGGTAAAATTGGAACCTTTGCTCTGGCTTTACAACACAGCTGACAAAAGGTATGTCTTCCTTTAGTGGGTATATTGTTGGTGAGTAGATGGACTTATAAATTGCACTAAAGCTACTGCATACATATAGCTAGACTAGGGCTATTAAGTTTAAAGTCTCTAAAATGAAATCAGAGCTAACACAAGACTATCATGTATTACAACACGATGTACAATCCTTATAAAATTTAACACTCTTAATTAAACCAGCGTGTAATATCTGGGCCACTTGCCACCGTCAAGGATATAATTGTCACTAACACTCTGTCATTGATGTGCCTGTGATCTATTAATTAAAATGGTTCTGCATGATGTCTTTGTGTGTTTTTTTTCATCTTGGAAAGAGATCTCAGTACTTCTAACAGCAACGCCTACTCTGGCTTACCCTCAAATCTTTCTGTACAATGGGAGAGAAAATATATCATAATTGCTGCCAGCACATATGGTATTAGAAATATAGTTATTCTGACATTTACATTCACCTTGGACTTTTATCAAAAACATTGCACGAACCACAGAGCAGCAATAACAAGAATAAGGGAGGTTTTCCTGAAAAATATATTACTCTGTCAGTTCACTATTCTATAAGGGGACTGTGACTGCGGGGTTAATCATTCCTATAGAGTTTTGGGGGGTCAGTCTTGGTTCACGCTAGACTTCCTTCGAGTTCTGCTGTGGGAGAATTAGATACTGTGGGCCAGATTCACAGAGCGATTACGCCTGCGCAACTGCTGTTGCGCGTGCGTAAGTCTAAATGTGCGCGTGCGTATAGTTGGACGCGATTCACAAAACAATATACGCCAGAAATCTACGTTTTTTGGTCCGGCGTAATTGAATTAGACATTCGCTTCCCTTCGCGCAAAACTGCGCTAGACACACCATTGATTTGCTAGTCAAATATGCTAATGAGGGAGTTACGGGGATCCACAAAAAAACGCAGTTGCTGCGCAGGCTACGCGATGTGCGCAACAGCAAAATGTTCTGTCTAAAGTTAGAGGACCTAAAAGCTGGTCTAAATTTTGAAAAAAAGTCTAATTGTCAGATAAAGCAACACTGTTAGTGAGGAGTTCAGCAGTCACACGTGTTGCCCAACAATCTGTATGCCAACATGCCAGGGGCATCGTCGCGCATAGCTATACTACTGACTTTAGATGAACAAAGAAGGAGGAGGGCACGGAGGATGGCACTAAGGAGGGCACGGGAGATGTTTTTTTTTATTTTTTTATTTGCTTATATAAAATTTACAATTTAAATTAATCTAATACAATATTCTTATCTGATACAAGCCCCTCACTCTTCACTTGATATATCACACACGCATAGACATCTTTGGCATGAGTGATTCTGAGGTGTCTCGCATCTTCAGATTCACCCCTCATGCCATCATGGAATTACCACAACCCTGCAGGAGGACATCACCAGCCCAACACATGGCACCACCCATGACACCCATGACAGCTACATATACAATCAGAGCCCCATCCCCACAGATTTCCAACAGAACATGTATGGGGACAGCTGGCTGGTTGGTGAGTGACATGGGTGGCAGGCATGACTATCCCCTCCCGTGATGCACACCTCACAAGTGGCACATGCATGACTAACATCCTCCTGTCTTTTCCCTTCAAGGTGACTCTGCATATGCACTGGTACCCCATCTCATGACCCCATCTCATGCCAGCTCACATTATGCATCTTTGCACGTTAAACACACACATTAATCATGGCACAATGAGAATGCATGCATGCACACCACTGTGGTCCCTAGCACACACACCCCACATCCTCATCACATTGGATTGGCACCAGTCCACCATGCAGGACTTGTGAGCTGCAACGCCATGCCACGGCTCCAATTATGTCACTGTACATTCATACACCATTCACACAGACCTGGCGATCACTTCTCCACCACAAATGAGGGTGACACCCCTTTTCCCGCAGGAATATCACCCCCACATTCCAAAATCATACACAAACAGAACCAAAAAAATTAAATAAATGACGAGCAAAAATAAAAAATGCCCAGCAAAAATATAATTTAAACAAAATAACAACAAAGATATAAAAGACAAAAATCACTCTGCAAAACAGTCCCCAAATATCTCAAAGACACGTCACAAACAAACAAAAGCACCTTGCTGTATAGGGAGGGATACAAAGGGATGTACTTTTGCAAAGGAAGTGCATTTGTGTCTGTCTATTTATGCTGTCTGCGTAGTTCATAAAGTTGCCCTAGTCCATTTCCAATTTCACTGATTGCGCCGCTCCCGAGTTGTGAGCATGCGCACAACGGAGCTGACATGGTTTCCTTCACGCGCGCATGCGCGAGTCGGCCGGCCCTTCATTTGCATGGGGTCACGGCTCATTTCAATGTAACACGCCCACGTCCTTCCCAATTTGTATTACTCCTCCTTACGCCTCCGGAAAAAACCTTACGTTTGCGCAAGCTCTTGCGTAAAAGCTACGTGAATCGCCGGATTACGCGGCTAGATTGCGCAAGTCTAACGGAAAAGTGGTGCGCTACGCCGGAATGATAATGCGCCGATCTACGTGAATCTGCCCCTGTATCTGTATACCTCTTGCTGTGTTCGTGTAAGCTTTAGGTAGACTTAGCGTTACTAAACCCCGGACCCTGCAGTCACTATCTCTGGTCTCCCACAGTACACAGAACATAGAAATGCAATTATATTAGCAAATATAAGCTGTTAAATACATTTTCTCACCGGCAGTATATAGCAGTCTTGTGACTTCTATCAGTGTCTGGTTAAAGCTCGTAGGAGGAGCCGTCATTCTCCCCTGTCCTTTGAGGCTGCAAGACTCATGACTCTCCATCTGAATGGTTCTGATTGGCCCTGTGCTGATCACATGCATACTCCCGCGTAGGGATGAGCCGAACACCCCTCTGTTCGGTTCGTACCAGAACCTGCGAACAGACCAAAAGTTTGTGTCAACCTTAGAACCCCATTAAAGTCTATGGGACTCGAGCGTTTGAAATCTAAAGTGCTAATTTTAAAGGCTAATATGCAAGTTATTGTCCTAAAAAGTGTTTGGGGACCCGGGTCCTGCCCCAGGGGACATGTATCAATGCAAAATAAAGTTTTAAAAACGGCAGATTTTTCGAGGGCAGTGATTTTACATGACTTTTTATCCTTCAGAAATGACACTTTGTGAAGGGACAGTTCTAAGCACGGGAAACATGCTTTACAGACATACTGAGCCAGATCCACGAAGCATTACGACGGCGTATCTCCAGATACGCCGCCATAATTTCAAATTTGCGCCCGCGTATCTTTGTTTTGTATCCACAAAACAAGATACGCCGGAATTACGCTAAAATACGACTGGCGTAAGTCTATTAGGCCATCGTATCTTAGTTGCATATTTACGCTGGACGCTAGGGGCGCTTCCGTTTACTGTTCCACGTAAAATATGCAAATGAGCTAGATACGCCGATCCACGAACGTACGTATGGCCAACACACTGTGTTTTTACGTCGTTTGTGTAAGCGTAGGTCCGGCGTAAAGTTACCCCTGCTGTATAGAGGCATACGTAATGTTAAGTATGGACGTCGGGCCAGCGTTGAATTTTCCATCATTCACGCCGTTTGCGTAAACCGTTCGCGAATAGGGATTTGTGTAAGCTACTTTCACGTCGTTTTCATTGACTATTTTCGACATGATTTTGCGCATGCGCACTGGGATATCTCCACAGACGGTGCATGCGCCGTTAAAAAAAACGTCCTTTACGTGGGGTCAAGCTGATTTACATTAAATCATGCCCACATCTTTCTGATTTGAATTCCGCAACAATTACACTACGCCACCGTAACTTACAGCGGAAATTGTTTGTGGATAAGGATACGCCGCTGTAACTTACAGCGGCGTAGTGTAACTTAGATAAGTTACGCCAGCGGCACTTCTTTGTGGATCTGGCCCACTATAGACACCCCCCAGGTACAAAGTTTAAAGGAATATTTCATGTTTATTGTTTCACTTTAAGCATTATTAAAATCACCGCTCCCGAAAAAACAGTATTTTTTTTAAAACTTTTTTTGCATTGATACATGTCCCCTGGGGCAGGACCCAGTCCCCAAACACTTTTTAGGACAATAACTTGCATATAAGCCTTTAAAATTAGCACTTTAGATTATCAAATTTGTCGCGAACACCCCAAATTGTTCGCTGTTCGGCGAACAGGCAATGTTTGGGTCGAACATGAGTTCAACTCGAACTCAAAGCTCATCCCTAGTCAATACGTTTTCCCATTTTTTTGTGGTAAAATTAGGTCGGCTTATACTCGAGTATTTACGGTAATTTATTTTGATTAGATGCCGTTTACCCCTAAGGGTGGTCCATGATATGAGAAAGCAAAAAACATTAATTGAGTAATATAATATAATAATATAAATGTAATCTTACAAGATTTACATAATAATCATAGTGCAAACAATCAATTAATGGACATGATTAGTACAATTAATACAGATAAACATTTAGAAAAAGAATCAAGAAATCACATGATTAAAGCAAATGGTAATATTATTAAAATTCATGATTGAAACGGCTAAGCTGAGCATCGTTAGTTGACAATCCAACGCGTTTCATGGCTTCTGCCAATCATCAGGGGTATGATGCATATATGTGCTGAAAATTAAGTAAATAAATGAACTATTAGTAGATAAAAAAACCTTATCATTGAATGGGAATAACAGGTTTGCAAGGTGGTCTGGAATAAGCTGTCTCACCCGGGGTTGAGGCAGGGTGACACCAGCCCCCCCGGGGGAACACCGGAAAGGGGACCAGGGGAGACAAGAGTCATGGACCAGACCGGACAGCACCATCACTTATATCACAAGTGTTGTATGTGCACATTTTAAACCAAAGTCTGTAACGGTAAAGGATAGAATAAAGTGAATATTAAAAATAGAAAAAGATAAAAGAAATTTAAAAATTGTGTACGTGTCAGTAGAGTGAATGGACCTAAAGTGTATGTGTAAAAGGTGTGCAAAATAATAAAGACAGCTTATTCCAGACCACCTTGTAAATCTGTTTCTGGACCTGGGCGTAACTTATTTGCTCTGTAAGCGCCCCCCCCCGGCGGCAGAAGAGAACCAGACGGCGGTGAAGAACAGCGGCACCCACCCCCCCGCAGAAGCCCGCCGGAGGGGGGCGCTTTTATAAAAGCGATCATACACACCCCCCCCCCGGCGGCCAACTAATAAAATATTTCAATACACTGTGTGGTTTATTTGTGTTTAAACTTTTCTTGCAGGTGAATGGGTAGGGGTACAATGTACCCCATACTCATTCACTTAGGGTGGGGGGCCGGTATCTGGGGGCCCCCTTATTAAAGGGGGCTTCCAGATTCCGATAAGCCTCCCGCCCGCATACCCCGACAACCAACGGCCAGGGTTGTCGGGAAGGGGCCCTGTCCTCATCAACATGGGGACAGGGTGCTCTGGGGTGGGGGGCTGCAGTGCGCCCCCTGCCCCAGAGCACCTGACCCCCCCATGTTGAGGGCATGCTGCCCGGTACGGCTCAGGAGGGGGGGGGGGCGCTCGCTCGCCCCCCACTCCCCTCCTGACCGGCCGGCCGGCGTGCTTTGGATACGGGTCTGGTATGGATTGTGGGGGGACCCCCACGCCGTTTTTTCGGCGTAGGGGGGTCTCCTTACAACCCATACCAGACCTAAGGGCCTGTTATGCTCCTGAGGGGGGAACCCATGCCGGATTTTTATATAAAATCCGGCGGGGACTTCCTTCTCAGGATTCATAACAAACTCCGCCCACGTGTAGAATTGGCGGGAATCCGCGTCGGATCCCCGTCGCTTCTATGACGGCTTTGTCTCCATCGCGGCAAGCCAGCTCGGCGCTGGCTCCCGCGATGGGGCTCGCAAGTGCTCAATCTCGCCGAGAAAGGGAGCGAGATTGACACAATATCCCAGTCACCTACTGTAATTAAAATGAATTAGATCAACTTTTACTGTATATCTATTCATATTTATTAGACATGTGCATTAGTTTTCGTCCGAATTTCAGCTATTTTCGTTATTGTTTTAACAAACGAAAACGAAAGTGCACAATACAAAAACCGAAAGACCCGACATAAACAAATGCTTTTTTTTCTGTTTTTGTCGGTCGAATGTGCCTAACCTTAACTCTATTAGTCAAAGATTATTCTACATAGAGAGAAAAGATTCGAAATTATAGAGGGACAAGATTCGACATAGAGAGAAAAGTTTGCTGCTGGAATTAGGTGAATAATGATGATGATGAATGTTATTGGCTGATTGTAATCAAAGAGGAGGAGCAGTTAAACTAACTTGACAATTCAATATGAACGGCGAAGATTTGACAAAGCATCGAAAAACATACAAACGTCAAATCTGTCATTGAAGGCTTATGGTGTCTGTCGAATGTTAAAAGAAGATTCGAGGGAGCAGCGAAACTGTACGACGCCGCAATTGTACATTTCTGGTCAAATGCTCGGCCCATAGACTATAGAAGAATTCTAATGTTGGTTGACTAGTAATAATAATTAATAAATATAATAATTACTAGTGTCATACAGCATTAGAATTCTTCTATAGCTTGTAGGCGGAACATTTGACCAGAAATGTATGATTCTGCATTCAGTTTCGCTGCTCCGTCAAATCTTCTTTGAACTTTCGACAGACACCATAAGTATTCAATGGCAGATTCAGCCCTGGTTCACACTGGGTACGATTTGAAATGCTATTTCACATGTCAAATCGGCGGCATTTGCCGGAAATCGTCGGCAATGGCACCATCCTAATCGGTGCAACGATTGCCGCCCTGCACCGATTTCAAAAAGTAGTTCCTGTACTAATTTTTGTGATTTGGGGCCTCGATTTACATTGACATCTGTGCAGAAACCTGCACAGATGTCTCTGAAATCACGGCCAAAATCGTGACTGCTGGGCGGGAGTGAAGCCGTGCGAGTTCAGCTGAACTCGCACGACTTCACTCCCGCAGCCCAGTGTGAACCTGGGCTCAATCTTAATTCATTCAGAATGCAATTTCTAACGAAAAACAAAAACGAATTTCGGGAGTTACTAAATAAATTCCAAAACTAAATTCCAAAACAAATTATTTCAGTGTGCACATGTCTAATGTTTATCATTCACAATGCCATGTTTCATGTAAAGTCCCAATTTCATTCCTTACCAGTGTTGAGCAGAATACCCCATATTCGATTTCGCGATATATCACGAATATATAGTAGAATATTCGAGAAATATTCGCTAAAATCGAATATTCGTGATATTTTAGCGAATAAACATTATTGCGATTTTTCGCTAATTCGATTGCGATTGGGGTTGCGATTTCATGTTGCGATTGATATTGCGGTTATTGCGATTCTCGTTCGCGCATGCGCAATCGCGAGAACAACACGCGACCAACACGCGACCATTTCCTGGATCCGTGCCAGTTACCTGACAGCTCTTTATCGCAATTTTGTGCCTAATCCTTGGGAGTGAATATGGTGGGAAGCAATTTTACACCCAGTGAGGAAAATATGATGATTAATGTAAGTATTTTCACCACTGTTATTTCCTTAGCTTTAACTGCATTTTAGACTAGTTTAAAAGTTAGTATATAAGTTCAGATATTAGTATTTCCCAAACATTGTGTCTTCTGCTGTTGCAAAACTACAACTACCAGCATGCCTGCACAGCTGAAGAAACCCTGGTTGGTAAATGTGTATTTATGCACTTTCCTTGCTATTTAGCATAATTAATTTAACAGGTTGTGGACATAGTATGTATGCGAACGTCCTGACTTCAGGGTCCTTAAGGCCCAAGGACGTTCGAATACATATTGCCCTTTAGATGTTGCAGAACTACAACTTCCAGCATGCCTGGGCATTAGGGTTGCCACGTTTTCGTCAAGCCAAACCCGAACACTTTAGCGACGCACGTCAATTTTTTTGTAGCTTATCCTCGGGAGGTACCAACCGTGCGTTCTGAGGATAAGACTGACAGGCGTCTCAGCCAATCAGGTAACCTGATTGGCTGAAGCGTCATCGAGGGCAGGACGAGGGACATCGAGGGACATAGAAGCCAGAAAGGTAAGTGCCAGGGGGGTACTGGGCACAGTGTCGACAATTGGGGGCACAGTGGCTGCATTTGATGGCATAGTGTTGAAAATTGATGGCATGGCACAGTGGCTGTGTTTTGATGGCACGGTGGCTGCGTTTTGATGGCATGGCACAGTGGCTGCGTTTTGATGGCACGGTGGCTGTGTTTTGATGGCACGGTGGCTGCGTTTTGATGGCATGGCACAGTGGCTGCATTTTGATGGCATGGTTGCTGCGTTGTGATGGCATGGTGGCTGCGTTTTGATGGCATGGCACAGTGGCTGCGTTTTGATGGCATGGTTGCTGCGTTGTGATGGCATGGTGGCTGCGTTTTGATGGCATGGCACAGTGGCTGCATTTTGATGGCATGGTTGCTGCGTTGTGATGGCATGGTGGCTGCGTTTTGATGACATGGCACAGTGGCTGCGTTTTGATGGCATGGTTGCTGCGTTGTGATGGCATGGTTGCTGCGTTTTGATGACATGGCACAGTGGCTGCGTTTTGATGGCATGGTTGCTGCGTTGTGATGGCATGGTGGCTGCGTTTTGATGGCATGGCACAGTGGCTGCATTTTGATGGCATGGTTGCTGCGTTGTGATGGCATGGTGGCTGCGTTTTGATGGCATGGCACAGTGGTTGCGTTTGATGGCACAGTGACTGCGTTAGATGGGATGGCACAGTGGCTGAATTTTTATGGCATGGTGGCTGCGTTTTGATAGCATGGTGGCTGCGTTTTATGGAATGGCACAGTGGTTGCATTTTGATGGCACGGCTGCTGAGTTTTGATGGCATGGCACAGTGGCTGCGTTGTGATGGCATGGTAGCTGCGTTTTGATGGCATAGCACAGTGGTTGCGTTTGATGGCACAGTGACTGCGTTTGATGGGATGGCACAGTGGCTGAATTTTTATGGCATGGTGGCTGCGTTTTATGGGATGGCACAGTGGTTGCGTTTTGATGGCACGGTTGCTGAGTTTTGATGGCATGGCACAGTGGCTGCGTTTTGATGGCACGGTGGCTGCGGTTTCATGGCATGGCACCAGCCGCCACTGGCAGCATGCGTAGACCAGACCTCCTCCAGGGCCCCCCTTTATATCAGCATGCATCGACCTCCCCCAGGGCCCCCCTTTTATTAGCATACAACTCGACCTCCCCATTTTTAAATGTGCCCGGGTTTCAGATGGCTTCAAATTCGTGCACATGTGTCCAAACCCGGACTGTCCGGGTGAAAACCGGACAGGTGGCAACCCTAATGGGCATGCTGGCACTTCTAGTTTTGCAAGTTCTGCAGGCCCACATTTTTCAGACCACTATACACCGGTCTCTAAACTGTGGCACCCTAGATGCAGCAAAAGTAAAATTCTTACCATGCACTGACAGACCATGGCTGATGGTAGTAGTAGTTTTGCAACAGCTGGAGGTGGACTGGTCTTGAAACCCTGAGTTAGGTAACAAACACGCAGTGTTTTGCAACCATTCTGCCTCCAGCTGTTGCAAAAGTATAACTACCTGCATGCAACTGGCTGCAATAACCCCCCCCCCTCTTCCCCAATGTGAATGTACAGGGTACATTCACATGGGCTGGGACTTACAGTGTGCTTCTAGCTGAAGCAAATTTGGCGCTGCAGCTCAAACCCTCAGCGGGAAACTACTATGAACCCCAAGCCCCTCTGACTGTACCTTACAAACACGCCACCACACTAAATATAAATTAAAAAACAAAACATATACACGTACCCCTACATAGCCACCCTCCACAACAAAAAAAAACATCTGGTACGGCACTGTTTACTAAACGGAGCCTCCAGCTGTTGCAAAACAACTCCCCAGTATTACCGGACAGCCATTAACTGTCATTGATTAATAAGGCGAGAATGCTTCCAATTGTTGAATACCATAGATTTCCGTCATATATCCATAAGGGTTTAAACAAAAGTATTGTAATATACTTTGTTCTTCATCTCGCAGAGTTTCCTGCAAAAGGGCTATGATGAGGAGCGGACGCATGCAGAAAAAAATAAAATGATCAGCTCCATCATTCAGGAGTTACACGAGCAATATGGCCGCACACATGAACGCTCAGCCGTATTAAAAAAATGGTCCGACCTGAAGAGGCGCCACATGGACCAGGTAAAGCGTATAAGGGAGCAATATCATCCAGGTAAGTTATTGGTGAGAGTTATGTATTTTTTTTTTCTAAAGTGTATTTTGTGCATGTACTCGAGAGAGGAGCCGGACTGCAGGAGTTGGGAGTAGGCAGGCCTCCCCCAGAGGCAATCTGCCACCTTTCTCCATGCCCCGGGTGGCTTTGAACCTCAACGGGGCAGAGGGACTCCCTATAAGGGAGTGAGAGTATTTGCCCGCTCAACCAGCCACGTTAGTCCTTCGCCTCTCTTTTTAGAGACCGCGTGGTCAGAGTGCGTGCATGTTAAACCAATTTCGAGTGCGTGTGTAAGTGTGGTGGTTTTTGTGGGAGGGGGGTAGGCGTACTAAGCGCAGGCTTACCTCGCATAGCACTCCCACCTGAGGCCGGGCTGAGACCACCAAACTCAATTCACATGTAGCCGAGAGCGGGATCCGAACCCCTAGCTGCAGAGGTGAATGGCTTGTCAGCGCAGTGCCAATCGCATTGAGCCACCGCAGCTCCTTTGGTGACAGTTATGTAAGGTCATATGTAATTAATGTAAGGGCAGATGTTGTTAACCCAGACGCCATGTTGTGGTAACATATATCACCACCACCAGCCAAGGTATTTATAGTACTGTTGAAAAAAGACATGGGACAGCAGACAGGAACGCAGAAGTTATGTGGGAACATACTTTTCCCATTGCTTTGCATGGGACTTTAAACAAAAACCCCAACCCTCACAAATGGGGATAGTTAAGGGATAAATTAACGATCCTATACTTTAAGTGGACGTAAAAGTAACATATGACCAAGTGTTATCGAAATATCTACAGCTGTTATGAAGTAACATGTATTTTCCATAGAGTAGAATGGGACTTTAAAGAAAAACCCTGACCATGGCAAATGGGGGTGGCTAAGGGTTAAACCACCTATCCTATGTTTGTGGCTGACTGTGTGCCAAGTTTCATGTAAATATCTTTAGTCATTTGGACACGATGCTGGTACATACATACATACTGTACACACACACACACACACACACGTTGAGTTTTATATATATAGATTCCCACTAAATTCCTGTGTTAGGCGTGGGGTTGTCATAGTAATCCCGTGTGATCCATCAGGCCCTTTTTTTAACATGAGATCGTCTGAACAAAATAAAGGAGACAAAAACAGTTCATTTTACCATGGTGGCAGCCCAGCTCACACTCAGTCCCCTGTAGTGCCCGCAAGACCCTTTAATATAACATTGTCCCATTGGTTAACTGTCTATATAAATTTATTTGTATTCATATACAATACAGCAGAGTTCACAGAATTTGCATATGTTATTATAAAACATTTTCACATATATGGACATTGTGTTATTATAGATGTTGCTCTACCATCTGTGCGCCATAAACGCAAAAGGCGACAGGCCGCAGAGGAGGATGTAGAGGAGGAGGAGCAGGAGGAGGATGCAGAGGAGGAGAGTAATGAGGAGCATCCAGGGCCCTCCAACTCGTCAGCCACAGCTCTTGTGGAGGAGGAAGATGAGGAGCTGCAACCCGCCCCCCCCCAAACTTCTGGTGGAGTAGGAGAAGAGGAGCAGGAGAATGACACTCTTCCTGTGACCTACGGTCAGGAGGGTAAATATGTGCACAAAGATTAATAACATTTCAAAAACTAGAAATGGTAATATTTCTAAGGAAATTGCGTGACGTGTTCTTGCCTTCACCAATACTCCAGACGGGAGACGGTGCCCCTGCAGATGTAAATGTGATGCAACAATGTGTCTATCCATTGATCCATTAAAAACTGCTCCATCAAAACCTATCCCATCAAAACTGCAACATCCTATTAGCCCCTTCAAAAACTGTTTGCAATGGACTGGTTGCTATGGACTGGCGTGTTTTGCAATCAAATGTCTGTATCCTGAAAACCATTTTACCGATCACTTAGCCGTCGACACGTGCAGTAGCAGCAGGGACAGCTGAACATTTTGATATAAGATTTGTGTAGGTCGGCCTGAAAATGAGGGAGTGGTCGCAGTTTTGAAATCTTGTAATGATTTTTCAGTTTTAAAAATCTCACACTCTAAGCTTCACCATTCATTTCTATGGGAAAATTTTGCCATAATAACAACGATATTTCGCAAACGATTTGACGAAACGTTCCACAAAGTAATGGTCCACTATTCGGGAACAATCTGCTCATTTTGATATATGACTCGTCTATGTAGCGTAAAAACTGTGGGAGAAGTTAGGGTGGTAAATTTGGCGATAATAATAATAATAATAATATATATGTGAGAGAATAGTAAGTGATCTTGCTATGCAAGACCACCTAATAAGATGTAGAAAAAAAAAGGACAGCATTTAAAGCTTACCCGTCAGATTTCACAACAATAATATGGTATTTATGATACAAGTATATGTGCTAGACACATAACAATTGTATAGACATGATAATGATTGTTTAATAAGCAACATAAATATTATATTGATTTTGTAACGCTCTTTGAAATCCAAATGTTTTTTTCTTTTATCCTAACAGTTTTAAAAAAGATGGTTGACAGAAAAACCGAACTTGAAAAAATTGCAGCCAAAATACTATCAAACCAACGGAAGATGCAATTTTTAATTTCTCAAAATGAGCAGCTGATTCAACGCCAAGGAGACATTTTGGCTCTGATGGGAGAAGACCACAAGAAAATTAAGAATCATGTTTGATTATTTGTTTTATTTTAATAAAAAAAGTTTTTTTTTTCAAATGTTTCCTTTCTTACTTAGATTGTTAGGTTTTTCAACACATCTAACTTCACACATCAACATCCACATCAACATCAACAGGCCGCAAACCAGGGTTTAACATAAAGTTCATTGTTTTAGTCACACTTGCTGTTACGATCCGGTCTGGTAGCTTGTAGCGGAGGCTGTTGGTGGATCCGCTGTGCCAGAGAGGTCATGAAGCATTAACCAGCATGAAGGCAGCAGCATTAGTATTCAAATATAAACTAATAATCACACACACAACATTATCTAAACAGTTGGCCAAGACTTGACACCAGCAGTAGTGGTAATAGTAGTATATAGTGGCAAAGAACCTGTCACATAGGTATCTGAGCAGCAGTATAGTAGTAACAGTACACAATAAAGTGTTTTTTTCACTCGTGGTCGTGGAAGAGGTGGCAGCAGCACAGCAGCAGCTTTGATAACTGTAGCATACAGTGCCAAAGAACTTGTCACATAGGTAAGTGAGCACTGGCAGCATCAGCAGTATAGTAGTAGTAACAGTACACAATAAAGTGTTTTTTTCACTCGTGGTCGTGGAAGAGGTGGCAGCAGGACAGCAGCAGCATTGATAATTGTAGCACATAGTGCCGAAGAACTTGTCACATAGGTAAGTGAGCACTGGCAGCATTAGCAGTATAGTAGTAGTAACAGTACACAATAAAGTGTTTTTTTCACTCGTGGTCGTGGAAGAGGTGGCAGCAGGACAGCAGCAGCATTGATAATTGTAGCACATAGTGCCGAAGAACTTGTCACATAGGTAAGTGAGCACTGGCAGCATCAGCAGTATAGTAGTAGTAACAGTACACAATAAAGTGTTTTTTTCACTCGTGGTCGTGGAAGAGGTGGCAGCAGGACAGCAGCAGCATTGATAATTGTAGCATATAGTGCCAAAGAAGTTGACACATAAGTATCTGAGCACTGGCAGAGGCAGCAGCATAGTAGTACCAGTACACAATAAAGTGTTTTTTTCACTCGTGGTCGTGGAAGAGGTGGCAGCAGCATAGGAGCAGCAGCATTGATATTTGTAGCATATAGTGGCAAAGAACTTGTCACATAGGTAAGTGAGCAATGGCAGCATCAGCAGTATAGTAGTAGTAACAGTACACAATAAAGTGTTTTTTTCACTCGTGGTCGTGGAAGAGGTGGCAGCAGGACAGCAGCAGCATTGATAATTGTAGCACATAGTGCCGAAGAACTTGTCACATAGGTAAGTGAGCACTGGCAGCATCAGCAGTATAGTAGTAGTAACAGTACACAATAAAGTGTTTTTTTCACTCGTGGTCGTGGAAGAGGTGGCAGCAGGACAGCAGCAGCATTGATAATTGTAGCACATAGTGCCGAAGAACTTGTCACATAGGTAAGTGAGCACTGGCAGCATCAGCAGTATAGTAGTAGTAACAGTACACAATAAAGTGTTTTTTTCACTCGTGGTCGTGGAAGAGGTGGCAGCAGGACAGCAGCAGCATTGATAATTGTAGCATATAGTGCCAAAGAAGTTGACACATAAGTATCTGAGCACTGGCAGAGGCAGCAGCATAGTAGTACCAGTACACAATAAAGTGTTTTTTTTCACTCGTGGTCGTGGAAGAGGTGGCAGCAGCATAGGAGCAGCAGCATTGATATTTGTAGCATATAGTGGCAAAGAACTTGTCACATAGGTAAGTGAGCACTGGCAGCATCAGCAGTATAGTAGTAGTAACAGTACACAATTAAGTGTTTTTTTCACTCGTGGTCGTGGAAGAGGTGGCAGCAGCATAGGAGCAGCAGCATTGATATATGTAGCATATAGTGGCAAAGAACTTGTCACATAGGTAAGTGAGCAATGGCAGCATCAGCAGTATAGTAGTAGTAACAGTACACAATTAAGTGTTTTTTTCACTCGTGGTCGTGGAAGAGGTGGCAGCAGCATAGGAGCAGCAGCATTGATAATTGTAGCATATAGTGGCAAAGAACTTGTCACATAAGTATCTGAGCACTGGCAGCAGCAGCAGCACAGTAGTACCAGTACACAATTAAGTGTTTTTTTCACTCGTGGTCGTGGAAGAGGTGGCAGCAGCACAGCAGCAGCAGCATTGATGATTGTAGCATGTAGTGCCAAATAACTTGACACATAAGTATCTGAGCACTGGCAGCAGCAGCAGCACAGTAGTACCAGTACACAATTAAGTGTTTCTTTCACTCGTGGTCGTGGAAGAGGTGGCAGCAGCATAGGAGCAGCAGCATTGATGATTGTAGCATATAGTGCCAAAGAACTTGTCACATAGGTAAGTGAGCACTGGCAGCAGCAGCAGCATAGTAGCAGCAGTACACAATTAAGTGTTTTTTTCACTCGTGGTCGTGGAAGAGGTGGCAGCAGCATAGGAGCAGCAGCATTGATAATTGTAGCATATAGTGGCAAAGAACTTGTCACATAGGTAAGTGAGCACTGGCAGCATCAGCAGTATAGTAGTACCGGTATAAAATTAAGTGTTTTTTTCACTCGTGGTTGTGGAAGAGGTGGCAGCAGCACAGCAGCAGCAGCATTGATGATTGGAGCATATAGTGCCAAAGAACTTGTCACATAGGTAAGTGAGCACTGGCAACAGCAGCAGCATAGTAGCAGCAGTACACAATTAAGTGTTTTTTTCACTCGTGGTCGTGGAAGAGGTGGCAGCAGCATAGGAGCAGCAGCATTGATATTTGTAACATATAGTGGCAAAGAACTTGTCACATAGGTAAGTGAGCACTGGCAGCATCAGCAGTATAGTAGTAGTAACAGTACACAATTAAGTGTTTCTTTCACTCGTGGTCGTGGAAGAGGTGGCAGCAGCATAGGAGCAGCAGCATTGATATTTGTAGCATATAGTGCCAAAGAACTTGTCACATAGGTAAGTGAGCACTGGCAGCAGCAGCAGCATAGTAGCAGCAGTACACAATTAAGTGTTTTTTTCACTCGTGGTCGTGGAAGAGGTGGCAGCAGCACAGCAGCAGCAGCATTGATAATTGTAGCATATAGTGCCAAAGAACTTGTCACATAGGTAAGTGAGCACTGGCAGCAGCAGCAGCATAGTCGTAGCAGTACACAATTAAGTGTTTTTTTCACTCGTGGTCGTGGAAGAGGTGGCAGCAGCACAGCAGCAGCAGCATTGATGATTGTAGCATGTAGTGCCAAATAACTTGACACATAAGTATCTGAGCACTGGCAGCAGCAGCAGCATAGTAGTACCAGTACACAATTAAGTGTTTTTTTCACTCGTGGTCGTGGAAGAGGTGGCAGCAGCACCAGCAGTAGTAAGAAAGTGGCAAATCTCACAGACAAAAGGTGACAGCACCAGTATGAGTAATATATCGGTACATAATCACTCAGCCTTTTGCCATTAGCAGTAGGAGCCCATATAGTGTCAAAATTACAAAAGCTTGAAATTGCTGTAGCACGGTGATTACATTTGAAAAGCAGAATGACACAGGCCTTAAGTAGCTGTGGCACCGGGTGTAGTTTTTTGGGTTGTGTTTTGCACGCCACAGGCTTTTCAAAATAACAAAAAAATATCCACCTTCTTCCCAGGAGCAGCATAAGGAAAGGGAGATGCACTGTGATGTAAGGGAGAGGGGGAACTCCACTTCTGATGTTGGGGTAGGATGGTGGGGTGGCCTTTGACATCGAATGTAAGGGGAGGGGATGCGCTGGACATATAATATTACAGATATAACCGGCCCTTTTGAGGGCAACCATAATGCTGATGCGGACCACGATGAAATTGAGTTTGACACCCCTGGTATAAAGAGATAGGAGAGGTATTGGTAACTGACAAGGGACCATTCAGCGCCCTGAACCGACGGCGGGTGCCAGAAAGTCACCGCCGATCCAGGACTCATTCATTTTGATGAATGTGAGTCTGTCCACGGAATCTGTGGACAGACGGGTCCTCTTGTCCGTGACCACCCCACCTGCCGCGCTGAATGTCCGCTCAGATAGTACGCTGGAGGGGGGGCAAGACAATAACTCCAGCGCATACTGAGCGAGCTCGCGGCAGGTGTCCAATCTGGCAACCCAGTACTCCATGGGGTCGTCGGTGCTCATACTGTCAGAAGCACTGACGGACCCCATGTAGTCTGCCACCATGTGGGCCAGCCGCTGGTGGTGATGGCTGCTGCTGCTGCTGCTGCTGCTGGTACTAGGTCGCTCAGTTTGCATGAACATCCTCATCTCACCCATTAGGTCCCCTGCTCGGCTGCTGATGTTGCTGCTGGGTGCAGCCACCTGCTGGGTGAGATGAGGGGGGACAACTGGAGGCCGGGGAGTTGCCTGCTCCAAACGGCTGACTAGGCATGCCTGCAGTTCCTCCATCCGGGGCTGCCTCCGTCTGGCTGGGAGGAACTGCTCCAGTTTCCCCTTAAATCTGGGATCTACAAGGGTGGCCAGCCAAAACTCGTCCCTCTCCTTGATGGCTTTAACCCGGGGGTCCCTCCTGAGGCATCTCAGCATGTGGGCAGCCATGGGGAAGAGCACAGCCCGCTGTGACTCCTCATGGCTGCCTGGGTCCATGACGTCCGCTTCCTCGTCATGGAGGCGCTGCTGTTCGCGGTCAGTCATGCCAAACCCCCGGACTATCGGTGCCCCCAACACCGGCTCTCCCTCCTGACCAGGCCCTGACTCCAGGACGCCACCAGTCACCTCCTGATCATCATCATGATCCTCCTCCTCCTCCTCGTCCTGGGCCTGGTCTTGGTGGAGCAGTGTTGCCTCCTCCTGCTCCACCAAGGCACTCTCCCCAGCTCCAAGCAGGCGATCTAGTGCCCTGTCCAGCAGGAACACTATAGGGAGCACGTCGTTGAGGCCGACATGCTCCCTGCTCACCATCTTGGTCGCCTGCTCAAAAGGGGCCAACACATGGCAGACCTGGTGTATCTGCCCCCACTCCAGACTGGTGATGTACGGGAGTGTGTGTTGTGATGGCCCGCCAGTGCCTTGCTCCAGCAGGTACTCCTTCACCGCCCTTCGCTGCTCCCACAACCTCTCCAGCATGTAGAGGCTGGAGTTCCACCGCGTCACACTGTCCACAATCAGCCTGTGAAGGGGCAGGCTGTTGTCCCGCTGCAACTTTGACAGGGACGCGGTAGCGGTTGGGGAGCGCCTGAAGTGGCTGGCAATCCTGCGTACCCTTAGCACAATGTCACTCAACCCGGGATAGGTGCGCAGGAACTTCTGCACCACTAGGTTGAGGACATGTGCCAGACAGGGCACGTGTGTCAGACTGCCAGCCTGGAGGGCGGAGAGGAGGTTGCTGCCATTGTCACAGACAACCAGACCTGCTTGGAGCCTTCGGGGTGTCAGCCACTTCTGGACCTGAGCCTGAAGTGCGCTCAGCACTTCTCGTCCAGTGTGTCTCCGTTCCCCTAAACTAACAAGCTGGAGCACGGCCTGACAGCGCACGTGCCCCACACTTGAATAGCTACGGGGGCGCTTGCTGGGAGGCTCAGCAGCTGCGGAGACAGTGGCTTGAGGGAGACCAGCACTTCTCCCCTGGACACCCCGGGGCGGCACCACAAAATCAGATGCCGCCAATCCCTCCCCGGCGCCTCGGAGGGAAACCCAATGGGCCGTGAAGCTTATGTAGCGCCCCTGCCCATGCCTGCTGGTCCAGCCATCCATTGTCAGATGCACCCTGTTGCTGACAGCATGATCCAGCGACAGGGTTACATTCTGCACAATGTGCTGGTGTAGGGCAGGGACACCAGTCCTGGCAAAGAAATGGCGGCTGGGGACACGCCATTGGGGTTGGGCCTGCTCCAACATCTGCCTGAAGGGGTTGCAGTCCACTATGTTAAAGGGAAGCAGATGTTGGGCAATAACCCTTGCCAGGAGCCCATTGAGGGAACGCACACGTCGGTCTGAAGGGGGGAAGGGAGTGTTGCGTTCAAAGGCGTCAGAAAGAGACGCCTGGCGCCGGACGGCAGTGCGGGACACCGAAGAGGAGGGTGATGATGTGGAGGTCTGGCTGTCGGTAGCAGTACCTCTACTAGAGGGAGCGGGGGGGCATGACCTGCTGGTAGCCGATGAAGCAGTGGCAGGGGCTGCTGTACCCTGCACACTTGTGGTGGTGGCGCTGCTACCACCAGCACGCTTCATCTGGTCATGCTCCTGCCAGTGATTAATCCGCAGGTGCTGGTTGAGTGCCGTGGTACCCACCCGAGCCAAACACTTCCCTCTCTTCACCTTGGCACGACAGAGCTGGCAGATGGCTACTGTCGGGTTATCTGCTACCAAGGTGAAGTAGGCCCAGAGAGGTGACTTCAGCATCGCCCTCCTGTCAGATGGGGTGACGCTGACTTCCACCTGCTGGGACTCGGTGCGCACAGGTGGAGCTGCCTGCTGCTGCTGCTGCTGCTGCTGCTGCTGCTGACACCTCCTGCTGCCATCACCAGTGGAGACCCTGACGTTGGTCTCCCTGGTGACCTGGCGCACCGTTTCCCCAGGGTGCCTACCTTCCTCGTCGTCACTGATGCTGTGAACCGACGAGGCAGGTGGCACCCATGTTGGGTCACCCTCCTCTTCGCCCCCAGATATGTCAGACCCAGGGCTGACATGTGGTGGTCTGAAGGAGACATCTGACATGGAGCCGCTAGCCTGGCTCCGATGTCCCCTCACAGACGCATGGGTCTGACTAGGTGCTGGTGTTTCCTGCAGAAAACCACCAGCACCACCATGAAGGGAGGCCTCTGGGCTACTGACAGCCAGTACCCCATCCTCCTCCTCCATTAACCCTTCAAAAAGGTCCTGACCATCAGCACATAAATCAATGTCTGCATGATCGAGGGCCTCCCCCAAGATATCCATGTCACTTTCACCATCAAACAGCATGAGGCTGGACTCGCTGGGGCTGGGTACTAAAGGCACCGGTGTACTGATGGTGGTGGTGCTACTTGGTGATGACTGAGTGGCACTGCTGTGCCCCATGTACTCCACCACTGCTGGAGCCTGGGAAGGCAATATCGGGCGGCTGCCCGAAGTGAAAAACTCCCGGATGAGGCGGACTCCCCTTACACCCGATCCTCTACCAGTAGTAGGGGCACGAGAGGTACCCCGTGCTGGCAGCGACCCAGCACTGGGAGTAACTCCCCTACCCCTGCTGCCACGACCACGGATGCTGCTCATGCTGATATGGGGGGGTGGGTAAACTTTATTGGGGGGGGGGGTAAATGTGATAATAGAAAAAACAGGCGCGCAGACAAACAACTAGTAGCTATGCCACTAAACAACAATTAAACGAAAGGTAAATTTTTTTAAATTTTTTTTTTTTTTAAACTAACTAACTAACTGACTGACAGACAACAGACAAAAACTGACTGGGCAACGAATAAGAGCAATAAAGAAACTAATATAGATAGAACAGTGACTCTGCTAACACAGCAGAGCCAGAGATCTGAATAAACTAAAAATAACTTTTTTTTTTTTTTTTTTTTTTATAAAACAGATAACTAACTAAATAAACACACTAAACTAAGCTAGCTAGCTTACAGAGGTGTACAAGTACACTCAAACCTATCTATCTAACACTAAATGAAAGTGGAACACAAACACACAAATAGTAGCTTTAAAAAAAGCTGTTTGGTTTCTTCTTGCTTTTAAAAAAGCAGTTTAGAAATATATGCACTAGCAGCTGCTAATACTGAAATGAACAGAACAGGAGCACAGAAAGGTACTGCAATGCTGATGCAATATAACACAGAGCACAGAAACACTTCTCCCTCTATATCCACCTTGTGAATCTGCAATGAGCACATGCAGGGGCTTAGTTTATATAATGGTCGTGAGGCAGGTTCCTATTGGTTGATGTGGAGGTTGCTAACCTCTGACACCTGTGGAAATGGAACTCTGATTGGCTCTGATGTGAATGAAGGGCGGGGAAAAAAATCGCGCGATATTGCTATTGCCGAATATTCGCATTGCGAATATTCGGCAGCATAAAAGGATCACATGCGCTACTCTGCCCAGGGTCCCTCTAATCATACCACCATTGCTTTTACACGTCGATGGAGATCACTAGCATGTGATCTGTGATAAAAAAAATTTAAGAAAAATCCGAATATTCGACATTGCGAATATTCGGCACAATATTCGAGATATTGCGCGATTTCTCGAATATGCAATATTCGAGCCGAATATTCGCAATTCGAATATTCGTGAGCAACACTATTCCTTACCTTTCTATAATATATTTAGGGATGAAAACATGCCATTGTTTATCCAGGTTGTGTCGGGTCACATTTCATCTTCAGTTTCCCTGTATATACAGTAGTTGTTCTATATACTGATGTAGAATACACAATTTTGATGTGGCAAGTATGAGTTCTGTCTGCAAAGATCAAGCAAGTAGACCCAGGTTTCTCAATTAGGTTTTGTGAAACTCTAGGGTTCCTCCAGAGATTGGTAGGGGTTCCTTGAGCAATGAGCAATTTCTACCTCTCAGATAAGTTCCCAGTGACACCATTGATCCTTTTAGCTATCTGTAAGGGGGGAATTCCTCCCAATGACCACAAGTGTAAGGAGCATTCTTCCCACTGACCATCACACTATTGTATCCTGAGTTGTAGATATGGTAATTTTAACCGGGGCTCCATGAGACGGGAAATTTATTCAAGGGTTCCTCTGTGTTGAAAATGTTGAGAAAGGCTAAAGTAGACTGTTATCAATTATAGAACATTACACACCCCTGTCAGAATTACATCTCTCAAAGGTAATAAAAAAAAAAAAAAACAGTCAATAAGAAGGTTAAAAGTCAAAGTCATTCACAGGGTGGTTTCCCACAGGGAGCAACATTCTATTTAAGACTCAGTAGTCTTCCAAATATTCATAGGTACTCTACAATGGTACTGGGTGGGACTTTACATGGCTTCTCACACAATCCAAGAGACAGGGTTTACATTGCATAACTTTCTTTGCAGAAAAGGCACAATCTCCTATACTTTACCATCGTTGCCGTTACTCAGGCCCAACTGTTCACCAACTGAAATGTTAGCTTGTGATATTAACTGACACTCTGCATAAATAAGTCAGGTGTGAATAGGGTTGTGCCTTGATAGAAATAGAAAGAACATCATAACTCTTGACAAATGTCTTTGAAAATTGCTGCCTCAAGGGATAATTTGGCTTCCCCATACAGGCAACACTCTTACCTGAGACCTTGCCAGATCCTGATATGCAAATTTCCAAAGCAAAAAACAAGTTCCAGGTGTTCACTGCTCCATTATAGGTTTAATGTGAAAATTACAAGAGCCAAGAATCCTTAACACATTTCACACTATATGAGCCAACTGAAAGGGACCTTTAGAGGCAGGCGATGTAGTCTCAGTAGAGGTCTACTTTAATCACTTAAGGAACGCCTAATGCCCATATACGTCGGCAGAATGGCACGGCTGGGCACAATCACGTACCTGTAAGTCAGGGGCGTCGGGAGGCCCGGGCTTGGGTGGCTGAACCCCCGAATGGTTCCCCTAAAAGCCCAGAGTCTCACTCATTCAGGCTCGCCATTGTGAGCCCCGAGCCGAGCGGCGACCGCCGGGAACGATCTGATCCCGAGAGCTGCCACCCGCCGAGCCGATTCCTGCCGAGTGCCATAGCAGCAGGTCCCGCCTTCTGGAGCCTGTGATAGACGTCCCTCTGGTCCAATACCGCGCCACGGGATGTGTGACGTCCATCATAGGTGCTGCAGGCTCCTGAAGGCGGGAATTACAAATACATATCACTCGGCGCTCGGGCGGGCGGCTCCTCGGCTCTCCTATCCCCAGGCTCTGCTGGCTCTCCTATCCCCAGGCTCTGCTGGCTCTCCTATCCCCAGGCTCTGCAGGCTCTCCTATCCCTCAGGCTCTCCTATCCCCCAGGCTCTCCTATCCCTCAGGCTCTCCTATCCCTCAGGCTCTCATATCCCTCAGGCTCTCCTATCCCCCAGGCTCTCCTATCCCCCAGGCTCTCCTATCCCCCAGGCTCTCCTATCCCCCAGGCTCTCCTATCCCTCAGGCTCTCCTATCCCCCAGGCTCTCATATCCCCCAGACTCTCCTATCCCTCAGGCTCTCCTATCCCTCAGGCTCCAGACTCCAGTCCTTGGCTCTTCTACCCTCCTCAGGCTCCTCCTCTGACGCAGGAATGACAGACTGCTGTGACACCGCTCAGGTAGGTCAGAGACAGTGTAATGTGTATGTTTATAGGTCAGTGTACGTCAGGTCACTACCATCAGTGTAGGTAGGTCAGTGTAGGTAGGTCAGGTCACTACGGTCAGGTCACTACCATCAGTGTATGTAGGTCAGGTCACTACCGTCAGTGTATGTAGGTCAGGTCACTACCGTTGGTGTAGGTAGGTCAGTGTAGGTATGTCAGGTAGGTCAGTGTATATAGGTCAGGTCACTACCGTCAGTGTTGGCAGGTCAGTGTATATAGGTCACTACTACCGTCAGTGTAGGTAGGTCAGTGTATGTAGGCCACTACCGTCAATGTAGGTTAGGTAGGTCAAAAAAGCCTGCGCGCGTCACACCAACACCAACCCCCCCCCGCTCTCTGGCCTTGGACTTTGGGCTGAAGCCCCTGGTCTTTTTGCCACCTAGCAACGCCCCTGCTGTACGTCCTCTCTAAGTGCCCAGCCGCGTGTCCCGCGATCGGTCACAGGAGTTGAAGAACGGGGAGAGGTGTGTGCAAACACACCTTCCCCGTATTTCACAGTGGCAGTGTCACTGATCACTGATCACTGATCATCTGTTCCCTGATATAGGGAAAGACGATCAGTAACGTCACAAGTCTAGCCCCGCCCCCTACAGTTAGAAATACACATGAGGTCACACTTAACCCCTACAGCTCCCCCTACTGGTTAACTCCTAAACTGCAATTGTCATTTTAACAGTAATCAATGCATTTGTATAGCACTTTTTTCTGTGAAAATTACAATGGTCCCAAAAATGTGTCAAAATTGTCCGATGTGTCCGCCATAATGTCGCAGTCACGAAAAAAAAAATCGTTGATCGCCGCCATTAGTAGTAAAAAAAAATATTAATAAAAATGCCATAAAACTATCCCCTATTTTGTAAACGCTATACATTTTGCGCAAACCAATCGTTAAACGCTTATTGGGATTTTTTTACCAAGAATAGGTAGAAGAATACGTATCGGCCTAAACTGAGGAAAAATAAACTTTTTTTATTTATTTTTTGGGGATATTTATTATAGCAAAAAGTAAAAAATATTGCATTTTTTTCAAAAATGTCGCTCTATTTTTGTTTATAGCGCAAAAAATAAAAACCGCAGAGGTGATTAAATACCACCAAAAGAAATCTATATTTGTGGGAAAAAAGGACGCCAATTTTATTTGGGAGCCACGTCGCACGACTGCGCAATTGTCAGTTAAAGTGACGCAGTGCCGAATCGCAAAAAGGGGCCTGGTCCTTTACCTGCATATTGGTCCGGGTCTTAAGTGGTTAAAAGGAGCATGCTTTTTTTATGTATCTATTGTTTTTCTGTTTTAGCGGGAGCTTACCCAGCCGTCAGCATATAATACATATATTGAAATTCGGCAGGTGCTTTGTGGGTAATAAAAGGATTTTAACAAACTTTGAAGCAGATTCCTACCTGTTTCTATTCCTATGAAAAAGCTGTCCTTGGAAGGCTTATTCCTGAATGGAATTGTCTGTGTTCAATCAAATCAGCTGATGCACTTGCAGTCTTCTAATGAAGTGAAACTGCGGTGTTTTCATCCCTTTAAAAGTAATTACCGTATTTATCGGCGTATAACGCGCACTTTTTTCCCCTTAAAATCAGGGGAAAATCGTGGGTGCGCGTTATACACCGATCCCCGCTGTCTCTGAGCGCTGCCGACATAGACCGAGCTGAGCCGAGTGTACTGCACACTCGGCTAGGCTCGACCACGCTCGGCTCCACCCACAGTCACGTCCTGCCTCCTAGCCTTTATGTCCCACCATTGGACCGCTGTGGTGTCCGTCATACAAGCCGGGCCAAGGGGCGGGACTGGGCAGGACCGCAAGAGAAGCCGAGAGGAGTCGAACACACAGGAAATCCGGCCCTGTACAGCTTGGCTGAGGCGCCAAACTCAAAAATACACAATGCTGAAACCTTGGGCAAGGTGCAGATGGACACCTCCAAAGTTGCAGATGGACACACCCACAAGGCTGGATGGACTCTGCGGAAGGCCGCAGATGGACGCTGGACAAGACAGCAGACGGACACCAACAAGGCTGCACCGACGAGCATTCAAAATGTTTTTTTTTTTCTTAAACTTCCCTTGTAAGCTTGGGGTACACGTTATACGCCGGCCCGTAGTATACACCGATAAATACGGTAACCCTTGGGTTATCTCACCAAAAATATAATTCATATTGCAGAGGATGCCTAAAATGTGACTTGTATTTTAGTGCAGATGTAGCTGGTTGGGTGGCACAGACTTGAGACAATCAGGGACCAGGAGAGCAGGAGATTTGAAACCAATTAGAGACAGGGAGAGGACTTGCATGCAGACACAAAGAACACTGGGACTTGTAGTTTTCTTAGTGGGACAGCACAATGAATGTTAATGAGTTACATGGCTGCAGAAGTGCAATGTCCAGGATTCCTTGCACTACAGTGGTGGAGAGATTGGGCTGCTTTTCCTGGGCAAAAAGAGATACTGCATGGCTTTTGGAGCTGTGCTGAGAATACCTGCAGCAGGATGAAAAAGAGAGCCACACGGAGGCGATTTGCTGCCTGATCCTGTCTGCATACTTCAGGAGGGAGGACAGAGCTGCTGCCAAGGCTGTCAGCGACTGCCAGAGACTGAGCCCCATGGGTGACCCAAAGTTGAGAGACTGAGCCTCGGGTACCAGATGGATGGATCTGCTAACCACCAAGCATGTGGAATGAGAACTGTCGCATACCAAGAATGGTAAGAGAAAAACCCACATTTAAACCCTTGCTGCATCCATTTCCACATAGACGACTCCTTACTTAGAAGTCCTGCAACTATACATCACATAATATTAAAGAGACAGACACTTGCATGCCACTGACAGAAGGGCCCCACCGCAAGCCAACCAACACTAACCTTAAAAGAGAAATATGGGAATGTTTTTTTTCCTAAGATTCATTCTTACATTAGTGCAAAAGGAAAAAAAATTGTTTTGTTTCGTTTTAATTCGTTATTTAATTAATTTCGTTAAGTTAGATTCGTTAAATTTGTTAAATTTGTTTTCGGAATACGATCGTTTTCGACCGAATTCGAAAAAACCCTGTCGAATTTGATCGTTTTCGACTGAATTCGAAAACCCGGTCGAATTCGAAAACATTTCTACCGGATTCGATAATATTTCTACCGGATTCGAATTCGATCATATTTTGATCGGATTCGATAATATTTCAACAGATTTCAATAATATTTCATCCGCTATCGTTAATATTTCAACCAAATTCGATGATATTTCAACCGGATTGGAAATTATTTCAACCGGATTTGAAATTATTTCAACCGGATTTGATTGTATGTATTTGTATTATAGTATTTGATTACATTCTATTAAATTCTATTCTGTTCTTTACTATTCTTTGATTTTCATTCTATTGTTTTATTATTTTATAATCTATTTTATTGGATTCTTTTTTAGAAATCGATTTCTATTCTTTAGATTTTGGTTAAAATTGCTTTCAATTTTCATTCGAATTTGTTTTCTATTTGAATTGTTTTTGAATACAATTCGATTTTTTTCCGAATTCGATTCAAATTCGTTTCGAATTCGAATTTCGTTCGCGTTTTTTCGAATTTGTTTAACCACTTGCCTACTGTGCACCTACACCCCCTTCCTGCCCAGTCAAAATTTTAGCTTTCGGCACTGCGTCGCTTTAACTGACAATTGCGCGGTCGTGTGATGTGGCTTCCAAACAAAATTGAAGTATTTTTTTTCCCACAAATAGAGGTTTCTTTTGGTGGTATTTGATCGCCCGTGCGGTTTTTATTTTTTGCGCTATAAACAAAAAAAGAGCGACAATTTTGAAAAAAGACACAATATTTTTAGCTTTTTGCTATAATAAATATCCCATTTAAAAAAATAAAAAAAAAAACATTTTTTATCTCAGTTTAGGCCGATATGTTTTCTTCTACATATTTTTGGTAAAAAAAAATCGCAATAACCGTATAGTGACTGGTTTGCGCAAAAGTTATATTGCCTACAAAATAGGGGACATAATTATGATTTTTTTTTTTACTAGGAATGGCGGCGATCTGCGATTTTTTTTCGGGACTGGGACATTATAGCGGACACATCGGACACTTTTGACACATTTTTGGGACCATTTACATTTATACAGTGAACAATGCTATAAATATGCATTGATTACTGTATAAATGTAACTGGCAGGGAAGGGGTTAACCAGTAGGGGGCGGGGAAGGGGTTAAATGTTTCTCCTAGTTTGTGTTCTAACTGTGGGGGGAGGGGGGGGTGACTGGGGGAGGTGACCGATTGTGTCCCTATGTACAAGGGACACAATCGGTCTCCTCTCTCCCTGACAGGGACGTGGAGCTCTGTGTTTACACACAGAGCTCCACGTCCCAGCTCAATTGTCGGCAATGGCAGTGATGCGACGGGTGCCCCTAGCAGCTTTAAATGACAGGACGTCATATGACGTGCTGTCAGGACCATAGAGTATCCCGCCCGCTGTCATTTGACGGCGGGCGGGTATCAAGTGGTTAAATTTGTTAATTTTGTAATTCGGAAATTCGGATTAATCCGAATTTCCGAATAATGAAAAATTTGTTCGAATTCGTAACGAAACGAAATGCACATGTCTAGTGGATGCATCATTGATCTGTCCCCCACCAGCTCTAACACTGAAAACCGAGCGATAAAAGGCCACCTATCGCTTGATTCTCAGAGCTTTGTGGGCAGAGAGCTGGTGTCAGTCACCGACTCCATGCTCTGCCCCCACTTTGCACTCACTATGGTGCTGGGCTGTGGAGGGGGCGGCTCGCTGAGAGGCTGAGTCAGGTGCCTGTCTAGGCATGTAGGCTAATCTCGACCAAATGGCCACGATCTTTGCTGAGCCTGGACCGGTGATCTGTCGAGCTGGTTCCAGCTATCGATATGGTTCCGAGTGCAGTGCGCAAGCTGAGCCGCCCCCTTTTCCAGGGTGAAGTGCGGCATGGCATGTCCTCCAGCCCTTTGTGTCTGCTCTGTGTCTGCCCCTGTCTCCGCCCCGCTGTGGCCGCTGTAAGCGAGCGCCAAGCATTAACAGCTGACGATTAGCTGTTGAGTTTGGCTATTTTCGTGGGCTGTTACTGCGCATGCGCGGAGTCTGCGCAGTCGGTTCCGGAAACTATCCGATGGCAAAACCAAATCGATAAGACACCGGCTCTGTGACATCACAGTAGGCTTCAACCTGCTCTCTGCTGAAAACGGATCACAGGCATGGAATTCACAAAGCAAATGCTCCCAACGTTGCGCCGGCGTAGCGTATAGTCGTAGGCGTAAGGCAGCGTAAGTCAAAGTGGGCTGGAAGTGGGCGTGATACATTTAAATGAAGCATGACCCCATGCAAATGATGGTCTGTGCTTCAGACAAGTACTTAAAATGAACTGCACATGCGTCGTACCTTGGACGCATCCCAGTGCGCATGCTCACAATCACGTCGAAACAACTGGCTAAGATACGTCGAATCACTGCCTACGACGTGAACGTAACCTATGCCCAGCCCTATTCACGTACAGCGTAGTTGACGTAAAATTCAACAGCGTTTGTTCCCTGGTCCCTACCTTTGCATGGGTTGCGCCTCCAATATGGGGAATAACTTTACGCCGGACGTAACCCTTACGCAAAACGCTTAAAACATGCGCCGGGCGCAAGTACGTTCATGAATCGGCGTATCTCCCTCATTTGCATATTTGCATTGAAAATCAATGGGAGTGCCAAATGCATCCAGCGTAAATATGCGCCCACTATAAGCCGGCGTAGGCAAGTTACGTCGGTCAGAAGAAGTCAGTTTTTAGGCGTATCTTAGTTCTGTGGGCACGGCGCACAGATACAACGGCGCATATTTACACTTACGCGGCGTATCTCGAGATACGTCGGCGTAAGTGCTTTGTGAATCCGGCTATATAACTTTTGCGCAAACCAATCAATTCAACTATGTAGAAGAATACATATCGGCCTAAACTTTTGAAGAATTTTTTACATTTTTTGTGGATATTTATTATAGCAAAATGTAAAAAATATTGTTTGTTTGTTCTTTTCAAAATTATTGGTCTTTTTTTGTTTATAGTGCAAAAAAAAAAAACCCAGAGAGGTGATCAAATACCACCAAACGAAAGCTCTATTTGTGGAAAAAAAGGATGTCAATTTTGTTTGGGTAAAACGTTGCACAACCGCGTAATTGTCTGTTAAAGCGACGCAGTGCCGAATCGCAAAAAGTGGGCTGGTTTTTGGCCAGTCAAATGGTCCGGGGCTGAAGTGGTTAAAGGACTGCTTTCAATATGTTACAACTCATACATAATTTTTTTTAAGATATAAATGTTTTATATTGCAAAGGCTTCAAATGAGCTATTCAGTAACTTTTTTTTGTTTGTTTTGTGATCATATTAGTAACCTTTGTCTCCAGGATAGACCGCTGAGCATAGCCTGTGCGAAAGTTCAAAGGTGTGGATGGGCATGCTCAGGCAAGTGAGGACCATTGTATCAGCAAGGGAGGGTGATCAATGCTCAGCCTTGAGGGCAGTATGATCTCAGATTTAGTAAATCAGGTCCAAGGCTTCCAGGGACTCCACAGGGTTTGTTTTTCGAGAGACACCTGTAAGGCTTAAAGCCAAGTGTGTGATGCAGCCAGAGGCTGTGTTATTTCTTTTGTGTCCAGAAGGACTACTTGGAGAAATAAACCCTGTTTCTAATTAATTTTTAATAAAAAATCTGTATTGAGACTTATGTCTTAGCCAGAATTTCTTCTCATTTTACCAGCTTTGCTGAGGAAACAACACAGACTATACAGAACACAGAAAAGTACATATGAGGCATATGTTGTACAGGGTAATTCAATGACTTGACAACAGCTCATTATGACTCGAGGTTAATAGTGATAAATGGATATTCTTACAACGGAACAGATTTTTGTCCATTGCGCTATAATATGATACAAAGTTGTACATGGTGCCTCCCGGTTTTTGTTTAGCGTTATATCAGCTTATGTTTAGCCAGTGACTGATTTCCATATGGAATTCTTGTAAAAGACAGACTCAAAGCCCAGTTGTAATTTCCTCCTAAAGCCTAATGCCGCGTACACACGATCGGAATTTCCGATGCAAGAAGTCTGACGGACTTTTTCCATCGGAAATTACGACTGTGTATATGCCCCATCGGAAATTCCAAGGAGTGAGTGAGTGAGTGAAAAACTTATATAGTGCAACACATGCGAACTGAATCACCTCAGGGCGCTTGGTATCCATTTCCTACTATTTTTCGCCTTCAGAATAGATGGGTTTTAAGTTTTTTTCTGAAGGCCTGGTGATTCACTTCCATTCGGATGCTGGTTGGTAAAGCCATCCAGAGTCTAGGTCTTTGGACTGCAAATCTTCGTTCTCCTTTGGACTTGTATCTGGCCTTGGGTATCTGGAGTAGTTTTTGGTTGGTGGAACGGAGAACGCGATGGGGGTTGTGACATTCTAATTTTTCACATAGATATTGTGGGGCACTTCCTTGAACACACTTATGTGTCAGACAAAGTGCCTTAAACGTAATTCTGTCTTTTATTGGCAACCAGTGAAGGGATCTCATGGAGGGTGAGATTGATTCCCAGTTTTTTTTTTCCAGTCACAAATCGTGTCGCTGTATTTTGAACGACTTGTAGAGGAGCGATTTGGTACTTTGGGAGTCCGATGTAAAGGGCGTTTGCATAGTCAAGTCTGGAGTTGATTATCGTTCCCACCACGACTGATGTGTCTTCTTTCAAGATTAAAAGAATGAGTCTACGTAGCAGGCGCAGCAGATGGTGGGATCCGCTGACTACTGGCCTTTTTTGTGAATCCATTGTCGAGTTGGAGTCAAAAGTGACTCCAAGACTTTTGACTTTGGTGTTTGGGACGATGGTTTGTCCCAGAATGAGCGGGGTGTCCGTGTTGTCATAAGGAAGTCTCTTTTGGTTGGCGTGGAACAGAAGAAGTTCTGTTTTTGAACCATTGAGTTTAAGGTAACACTCTGATAAATTCCATTGGAATTTAAATATAGAACATTCTATTTTACTCCGATGGAATTCCGTCAGAATTTCGATGTGCTTTTGGTCAGGCAAAAGCCTGACCGTGTGTACATAAGTTTAGGTAAAAAAAACAACAACACATGAAACAACATTTAATGAGAATTTTCCATTGCTGGTGACAGCTGTCCTAGTTGAAATCCAAATTCCTCCAAAATCCAAAATCCATTCATTCCTCCTCCCTATCCATCCTGGTGGAACAAGTCTATTAAAGTCATTGTAAACCCTTACATCAGGGATAGAAAACCCAATTTCACCGCCGGTCGCATTAACATTAGGGTAAGGTTTTGCAGATAGGGGTGGGACCACCATTCCTCAAGTAGGGGGGCCCGAGCCCAACAGCAGGAGGAATCTGTGTGGTCAGGCAGAGGGGCAATTACAGAAAGATGCCTGTGCAGCTCTCTGCAGCAGCTGAAAGACGGTTTCTCTCCCATAGCTTTCAACTCCTGCAGGGAGAGACACAGACACAGGGCATCATTCCTGAAATTGTTTCCCCCGCACCGATCCCACTCCCTGTTCTGCTTACCTCTGATCCCCCTAGTGTGCCCATATCACTGTGCTGCCCCCCCCCTTCCGTGGCACTGCCAGATTCCCTGTCCAGTAAAAAATAATAATTGTAAAAAATGTTTTACATTGTAATAAATAATTTTAAAAAATCATATATATTTTTTTTAAATTATACATTTAAATAAATAAATAATAAAAAAGGGTTAATTCACACAGGTCCTCTGCTATTTTTGTGCCTGCTAATAATGATTCTAGTGTATTTTTTGTGAAAATATTGTTTTGCTATATTGGGGGGAGGGGGGCTGCCAGGTAGGCTGTACGGGCCCCGTGATTTCTAACAGGAGCCCTGATTGTGGTTGTCCTCAATGGTCCGGCTGTATCTCTAAGACCAGATGTCCAGAGCACCTCACCCCCTTACATCAGATGTCAAGAGACCCCTCCCACCATCAGAAGTCATGAGTGCCCCACCATCCCTTACATCACAGTGCACCTTGTGCTGCTGCCGGGATGAAGCTGGGGCAAAGTTGGAAAGCAGAAGGTGCAGGGGGTTTGAAGGACCAGTGGAGGGCTAGAGTCCGCTGCCTGAGTCTGCTGCATGCTGAGACCAGGGGAGGTGAAGACCAAGGGGTGCTGTGGATGCACGGAGAAATGCAGAATATGTAGGAGGAGTTCCGTCCTTCTCTATGCTGCCAACTGCTGAGACAAGGTGGGGGGCAGAGGCGAGGGGAGTACCACAGCTGCAGGAAAGGTGTGAGGTGTGCCACATGAAATTGCCTGGCGGCCAAAATTCGGCCCCCGGGTCTTGTGTTTGACACATGTGCCCTATATATACCCTGTGAAGTGACTGGCCACATTGTAAAATGGCAATGACCACTATTTTATTTTCTAGGGCCTCTGCTAAAACAATATAAAATATTTGAAGTTCTAAGTAATTTTCTGGCCAAAAAAATGCTGGTATTTACAGTTAAAAAAAAAGTGTCAGTATAGGCATGGTCTTCAGGTGGTTAAAGAGTTAAAGATGATACTTGTCAACAGCTGGCAATGGTCCTTATTTTCTAAATCTTATATGTGTACTCGTCTTGTTGGTGTGTCCACGCAACAACCTAATCATATTCAAACAGTATTTACATCTGTTAAAGTTTACATACAGCAAAATCACTAGCAAATGTGGTTTTCTAAAGAATGTATGATCCAGTTTCTCTTATGTACTGGCACACCTACATGAAAAATTCATTTTTTTCTTAATTTTTTTGGCACTTTAACCCTTTGCTGACAGTGGCCAAAGATCAAAAGTAGGGATGAGCCGAAAACCCCCCGTTCGGTTCGCACCAGAAAATGCGAACAGGCAAAAAAATTGTTCAAGCACGCAAACACCGTTAAAGTCTATGGGACACAAACATGAAAAATCAAAAGCGCTCATTTTAAAGGTTAATATGCAGTTCATTACTATGCAGTTCATTACTAGGACTTTGGGTCTTTTATGAATATTAAGGGTAACCCCGAACCAAAAAAAAAAAGCGTGGGGGTCCCCCCCAAATTCCATATCAGGCCCTTCAGGTCTGATATGGATTTCAAGGGAAACCCCCGCACCAAAATAAAAAAAAGATTAGGGATGAGCCAAACACCACCCCCCCTTCCCGGTTCAGTTTCGAAACAGAACATGCCAACAGGCCAAAAATGTGTTTCTTACACGCGGACACCATTAAAGTCTATGGGACACAAATACTAATTTTAAAGGTTTAATTTCTAAAGTAAAAAAAGTCATTTTAAACTACTTGCGGCTATTAATGAATTGTCAGGCCCCGGCAATACAGATCAAAGTAATTGAAAAAAACGGCAGGGGTCCCCCCCCTAGTCCATTAACAGGACCTTTGGGTCTAGTATGAATTTGCCTGTTCGCATGTTCTGGTTCGAACCGAACAAAAAAAAAAAAGCGTGGGGGTCCCCCAAATTCCATATTAGTCCCCTTAGGTCTGGTATGAATTTTAATTGGAAGCCCGCACCAAAAGGGAAACAAAATTGTGTGGGGTCCCCCCAAAATCCATGCCAGACCCTTATCCGAGCATGCAACCTGGCAGGCCGCAGGAAAAGAGAGGGGGATGAGAGAGCGCCCCCCCAAATCGTACCAGACCACATGCCCTCAACAGTTGTGGGGGTCTGCGGGCGGGGGGCTTATCAGAATCTGGAAGCCCCCTTTAACAAAGGGGACCCCCAGATCATGCCCCCCTATGTGAATTGGTAAGGGGTACATTGTACACCTACCATTTCACAAAGAAAAAGTGTGAAAATTTTAAAAATCACAGGAGACGGTATAAGACAAGTCCTTTTTTAAAAATAAAAAATTAAAAAATTAATTCCAGCGATGTAATCAAGTCTCTCGATGTCTGTCCAGCGATGTAATCCCGTCTCTCCATATCCAGCGATGATCCATTCTCCAGCAGTGTTGCCAACCTACCAGATTGAAATTTTCTGGCACGACACACAAATTTTTCTGGCACAGCCACGTTTTTACTGGCATTACACAAAAGTTAATAAATTACAATTTTAGGTGCAAATTTCAGTATTTAGGCTACAAACAAGTAGGCAAATAGCAATGTGATTTAAGGTAGATATTAAGGTAATAAAAACATATTTTTGTTATTTTTGATATAATAAGGGCAAATTATTTAGTCCAATCACCACCTGCCTCCATCTCCCTCTGCCACCAACACCCCCTGCCTCCATCCCCCTCTGCCACCAACACCCCCTGCCTTCAACCCCCTCTGCTGTGCCACAATCTCTGCCTGCCTCCAATCACCTCCTGCCTCTATCCCCCTCTGCCTCCATCCCCCTCTGCGGTGCCACTAACACCCCCTGCCTCCAATCTCCCCCTGCCTCCATTGCCCCCTGCCTCCATCCCCCTCTGCGGTGCCACCGCAGCCACCATCACCCCCTGTCTCCAATCACCCCCTGCCTCTAATCTCCCCCTGACTCCAATCTCTCCCTGCCTCCATTGCCCCCTGCCTCTATCCCCCTCTGCAGTGCCACCGCAGTCACCATCACCCCCTGCCTCCAATCTCAATGCGCAGTTCCAAGCCGAACCGATCTTGGCTATTTTTACTGGCACATTCCCGCAACCACAGACATTTACGAATGGGGGAAAAAGTGCCTGCTTTTACGAACTGTCCGTAAAAATACGGACGGTTGGCAACACTGTTCTCCAGCGATGCTCCAGTCTCCACTCAGTCTCCCCCATGACACGTAAGAGGGAGCTGGGTCACCCGTCCACGTCATTGGGTAACCACTGGCTTTCTCCTTGCGTAAGGAGAAAGCCAGGGGTTACCCAATGACGTGGACGGGTGACCCAACCTCGTGATGCGTCAATATAAAGGAATGGTAGTGGTAAAAAAAGGCACTTGTGGGTTTAACCAATCTTTCGGTTTTTTTTGTAGGGGGCACGACAAGGGGTGTGTCCTATGCCTGCATACTTTGCTGGTGTCCCTCATTCCCATCTAAAAGTTGGGAGGTATGTGTATGTAACTATGTAACTGTGTTCTGTAGTCCTGTACTAAAGTGGCACCCTAGGACAGTATTACTGGCGGGATAACAAGTGAAAATAAAGGGAAGGAAAGCCTGAAATTTTTTAATTACGACCTGTTACATCAAATGGGGTTTGTCAGTGTGAACATGATAGAACTATTAAAGCATAAATAATTCCGTATGCTCATCCTTTATAGTTGTGGGTGTTACAGATCCGGAACCTGCAATACATTATGTATGAAGTGTCTGTGGCTACATGTATTTTATCTCCATCTATTTCTCTCAGTTACCAAGTTACCATCTATCTACAGCAAAGCATAATTAGAAGAAACATGTTGCCACGGGGCTTCCAAACATTATTTGCATCTCAGTACCAATGATTAATTATTCACAATACGGTTTATTCTTCTAGTAGAGGACAAAGCAGGCATATTACAGGTTTTACCGCAAGAGACAGGTGATTGGAATGCAGGGGATGACGGCTTTTTTAAATACAACGCTGTCCTTGCAATCACTCAGTGAAGAGATGTGATTCTATGAAAGCTCCCTATTAAGCTGCTCTCTTTGTGAGCGCTGATTACAGACAAGTGGCTCCTTAAACTGTTCATCAGGTATACAGACTGCAAATCCATCATATACACTGCAGCATTGTACTCCTTAAACTTGATATTCCATCTAAAATTATTCAACACTGCATGCTAATTTTCCCATGATTCATATTGGTAAAGGTAGAAATGAGATGCATAGCGATATTAGTAAGAAGTCTTTATTGCATAAAAAGCTAAAAAAGGAACTGTGATCAAACAATGGATACATAGATTGAGTAAAAGTCAATGGAAGCATCAACTCTGCTGTGAGATATTTTACACGATGAGACTTCAATTTTAGTATTGAGAGTCGCGCTACTAAAAGCTAGGGATGAGCCAAACCCCCCCGGTTCGGTTCACAGCAGAACATGCGAACAGGCAACAAATTTGTGTGAACACGCGAACACGTTAAAGGGGTTGTAAAGGTAAATTTTTTTTTTCCTAAATAGCTTCCTTTACCTTAGTGCAGTCCTCCTTCACTTACAGCAGTGTTTCTCAATTCCAGTCCTCACGCCCCCCCAACAGGTCAGGTTTTCAGGATTTCCATTATTTTGCACAGGTGATTTGATCAGTTTCACTGCCTTAGTAATTCCCACAGCCTTTTCATCTGAGGGAAATCCTGAAAACATGACCTGTTGGGGGGGGGGGGGGGGGGGGCGTGAGGACTGGAATTGAGAAACACTGACTTACCTCATCCTTCCATTTTGCTTTTAAATGTCCTTATTTTCCTCTGAGAAATCCTCACTTCCTGTTCTTCTGTCTGTAACTCCACACCGTAATGCAAGGCTTTCTTCCTGGTGTGGAAAAAGCCTCTTGAGGAGGAAGGGGGCGAGCAGGAGTGTCAGGACGCCCACTAACACACAGCTCCTTTCTCTATCTGCAAAGTAGAGAGTTTCCTGACTTGCCTGCTCGCCCCCTCCCCCCTCAAGAGGCTTTCTCCACACCAGGGAGAAAGCCTTTGCATTACTGTGTGTAGTTACAGACAGAAGAACGGGAAGTGAGGATTTCTCAGAAGAACATTTAAAAGCAAAATCGAAGGATTAGGTAAGTGAAGGAGAACTGCACCTAAGGTAAAGGAAGCTATTTAGGAAAAAAAAATGTCCTTTACAACCCCTTTAAATGTCTTTATATCTTCTGAGAAATCCTCACTTCCTGTTCTTCTGTCTGTAACTCCACACAGTAATGCAAGGCTTTCTCCCTGGTGTGGAGTGTCGTGCTCGCCCCCTCCCTTGGACAACAGGAGAGTCTGGACACCCACTAACACACAGCTCTTTTCTCTGCAACGTAGAGAGCGTCCTGACTCTCCTGTAGTCCAAGGGAGGGGGTGAGCATGAGTAAGGATTTCTCAGAAGGAATAAGGACATTTAAAAACAAAATTAGGTAAGTGAAGGAGGACTGCATTAAGGTAAAGGAAGCTATTTTGGAAAAACATTTTTTACCTTTACACACCCTTTAAAGTCTATGGGACACAAAAAATCGAAAGTGTTAATTTTAAAGTCTTATATGCAAGTTATTGCTATAAAAAGTGTTTGGGGACGCGGGTATGTATCAATGCATATTTCTTTTTTTTTGTGGCTGTAATGTATTGCCGATTCCCGGCAATATACCGTATTTATCGGGGTATACCGCGCACATTTTTCCCCTTAAAGTAAGGGGAAAATCGTAGGTGCGCAATATATACGCCGATACCCGCTTCCCGCGCTTAGTTCGAATGCCTCCGCCGACATATACCTAGCGCAGTACACTCGGGTACATTCGGCCAGGCTCGGCTTCACTTGCGGTCATGCTCCTAGCCTCTATGCGTGAGAAGCCGAGCGTGGCCAATCGTGTCCGAGTGTACTGCGCTCGGTATATGTCGGCGGCGGCATACAAACTAAGCGCGGGAAGCGGGGATTCGACTCGGAGACAGCGCGGGAGAAGCGAAGAGGACACCACCGAGGCCGCAGACGGACCCCGGACCGGACAAGGCCGCTGATGGACGCCGGGCAAGACACAGACGAGGGGCATCTAAACTGTACGTATATTATTATTTTTTTCAGGATTTTCTCTTCTAGGTTGGGGGTGCACGCAATACCCTGATAAATACGGTACATAAAAAATAATTGAAAAAAATGGCATGGATATAAAGGGGAGAGAGAGTGCCCCCCCTCCTGACAGTACCAGACCACATGCTCACAACATAGTCAGGTGCATGCTTTGGCCAATCATAAGACGCCAATGCACTGCGATTTTGCAGTTCATTATGGGGCGTTCCGTGGTGCTCAAATTTGCTATATTGTTTGCTATAACTTTTGCGCAAACCAATTACTATATGCTTTTTGCTATTTTTTTTTTACCAAAAATATTTAGAAGAATATATATTGGCCTAAACTGAGGAGGAATTTTTTTTTTTTATTATATTTATTATATCAAAAAGTAAAATATATTGTGTTTTTTTTTTTAACTGTCACTATTTTTTAGTTTATAGCACAAAAAATAAAAACCGCAGAGGTGATCAAATACCACCAAAATAAATCTCTATTTGTGGGAAAAAAAGGATGCAAGTTTCGTTTGGGTACAACGTTGCATGACTGCGCAATTGACAGTTAAAGCGGCGCAGTGCCAAATTGTAAAAAGTGCTTTGGTCAGGAAGGGGGTAAAATCTTCCGGGGCTGAAGCGGTTAACCACTTCAATACCCAGCCATATACAATTGACGGCCTGAGATGGGATCTACCATCCTAAGTGGCCATCAATTGACGGCCTGGGCTTTGCGGGTGGATATCTGAATGATGCCTGCAGCCAGAGGCATCATCCAGATATCCTCTTCTTCAGCCGGCGATTCTGCACAATCTAAGAACGATCATAGTGGCGGTTCCACCTCTTGATCGTTCTTACAGGCCGCGGGAGGGGACATCCCCCCCTCCCGCCGCCATCAGGTGCTTCTCCGGGCTCTCCCCTGCCTTCGGGGGCCCGGAGAACGAATCGTCGTGATGACGTCACGCCCGGGTCCCCGTAAGTAAACAAAGCCGCGATTGCGGCTGTAAGCAACCATTCATGAGATGGAGGAGAGATGTGAGGTCTTATTGACCCCACACCTCTCCTTAAAGAGGACCTGTCACACACATTTCTTATTACAAGGGATGTTTACATTCCTTGTAATTGGAATAAAAGTAGAAAAAATAAATAAAAGATAAAAAAAAAAGTTAAAACGCCCCTGTCCCCGATTGCTCGCGTGCAGAAGCGAACGCACACGTAAGTCCCGCTGACATATGTAAACGCCGTTTAAACCACAAAAGTGAGGTATCGCCGCGTGCATTAGAGTGCCAGCAACGAATCTAGCACTAGATCTCCTCTGTAAATTTAAACTGGTAACCTGTAAAAAATAAATAAAGCGTTGCCTATGGAGATTTTTAAGTACCGAAGTTTGGTGCCATTCCATGAGTGTGCGCATAATTAAAGCGTGACATGTTGGGTATCTATTTACTCGGTGTAACATAATCTTTCACATAATACAAAAAAATTGTGCTAACTTTACTGTTTTGTTATTTTTTTAATTCATGAAACGATTTTTTTAACAAAAAAAGGCGTTTGAAAAATTATTGCGTAAATACTGTGCGAGATAAAACGCTGCAATGACCGCCATTTTATTTCCTAGGGTGTCTGCTAAAAAAACATATATAATGTTTGGGGGTACTGTGTAATTTTCTAGCAAAAGAATAATGATTATTACATGTAGGAGAGAAGTGTCAGAATAGGCCCGGTATGGAGGTGGTATAAAAGCCCGGTATTGAAGTGGTTAAAGAGTCATTTTAATTATTTGATGAAGATTTTTCTTTTGTTTGTTTACTTTGCCGCATCTAAAGTTTTCGATTCGGCCGTTTCAAAATGTATCGATTCAAATGTTTTAAATCCAAAAAATCTGTAAATTCAAAGAAAATTTGAAAAAAACATAAAACGAATTCCTAATACAAATTCCAAATACAAATCCTGAATACGAATCCAACGAATCAATTGAATTTAAGGAAACAAAATAACTAGATTTAAGAATCTAAATGAAACAAAACTAAACACATTTTTTCATCTCGCACATGTCTAGTGCAATAATAGAAAACTATAATATCCTCCAGTGACCAAAAGGTTAAATTCAAAGTCCACTTACAAAAAAAGAAAGGAACGTCCTCATCTTAAATTGGTTGTAAAGTCTTGTTAAAAAAAATAATAATTAACAAACATGTTATACTTACCCACTCTATGCAAGGGTTTTTCACAGAGCAGCCCAGATCCTCCTTTTCTGGGGTGCCCTGAAAAAGTACTTGTTAGTAATTGTAACTGATAGCTGAGAGATTTCAACCACTTGTCGATCGCAATACGTATATATACATTGCAGTTTGCAAGTGGTTTACTGGGATTATGACTGAAGATATTACCCATAACCCCGGTATTGCTTTTTGTAGCTGGTGGCTTGCTTTCACTTATGAACACTTTCCAAAGCTGCGGGAGAGGACTCCCCCTTCCACCGCTCGTTGGTGTTTCTTTGGGGGTTATTGGTTCCGCTGGTCTGTTGGGGGTCATAGGAGGAGTCAGACGTGTGTGGACTGTGGAGAGGAGACTATAGGATAAAACCAGAGCCGCCAAGCTGAAGCCCTGCATGGTGCACCTGAGAGGACCTCAGTGACAACGCCGCCAGCACTCTTAACCGATTAACCTCCGGCTCACGCAGATATACGTCAGCAGAATGGCACAACTGGGCAAAGTGACGTATATTTACATCACTACGAATTTTCCGCCAAACGGGCGCGTGCACGCCACCAGCTCCGTGCCTGTGCCCATGGGACCCACGGACTCGATGTCTGCCGAAGTCCCGCGATCGGGTTACAGAGCTGCAGAACGGAGAGAGGCCAGTGTAAACAAGGCATCTCCCCGTTCTGCCTAGTGACACTGACACTGATCATATGCTCCCTCTCATCTGGAGCAGCGATCAGTGATGTCTCACTCGTAGCCACACCACCTAACAGTTAGAATCACTCCCTGGGACACACTTAACCCCTTCTTAGCCCCCTAGTGGTTAACCCATTCACTGCCAGTCACATATACACAGTAATCAGTGCATTTTTATAGCACTGATCACTGTATAAATGTGAATGGTCCCAAAATAGCATCAAAAGTGTCCGATGTGTCCGCCATAATGTTGCAATCACGATAAAAATAGCTAATCACTGCCATTACTAGTAAAAAAATGTATGATTAATAAAAATGCCATAAAACTATCCCCTATTTTGTAGATGCTATAACTTTTGCGCAAACCAACCGATAAACACTTATTGTGATTTTTTTTTACCAAAAATATGTAGAAGAATACACACTGGTCTAAACTGAGGAAACAGTTTTAAATATTTTTGTGGGATATTTATTATAGCAAAAAGTAAAAAATATTGAATTGTTTTCAAAATTGTCGCTCTATTTTATAGATAGTTTATATATAGTTTATAGCGCAAAAAAAAAAAAAAAAAAACTCCAGAGGTGATCAAATACCACCAAAAGAAATTTGTGGGAAAAAAAGGACGTCAATTTTGTTTGGGAGCCACGTCACACGACCGCGCAATTGTCAGTTAAAGTGACGCAGTGCCGAATCGCAAAAAGTGGCCCGGTCATTTGGCTGGCAAATGATGTGGGGCTGAACTGGTTAAGCAACTTGATACACAACAAAAGTATCCCTTGTATCTCAACCATTTTATTATAACTCCTTCTTATGGCATAAAGCGGACTGGTGTCAATTCATTCAATTTACTTAGAATTTGATGACATTTAGATACATCTGCTAATATAAAAAAAGTGTGATAAAAATTTGACTGCTGTGTTTTATGATGCTTGACGACTGTTTTGTATAATGAGAAAATACCAAATATTTTAGCCTGTCAGAGGGTTTGTGTCGGTAGAAAGAACTTACTAGCTAAGCCACGAGACTTTGTAGAAAGTTGTCTGAAATTCCATGTAAAAAACAGAGAAATCTGTAACCCAACTGTTTTTAGCATGTGCAGAACATGATGACATTGTGTAGGATTCCTGGCTTATACTTATAAATACAGATATGCAATGTTAGTGCCAAGAGTAGATTTCTTCATCATAATGAGCCATATGTTACATTAACTGCCTGTAACCTATTAACCTATTCAATTCATAACATAGCAACCCATAAGTCTTTACTGTAAACATACAGGAACATTGTTCTGGTGCTTACATTTTAACATGCTCAAAAGATCTGAAGACCTACATAGAGAAGTCCCTGCCTTGGGCATTATCTTTAAAAAAGAAAAAACAGTTTACAGGGGGAACGTAGTCCTATAGGCTATGTATGCCCCAATGTCAAAAACACTCTGTCGTTGTTCTCTGTAGCATACAGACACTAGTACCATGTTTCCCCGAAAATAAGTGTAGCGCCTGGTTACTTCAAATACTGGTGCTATTTAAATTTAGAGGGGGATCAGGGTGTAGTTAAACTCTGATCTGGTTAAAATGTTTAAATTGGGTCTCTGTCTCAGCTTGCCTGTGCTGTGGGCTCATTATGTTGTGCTGGGGTGTTCTTCCTACCCCAGTGCAGTAGATGGTAGCAGTGTAGTCAAGGTTTGGGTTCTCTTCCCTGGCAGCCAATTAGGAGGGTTGAGCCTCGCTGTGCATGCTGGGGGAGGGTATTTATGGGGCAGACGCCATTGGTACTGGGTCTTCTTCGTCCAGTGTGGCACCCATCTTTAGGGTGACCACATCACAGCGCCCCGGTGTTATGGCCTACCTGGTCGGGGCGTGCGTGCCATGCGGTGTTCCTGGTTCAGGGACCATGTTGGTCCGAAGCATTCGAGCAGCGACAGGAACCCAGTGATCGATTGGGTTCCTACCTCTGAGGAACCCATGCGGTATAGCTGTTTGGTGGGGAGTCTGTCTGAGGAGAGCCAATGAGAGGATGGCGGTCCAAAAGGATTTAGACAAACCACCGGGGATCAAGGTAGCTGGACACTGAAGGATTGATCACCTGTCAGTCGGTACCTGGGCGACGTTAAGAAGGCTCCTTGCAGCTGATCTGTTCCCCAAGACTGACTGACTATGCCGTGTTCTGTGTCCATGTGGAGGCTGCCATCTTGGTAGAGGTAGGGCTTTCAGACTTTATAAAAGAGTCAAGTATGTTGTGAAGGGTCTCTGCAACCTTTTCAATTTAAAGTATAACTAAAGGCAAAACTTTTTTTGGTTTTAGATGTGGAGAGGGATTAGAACACCTATCAGTTTCTATTGCTGTCTGTGTCCCCGTTTCACTCTCACCATTTCTACTGTTTAACATTATCATGTTTAACATTATCATTGAAAGTGGAAGTTAAAGTAAAAGAAAATTGAAAAAAAAAAATGCCTGTCCTCAGAACAGTAATGGGAACACTAGTTCTGGTGTCCTTGGGGACCCCAATAGATTCCCTTAATTTTCAGGGATTTACTCTGTTTGGGTTATGGGACAGGAAGTGAAGCTAAATCTCACCAACGGGATACATATGGCAAAAAACTGTCAGGAGTTATAACCCTCCCTTACTCTATCCAAAATGAAAATATATGTTTTGCCTATAGTTTTACTTTAACTTTCATTTTCAGTTCTACGTTTCTTTCCTAAATAGTCATTAGTCACCTAGTAGTGAATTGTCACCCCATCGTTTCTTTACTTTTATGCATTCAATTGTCAATTTATCCGTACAGCTGTTTTTATATTTACAAAGGACCTACATTGGTCTTTTATGTATTTTTTGTGCTTTTATTCATGTATTTTGGGCACATTAAATCCCCTATTCTCACTAACCCTTATTTGTTGAGGGTACATGTGGGTTATAAAATGTTCTAACTGGAAACTATTTCATAAATCTAAACAAAAAAATAGCCTTGTAGAGACCAAAAGACAAAGTGGATCCTGAGGAAGTCCTCATTGGGCGAAACACATCGATCCATCACTTTTTCACTTTTATTTATTCACTTGACAATTTATTCGAACAGCTGTTGGTCATTGTTTTTATACTTACAATTTAATATTAAAGTTGGTCTTTTATGTAATTTTTGGTATTTTTCTCACGTATTTTGGGCACTTTAAAATTCCTATTCTCATTGACCCTTGGAAACATTTCATAACACCTCTGATGATATCCATTTAGTATGAAACAATTCAGGCTGGCCGATGCAAGCACGCTGAGAGCTGCAGAGTTTTTATGAGCTATGATGTCCTTTTGTACCTGTAAGTAGATTACCAATAAACTTGTGTTTTTACCTTATGCGCTTCACTATTATTGCTTTCCTCTTCAATCCATCCAATTATGTGAGTTCTGATGTTCTTCTGACACCAGAGATTTTGGATTCACCCAATCCTGCATACCAAGTTTTGAAGTGTTGCCATCCACCATTGAGCCTCTGCATCATATGATCACCTGATTGTTTTTCATATCTATCTGGTAAGCAGATTGATTGCACTGGGTGTTGGTGTGCTTTGCTTCTGTGCACCCTGAAGTCTGGAGGAAGCTTTTCATCTTCACTCTTCATTGGAATTTGGTATTGTTTGGACTATTGCTAACCGAAATAGACTAGCTACGACGACATGGATGCCCCGCCCATTCTTGGACAAACCATTACCCCTAGCACCAAAGTAAAAAGCCTCAGAGTCATCTCTGACTCTGACATGACAATGGATGCACAAATAGGTTCAGTCGTCAGCGGATCTCACCATCTTCTGTAACTGCTACGTAGACTCGTTCCCTTCATGCCAAAAGAAGACACAGCAGTAGTGGTGAGAACAATAATCAACTCCAGGCTTGACTATGCAAACGCTCTTTACCTTGGTCTCCCTAAATACCAGGTTGCTCGTCTACAAGTCATCCAGAATATGGCGGCACGACTTGTAACAGGAAAAAAAAACTAGGAATCAATCACCCCCTCCCTGAGGTCCCTTCACTGGCTGTCCGTGAAGGACCCGATCACATTCAAGGCCCTCTGCCTGACGCACAAATGTGTACAAGGAATCGCTCCCCAAAATGTATGTGAGAAAATAAAATACAACAACTCCAATCGCGTTCTCCGATCAAGAAACCAAAATCTACTTCAAATCCCCAAGGCCCGTTACAAGACCAAAGGAGAACGAAGATTTGCCGTCCAAGGACCCCGACTGTGAAACGCAATACCAACCCAATATCCTAACGGAAATTAATCACCAGGCCTTCAGAAAAAAACTCAAGACCCACCTATTCTGAAGGCCAAATTAGAAGAAAATGGATACCAAGCACCTTGAGGCGATTCAGTTCGCATTTGTAGCGCTATACAAGTTTTTCATTCAATTATTCATCACATATTTTTCACTATTTTTTAGCGCTGCACTTTGGACTATTACATTTTGTGTTTGATGTATCTACAAACTGTGCTGGCTGCTTTTATTCAGGTTTATTCTTTATGTATTATTATTATTAGTGCAGATATTTGTTCACCCTGATTTAAACATTTCATAAATCTTATCGAAAAAAAATAGCCTTGTAGAGTTGATAGTGTTCTGTCCACCAGATTTCTATGCTGATTATCTGTGTTGTTAAAATTACATGTAAGGTTTGTAATTTACATAAGTCAATCTTATGTGAAGTGCAGGCTTCATCTAGTGTTCATTTTTGGTATTGCCGCAGTCATTCTGTTTATTTGATTTCTGTATGTGTAGTTAAGGAAGTTGTTAGTAAGCAGGGAATTCTGGATAGAATCTTCACAGGAAATGAAGCAGCCACCATTTATTGAGAAGACATGTATTTCTCAATATATCGCCATCAACCCTTAGAGAACTTAAAAAGTATGTTTTTACTAGCTCATCCTATATTGTAGATCGTTGTTTCTGTAATGTAATGCTGTAATGCAGGGGAGCCCTCTGATAAGGCCAGTGACTTCCTGCTCCGGTTTGGAAAAGAATATAATACTGTTATTAAAGGTCAGGCACTTTCAAACTGACCCGCAGGTGCAGAAAAGTGCACCTGCGGGTTACCTGCACTGAGCCATAGACTTGTTATTACCCGCGAGTTTGGTGAGCTTCCTGGAAGTGCACCAAACCTGCAGAATATAATAGAAGTCTATTACAAAGTGCAGGAAAGCCAAAAGGTACACTGCATTGCACCCGCGGTGCAGGTAAACTGCAGTGCATCAGTGTGAAAGCAGCCTTGGGCCCCTTTCACATGGTCAGTCTAACCAATTGGACCCTCCATTCACCTCTAAGTAGTGGCAAACATAAACCGACTTGTGTCCTACCTCCAATCTAATCCGGAAAAAGTATAGTGGGCTGTGTCCGTGTCCGCTCTGTATATGCAGAGTAGACAAGGACATGCCATCCACCCTCTCCGCTCATTGTGGCCCGCGATCGGTTAACAAGTCGCTTAAGTGGCCCTCACTCTTCAAAAGGTTGGGCACCCCTGCTGTAATGTATGCAATATTGTACCTATTGAGGCAGGCGCGGCAGGGATGGACTGGCCATTGGGACTACAGGGAGTTTCCCGGTGGGCCGATGGCTCAGTGGGCCGGCTTCAGTGACAGTGGACCGCTGCCCCCTCCGCTCCTCTGTCTCTCCCTTACTGCAGCGCTTACCTGGGGGGGAACAAAGAAGCAGGGGGAAGACCAGAGGAGCATGGGGGAGGGGACAGACAGCTGACTCAACTCCTGGGAGTTTCTCACTTCTGCCTAATCTTGTCCCATAAGGGGGGCACCGAACTGATTCTTTGCCCCGGGTGAAATAATGTCTAGCTTCCCCACTGGTACTGCCTATAAGAGTACCAGTACCAGCCTTTCTACTCTAATAAAGTAGAACGGCTAGTGGCTAGTGAAGGGGGAGAGGGGGCTTGGGTGGCGGGGGTGCGGGAGTTGTCCGGCTGCCATGAGAGAGACCTGTCAAAGTGGGCCAGTCTGGATGAAGTCCAGGGCCAAATTTCTGCCCCAGTCCAGCCCTGAGGGGCGGACTGACCATTGAGTGACTCGGGCACTGCCCGAGGGCCCCATTCCACTAGGGGGCCCCATCAGGGTTGCCAGGCTCAGTATGTCCCTGATATGTTCGAAACCGACATGCTTTTGATGTCGCGCCTCTGCATTGCCTCCTGGCGTGGTGGCCATCTGTAAGCCCAGGGGCCCTATAATCTTCTATTGCCCGGGGGCTCCATCAGTTGTCAGTCCGCTCCTGTATTGAGGTCCATTTATGTTATTTTGTAGTTTCACCTGGTTTGTTCTAGATCAAAACAATATGGTATCTGAAGTTTATAGGATAAGAAAGCTATCTGTCCTAGAGACAGAATAGATGGTATTCCTACATTTGTTCTCCCTGGCCTTTTGTGTGGTCTGCTGTTGTTTTTTTCAGCAGGCATTCATGTCACCCACCACTTACTAAGCTCTATTCTGATAAACGGGAATATTTAGCATATATTAGCTTTTAGTGGTCTCTAAGAAAAATATTTCCAGTAACTTGGAGAATATTCTGAGAGTGATGTTTCCACAACGCATCCTCTTGTTGTCAAGTCATTTCAATTTCCTGTTACCCTGGACATCTCTAAACTTTCCATTGCTTACAGAGCACTGCTCTCTCTTCCACGCAATTAAGGAAGCGAGGTTTACTTAATGTGAACAGCTTTCAGGGTAATATTAATCAAAAGTACACTTTCCTTTATTATAAACCTATAAACGAAGCAACAAGCTAGTGTATCATAACCCCGGCTTACCTTCCACGTGAGATGTTTGAAATATCTCAATTGTGTTCAGATCCTTGTTTCCTACCTTTTCTAAACATTTATATATATCTTCCATTATAACCCTAGCCATCTAGGAGGTCTAATTAATCTTGGTTTTAAAGAACATAGAAAAGATGGTTTCTCTTTCTCCCCAAGGCTTTGGAATGACATTAAGCCAAGCAGCTCAGTAAATTTTGCAACTAGAGAGTTGGTTTCCAAGAAAATAATGGGATCATTATTTCCTATGGAAACTGAAAGCCCTCACTAAGAGTTACTGTGCCTGTAATGAACACATCTGCCAACACAGACCTGGCATTGGGTGAAACACATTCTGGGAACCTGGAGGTAGTAAGTGAAAAGTTGTGAAATCCACAGCCTAGCAACCAAGATAAGATGTTAATCACCGTCTTCCCCCGGGAAAGAAATGGTCAAGTCCTTTCTCCTGGAGAGAATGGTTTGTCTCTGGCAGGCTAGAAGGTTTGTTGCTGTGGATATAATATATTGGCAACACAAGGGGAGCAGGGAACCATTTATAACACAAACTCACAGATGGTGCATTATGGTGTTTATATTTATGTTTTATATATGCGCATTTAGTATTGGGTATAAATATGATGTTCCTCAAGGGATCAACCAGAAATAAGAATACTTGCAACATGGAAATGTCTGATTAACCACTTAAGGACCGCCTACTGCACATTTACGCAGAATGGCACGGCTGGGCACATCAACGTATATATACGTTGGTTTTAGTACCCAGCCGTGGGTCGCGGAAGCTGAAGCTCCAGGACCGGGACCGCGGGATTCGCGGACCCGATCGCCGCTGCAGTGCGGCGATCCGTCCCTGGAGCGGAAGAACGGGGAGAGCCGTGTGTACACACGGCTTCCCCGTGCTTCTCTGTGGCCGGAGCATCGATCGCGTCATCCCTGTAATAGGGGGACGCGATCGATGATGTCACACCTACAGCCACACCCCCCTACAGTTGTAAACACACACATTAGGGCACACATTCCCTACAGCGCCACCTGTGGTTAACTCCCAAACTGCAACTGTCATTTCCACAGTAAACAATGCAATTTAAATGCATTTTTTGCTGTGAAAATGACAATTGTCCCAAAAATGTGTCAAAATTGTCCGAAGTGTCCGCCATATTGTCGCAGTCACGAAAAAAATCGCTGATCGCCGCTATTAGTAGTAAAAAAAAAAAAATTAATAAAAATGCAATAAAACTATCCCTTATTTTGTAAACGCTATAAATTTTGCGAAAACCAACCGATAAACGCTTATTGCGATTTTTTTTTACCAAAAATATGTAGAAGAATACGTATCGGCCTAAACTGAGGAAAAAAAATGTTTTTTTATATATTTTTGGGGGATATTTATTATAGCAAAAAGTAAAAAATATTGCATTTTTTTTTAAATTGTCGCTCTATTTTTGTTTATAGCGCAAAAAAAAAAAAACGCAGAGGTGATCAAATACCACCAAAAGAAAGCTCTATTTGTGGGAAAAAAAGGACGCAAATTTTGTTTGGGAGCCACGTCGCACGACCGCGCAATTGTCTGTTAAAGCGACGCAGTGCCGAATCGCAAAAACCCCTTGGGTCATTTGCCAGCGTATTGGTCCGTGTCTTAAGTGGTTAAGGGGGAAATTTAATGTTTAGGTTTAACAAAATTTAAAGTGGTGCTCCGGTCATAATTTTTTATTTTTTTGGGGCTAGATTGTACTTCAATCATCACAGTCAATAGTCAATAGAACATAGCAATGTCTCCCCAATCCTTAAAGGGGTGTTCCAGCCAAAAAATGTGTTTATTAAAAGTCAGCAGCTACAAAAAGTGTAGCTGCTGGCTTTTAATAAACACTCACTTACCTGCTCCTGCGTTCCAGCGACGCACTGACCGGGGCTCCGCTCCTCTCCCCCCTCCCCAGCCGGCGTCTCCATCCCGACTGTGGGCACCCAGCCGTGACAGCCTTCGGCTTCACGGCCGGGCACCCACTGCGCATGCGCGAGCCGCACTGCGCATGCGCACCCGGCGCGGCTCGCCGCTGATTGGACAGGCGATTGCCTAGGACCTGTCAGTGTCCTAGGCCATCGGCTACAGGGAGGGGCTGAAATAAGGCGATTACGCCTAATCGCCTTACCAGCCCCTCGGCGGAAGCCCCCACTCCCCCCCCAAAAACATTACATGCCAAATGTGGCATGTAAGGGGGTAAGGAGTGGAACAAGAGGAAGTTCCAAAATTGGGTGGAACTCCTCTTTAAAGAAATCTATGTGCACACTTGCCTTATCTTGTCCTTCTCATTAGCTGGCCGTATCCATGTTACAGTGGGGATCGAAAGTTTGGGCACCCCAGGTAAAAATTTGTATTAATGTGCATAACAAAGCAAAGGAAGGCATCAAATTACAGATTAGACATTCTTATAATATGTAAAAAAAAGTTAGATTATATTTATATCATTTACACTTTCAAAATTACAGAAAACAAAAAAATGGCGTCTGCAAAAGTTTGGGCACCCTGCAGAATTTATAGCATGCACTGCCCCCTTTGCAAAGCTGAGACCTACCAGTGTCATTGAATGTTCTCAATCATCATCTGGGAAGACCAGGTGATGGCAATCTCAAAGGTTTTAAATGCCCAGACTCATCTGACCTTGCCCCAACATTCAGCACCATGGGTTCTTCTAAGCAGTTGTCTAGAAAACTGAAACTGAAAATAGTTGACGGTCACAAAGCTGGAGAAGGCTATAAGAAGATAGCGATGCATTTTCAGATGTCAATATCCTCTGTTTGGAATGTAATTAAGAAATGGCAGTCATCAGGAACAGTGGAAGTTAAAGCAAGATCTGGAAGACCAAGAAAAATATCAGACAGAACAGCTCGCAGGATTGTGAGAAAAGCAATTCAAAACCCACGTTTGACTGCACGATCCCTCCAGAAAGATCTGGCAGACACTGGAGTTGTGGTACACTATTCCACTATAAAGAGATACTTGTACAAATATGGTCTTCATGGAAGAGTCATCAGAAGAAAATCTCTTCTACGTCCTCGCCTCAAAAATCAGCGTTTAAACTTTTCAAATGAACATATAGACAAGCCTGATGCATTTTGGAAACAAGTTCTGTGGACCGATGAGTTTAAAATAGAACTTTTTGGCCAGAATGAGCAAAGGTACATTTGGAGAAGCAAGGGTACAGAATTTAATGAAAAGAACCTCTGTCCAACTGTTAGGCATGCTTTGGGGTTGTATTGCAGCCAGTGGCACAGGGAACATTTCACGAGTAGAAGGAAAAATGGATTCAATAACATTTTAGCAAATTTTGAGAGGATGGCTTCTACAAATGAATAATGATCTTAAACACACCTCAAAATCCATGGGGGATTACATCAAGAGGCGTAAAATGAAAGTTTTGCCATGGCCTTCACAATCTCCTCACCTCAACATAATTTTAAATCTATGGATAGACCTTAAAAGAGCAGTGCGTGACAGACAGCCCAGAGATCTCAAAGAACTGGAAGACTTTTGTAAGGAAGAATGGGCAAAGATACCTCAAACAAGAATTGAAAGACCCTTGGCTGGCTACAAAAAGTGTTTACAAGCTGTGATACTTACCAAAGGGGGCAGTACAAGATATTAACTCTGCAGGGTGCCCAAACTTTTGCAGACACCATTTTTTTCGTGTTCTGTAATCTTGAAAGTGTAAATGATGGTAATAAAATCAAACTTTTTTTGACATATTATAAGAATGTCTAATCTGTAATTTGATGCCTTTTGGAGATTTTTCCATCTTTCCTTGGCTTCATTTTGCACATTAACTGCTTAAGGACCGCCTCCTGCACATATACGTCGGCAGAATGGCACGGCTGGGCACATCCACGTATATTTACGTCAGTAAATAGTACCCAGCCGTGGGTCACGGGCGCGCGCCCATGGCGCGCTCCTGTGACCCGGTTCGAAGCTCCGTGACCGGGACCGCGGGATTCGCGGACCCGATCACCGCTGAAGTGCAGCGATCGGTCCCCGGAGCAGAAGAACGGGGAGAGCTTGCCCGTGCTTCACTGTGGCCGCAGCATCGATCGCGTCATCCCTATTATAGGGGGACGCGATCGATGACGTCACACCTACAGCCACACCCCCCTACAGTTGTAAACACACACAGGGAACACATAACCCCTACAGCGCCCCCTTGTGGTTAACTCCCAAACTGCAACTGTCATTTTCACAGTAAACAATGCAATTTAAATGCATTTTTTGCTGTGAAAATGGCAATTGTCCCAAAAATGTGTCAAAATTGTCCGAAGTGTCCGCCAGAATGTCGCAGTCACAAAAAAAATCGCTGATCGCCGCCATTAGTAGTAAAAAAAAAATAATAATAAAAATGCAATAAAACTATCCCTTATCTTGTAAACGCTATAAATTTTGCGAAAACCAACCGATAACCGCTTATTGCGATTTTTTTTACCAAAAATAGGTAGAAGAATACGTATCGGCCTAATCTGAGGAAAAAAAATTATATATATTTTGGGGGGATATTTATTATAGCCAAAAGAAAAAAATATTGAATTTTTTTCAAAATTGTCGCTCTATTTTTGTTTATAGCGCAAAAAATAAAAACCGCAGAGGTGATCAAATACCACCAAAAGAAAGCTCTATTTGTGGGGAAAAAAGGACGCCAATTTTGTTTGGGAGCCAAGTCGCACGACCGCGCAATTGTCAGTTAAAATGACGCAGTGTCAAATCGCAAAAAGGGGCCAAGGTCCTTTACCTGCATTTTGGTCCGGGTCTTAAGTGGTTAATACAAATTTTTACCTGGGGTGCGCAAAATTTCGATCCCCACTGTATGTGAGGGCATTTGAAGCCCAGTTCATTTTGCTTCCTGTATTTCTTTCCGAGGTGCATGCTGAGAAATCAGCATGCATCACTTGATCTTGCTCTTGCGCCGTAGAGCGTTTGTTTGTTTGGTTGTCATGACAATGGGCGGCGACGGAGGAACGTCCCGCCCCGTTGTTAATCGAGTCATTTCCTGCTTTTAAAACCTGCGATTTTTCAGCACTGAAGAGCGCAAAGTCTCCTGGGAAATGATGACACTCATTTCCCAGGAGTCTGTGCGGCTTAGGTAGGAAAGGAGGAGCACCGCGGTCCAGGAACAAGGCAGATTAGAAATTCTGACTAGCAACAGGGTTTTCCAGGCAAGTAAAACATTTTTAAACAGATTAAAAGGAACATACTGAAGCAAATTATGATTTTAGGGTGGAGCTCCACTTTAAGAGTAAAGGGATAATGCAATAATGTTGTTTTATGTCTGGAAACAAGTTACTGAATTGTCTACATGCTACATCTTTTCTCTATAGCAGAATAAAAGGTTTAGTCAATATTTTGTTTTTCACATACTGTATATTTTTATTGAGTTTTATAAGTTTGAGTTACAAACAGTTAACGTGATTTTGATTTAAAAAAAAAAATAACAAACATGTCATACTTACCTTCACTGTGCACAGAGTGGGCCTGATCCACCTGTTTTGGAGTCCCACGGCGGCTCCCGCGCCCCCCCCCCCCGCATTAGATGACCCCCTCTGGGAAGCTTTCTCCCTAGGGGGTTACCTTGCGGGTGCGCTTCCGAGTCATTCATTCAGTGTCCATAGTCGCCAAATCCAATGACTCGGCCCCGCCTCCTGGTGCCAGCATCATTGGATTTGACAGCAGTGGGAGCCGATGGCTGCGCTGCTATCAATCTATCCAATCCAGAGCCGGGAACCCATGTAGAGAGCAATGGCGGGGACGCGCCCGCGGAAATTCAGGGCTCTGGTAAGTACAACAGGGGGACTGCAAGGTGCATAGAATGCATTAAGGTGAAAGAACACAAAGGTTTACAACCCCTTTAAGTGGTAGGTGTTACATTTTATGTCAAATTTGTATTTGTATGACTGTAATTGCAGGAGTGTGAATTCAATTGATAAAATTAGACAGATATTTAGACCGGGAAGGTTAAAAAATAACAACCTGAAGAACACAGCTTAATATTTATACAGCTATAGCAAAATATAGGGGAATAGAAGCATATGGGCATATTTGTTTGTACACGTATATAAAAATACAATTATTTAATGGTAACATGAAAAAAAGAAAAAAACACTACAACATGGGAAAAGAGAGGGGGAGGGGAACAGGAATAAAATGGCATGGAGTCCATGTCAAAGATTATACTAACATCACACAAGCCTATAAGGCCCATAAAAATATATTTGAGCAGCATTATATTACACTTTGGGTTCTTATTGAGGCCATTTGGACGTAAGGTGTTTAATTTGTGGATCCACCGTGTCTCTTGTTTCCTATGTTTTTTCCTATATTAGTGTGTGATTTTTTTATTTATTTTTCAAGTTTCTGTCATCAAATAATTGTATTATTGTTATTTATTTATGTTTTTTTTTTTTAATATGTATACTTTTACACACATATACTTATTTTCCTCTAAATTTTCTTTATTTCTTTTTGTCATTGAAGCAGTGTGAACTGAGCCTTAGGCATTGATTTACTAAAGGAAAATCGACTGTGCAGTTTCTCCATTGCTTAGTAAATGAGCAGAAGCTCTGCTGACTTCCACTATCTAATCCTGTGCAAGCAAAAATGCTGTTTTTTTCCCCTTTGCACGTGATTGGGTACTCTTTGCAAAGAGAAGTCTTACCTCATTTACTAAGCTCTGGAGCAACTGCACTTTGCAAAGTGCACATTCTATTTGCCTTTAGTAAATCAACCCCTCAGTCTGAGTCTTTTGACTAAAATGCAATTTTATTTTTGGTTTTATTTTAGGCACCTGAATTGTTTTAGTCGTATTTTAGTCGACTAAAATCTCCAGTACATTTTAGACATTCAACTAAAATCCAATGGGTTTAGTTAAATTGAAATGCATTGAGAATTGCCAAACCCATTATATACTCATAAGCCCTGTACACACGATCGGATATCTGATGGAATCTAATCCGATGGATTTTTTCGTCGGATATTTGATGACTTTCATCAGTCTTGCCTACACACCATCAGTCAAAAATCTGACCTGCCAAAACGCGGTGAGGTAAAACACTACGACAAGCCGAACAAAATGAAGTTCAATGCTTCCGAGCATGCGTAGACTTGATTCTGAGCATGCGTGGATTTTTGTCCGATGGACCTCCACACAGACGATCGGATTTTTCTATTGTTTTCTTATCCATAGGAAAAATGTCACAGGATTGGTCACAGGAGCTGAAGAACGGGGAGAGCTGTGTGTAAACACACCTTCCCCGTTCTTCACAGTGGCACTGTCATTGATCGTCTGTTCCCTGATATAGGGAAAGGCGATTAATGATGTCACAAGTCCAAACCCGCCCCCCTACAGTTAGAAAAACATATGAGCTCACACATAACCCCTACAGCGCCCCCTAGTAATTAACTCCTAAACTGCAATTGACATTTTCACAGTAATCAGTGCATTTTTATAGCATTTTTTGCTGTGAAAATGACAATGGTCCCTAAAATTTGTCAAAATTGTCCAATGTGTCCGCCATAATGTCGCAGTCATGAAAAAAATCGCTGATCACCGCCATTAGTAGTAAAAAAAAAAAAATTAGAAAAATGCCATAAAACTATCCCCTTTTTTTGTAAATGCTATAAATTTTGCGCAAACCAATCGTTAAATGTTTATTGCAATTTTTTTTACCAAAACTATGTAAAAGAATATGTATCGGCCTAAACTGAGGACATTTTTTTTTATTGGGATATTTATTAAATCAAAAAGTAAAAAATTATTTTGTTTATAGCGCAAAAAATAAAAACCGCTGAGATGATCAAATACCACCAAACGAAAGCTCTATTTGTGGGGGGAAAAACATAAAGATTTCATTTGGGTACAGTGTTGCATGTCCGAGCAATTGTCATTCAAAAAGGGCAACAGCGCTAAAAACTAAAAATTGGTCTGGGCAGGAAGGGGGTGAAAATGCCCTGTATGGAAGTGGTTAAAGGGGTTATAAAGGCAGAAGGTTTTTTTCCATCTAGATGCATTGTATGCATTAGGATGAAAAACCTTCTGTGTGTAGAAGCCCCTGCAAAACCCCCCTAATTACTTACCTAAGCCCCATCTCTCTCCAGCGATGTCCACAAGTGCCTTAGCCACCCGAGACTCTCCTTCTGATTGGCTGAGACACATCAGTGGTGCCATTGGCTCCCCGCTGCAGTCAATGAAAGACAGCTAGCCAATCAGGGGAGATAGGGGTGGGGCTGGGTTGGGGCTCTGCATCTGAATGGACACACATAGCTGTGACTCGGCTTGGGTGCCCCCATAACAAGCTGGTTGCTGTGGGGGCACTATACAGGAGGGAGGGGCCAGGAGTAGCGAAGAGGGACCTGAGAGGAGGATCTGGGCTGCTCTGTGCAAAACCAACTACACAAAGGAGGTAGGTATAACATGTTTGTTATATATATTTGTTTTAAAACAAGACTTTACAATCACTTAAAGGAAACTTAAAACATATGTAGTTGAATATAATTTGTTGTCAAATTATTGATTTTAGCTGCAGGTCTGTGTATGTAACAGGAGACATAAGTTCTCTTAATCACTTAAGGACCGCCTCCTGCACATATACGTCGGCAGAATGGCACGGCTGGGCACAGGCATGTACCTGTACGTCCCCTTTAAGTGCCCAGCCATAGGTCGCGTCGAAGCTCTGTGACCGTGGGACCCACGGACCCGATCGCTGCTGGTGTCCCACGATCGGTCACAAGAGCTGAAGAACTGGGAGAGCTGTGTGTAAACACACCTTCCCCGTTCTTCGCAGTGGCAATGTCACTGATCGTCTGTTCCCTGATATATGGAAAGGTGATCAGTGACGTCACACACGTCCAGCCCCACCCCCCTACAGTTAGAAACACATATGAGGTCACACATAACCCCTACAGCGCTCCCTAGTGGTTAACTCCTAAACTGCACTTGTCATTTTCACAGTAATCAGTGCATTTTTATAGCACTTTTTGCTGTGAAAATGTCAATGGTCACAAAAATGTGTCAAAATTGTCCGATGTGTCCGCCACAATGCCGCAGTCATGAAAAAATTGCTGATCGCCGCCATTAGTAGTAAAAAAAAAGATATTAATAAAAATGCCATAAAACTATCCCCTATTTTGTAAACGCTATAAATTTTACGCAAACCAATCGTTAAACGCTTATTGTGATTTTTTTTACCAAAAATAGGTAGAAGAATACGTATAGGCCTAAACTGAGAAAAAAATAAAATGTTATATCTTTTTTGGGTGTATAGCAAAAAGTAAAAAATATAGGCCCAGATTCATAAAGCAATTACGCCTGTCTAACTGGTGTTAGACAGGAGTAATTTCAAATTTCGCGCGCCGTATCACTAGTTTGAATCCTCAAACCATGATACGGCGGCTTTGGGCTTCGATCCGAGAGGCTTACGTCTTCGTAAGCCTTCGGATCTACGCTGCAATATTTTTGCGGCCGCTGGGAGGAGTTCGCGTCGTTTTCATGCGTCGGGATATGCAAATGTGTTTTTACGGCGATCCACGAAGATACGAGCGGTCTTCGCAATCGCTTACGTCTGTTTTTTTTTACGTACTGTTAGACCAGCTTTTTGCTGGTCTAACGGTGCGTAGCCCATGTTAAGTATGGCCGTCGTTCCCGCGCGTCAAATTTAAAGTTTTTTTTGTTTTTTTTTTGCGTAACTCGTTCGGGAATAGAAATGTCCGTAAACGACGCTACTCAAACAACGAATGACGTAACGACGTGATTTTGCGCAATGCACGGCGGGAAATTTGCGAACGGAGCATGCGCAGTTCGATCGCCGCGGGAACGCGCCTATTTTAAATCCTTCACGCCCCCTACTCGTCTAGATGGATTGCGACGGGAGAAATACACTACGCCGCCGTCGTTTACTGGACAAAATCTACCTGGATTCCACGTAGAGCCAGGTAAAAAACGGCGGCGTAGTGTATTTCTGATACTCTACGAGAATCCAATTCTCTCTGAATCTGGGCCATAGTTTTTTTCTCAAAATTGTTGCTCAATTTTTGTTTATAGCGCAAAAAATAAAAACCGCAGAGGTGATCAAATTCCACCAAAAGAAAGCTCTATTTGTGGGAAAAAAAGGATGCCAATTTTGTTCGGGAGCCACGTCACACGACCGCACAATTGTTAGTTAAAGCGATGCAGTTGCGAATCGCAAAAACTGGCCAGGTCCTTTACCTGCATAATGGTCTGGGGTTAAACATCTAAAGAGTAGAAAACAAGAGTCAGATATAGCATAGGACTAGAGAAATGTGAGTTGGTAGATGTAGTTTTGCAGGTGGAGCTGCTGTCTGATTTACTTGCATTCACTCCATTGTTGACTCCACTCCCGTATCTGTCTGACTCATCAGCCTCTGGCTCTTGGCTTCTCTGATGATGGCCAAGAAAACGTCTATAGAACTGGCATAGCTCACAGTGATAGGTAACATTTTCATTACATGACTCATGTTTGTGCACACAGTGTGCTTTTCACTCATAATTTGGAAGTCATGTATCAATAAGGTATAGTTGGAAAAACACAAAATTCTTTATGCAGCTCGGAGCTTATGCCATGGAAATGAGTTCATAGCTGTGATCTTATGACATGAATCTCAATTGAATATTAATATAAGGCGTGTGCTAACAATATACAAGTGAATGTGTAGCTTTGTGCCAAGGTAGGCTGGCAGCTGCAAAAAAAATGAACAACCAAAATCACAGTGTTCTTGACATTGTACTAACAACTTCTGTTTTCATTGTTTCACATTTATTTCCTGCTATAATAATTGTGGAGTGTATACATATAAATGCACATTGCAATAGGCGCCATTGTTGGACCAGCTGCCCTGTGCACTCAAGATCTGGTAACTCAGTCACTTCTACATCACTAAGTAAATTTGTCTTCTCAAACCCTTCAAGGTGCCTCTACTATTTATTTTGCAATGGTGGCAACAATATCTTTTTTTATTCAATAAAATTGTATTGAAAAACAGTCAACACATTACAGGCATAGAAAAGGTACAAAAACAACTGGCGCAACTTCCCCTGATGAAGTCACGTGGTGTGATGATACGCGTCGGGATTGGAGCGCTGGACAACCGAAGCACCTGACGGACGGCTGACGAGTTTGCCACTCGTGGATGCTGTATGCGTTCCTCCATCGTCTATGTGAGTGTTTTTTAAGTTGTTTTAAATAAATCCTTTTTACTGGATTATGCGATGTACCACCTTTTTTGTTTTCTGTGATATCACCCGAGCCTCTGAGCACCATCAGCCTAAGACCAAGCGGACTCCCAGTGAGAGGAAAAGGAGGACACCGACGAGTTCGCCGCTCGTGGAGATCAGCCCTTTACCTTTACTTTATGTAAGTGCATAGAGTGCAGGCGTGTTTTGGCTCCCCTTTATATCAGTATCACACTATATATTGTTGTGTATCCTCTCCCCGTATGTGGTGTCTGATCCCGGGATTTTAAGAACCTTCTACCTTCATTTGGACTCCGCGTGAAAGCAGCTGGCTAGGCTATATCTGGTAGCTGTGAGTGATATCACCCAAGCCTCTGAGCACCATCAGCCTAAGACCAAGCGGACTCCCAGTGAGAGGAAAAGGAGGACACTGACGAGCTCGCCGCTCGTGGAGATAAGCCCTTGTACCTTTACTTTATGTAAGTGCATAGAGTGTAGGCGTTTTTGGCTCCCGTTTCATATCAGTATCACACTATATATTGTTGTGTATCCTCTCCCCGTATGTGGTGCCTGATCCCGGGACTTTAAGAACATTCTACCTTCATTTGGACTCCGCGTGAAAGCAGCTGGCTAGGCTATATCTGGTAGCCATGAGGTGAGCTGCTGGGACCACCTGAGGTGTGCGTGTTGTTCTTGGGTGACGGCTCGACTTCTTTCACAGAATTGGCTGCTGGGTCTCTCCTCATCTGTTCCTTGAGGAATTTACTGTTATTTTTATTTTTATCTTTATTTTCCAGTACTGGACTTCCTAAATTAATTTTGTCTTTCCTGGACTATACTTTGCCGTTTATGTGTTACCATCAGTTTACCAATTGGAGATGTTTATTGCTGTCTAGGTGTATCATTGTTATTTAGCTAACACTTTTTCACTTACCGTGCCCCTTTCCCACACCCATTTCCTAGCCTTGTGCCCTTTTTCAATCTATTTTCACAGCGCAGACTCCTTTCACTTGCACAACTGGCGCAACTTATTTGTGTACACCTCTGCGCTTAGGATGAATAATCAAACATAAGAAACCTTCACAATGATATAATAATAAATATGGGTAAAAAGCAGCTGCTAAAATAAAAGAGTCCAAATGTAATAGCAGAAAATGTAAATAAGACCCCCACAGAGTCAATCACAGTCCTGCAGCAGCGCTGCAAACTTCTATGCTTGCTGTTAATCCTAGGCAGTGTTGAGGAAAAATAAAGTGCTCCAATCACCAATGCTGTTCACCACGTGGGGATAAAAGGGTCCCCTTCAGGGGATGCACTTACCAGATGGTAAACAGAAATCAGCATATAATCAACCTCTGGATGATATGAACAGCTTATAATCCACCTCCTCGATATCCGTCAGATTTTCACCATTAAAGCAATATCCAGCATACATGGGGGAAAAAAGAATCCATATGGTGCAAGTATCGTTTGGATAAATTTATTGACAAAACTCCCCCAAAAAACAAACATTCCCTTCTATATATATGCGTACTACAAAATGGTAAAAACAAGCATATAATGCGTTTATCTGTATCTCGGTTCTGGACACTGAGGACCGCTCTAGTTTGTTTCCTATTGCGACTTCCTGGTTCCTTCCCCGTGAAGCGCAAACGTCACTTCCGGTTTGTTGTGCTTGGATAGTCACGCCCTGATGCGTTTCGTCACTTCCGGACGCCCTCAGTTAAAGTCCGGAAGTGACGAAATGCGTCCAGCTTAAAAAAAAAAACACCTTTTTAAAAATAAATATACTTATAATGGTGTGTTAGCTTTGTGAATGTAGCCTTTTGTCAGTTACTTATCTATGCCAGGAGACTCAGCCCAGCACTACCCACTCTCTTATAACTGGTATGTTAGAAGCTTTGCTTTAATTTTTCAGTATAGCAACTCACAAAGGGAATGCTCTGCTGGCAGAGCATTGTGATCAACAGCTAATGATACAGGCATTCTACAGCCCTGCCATTGCCGCCAATCATGCTCTAAACCAGTGGTCTCCAAACTGTGTCCCGGTGGCCAGATGTGGCCCTTTGCTTGCTTCTATTCAGCCCTTGGGGCACTGCTTCTCCAACTGAAACAAATGATGGGACACCATTCCTCTCACTGACAGAACCAATGGGGCACTTTTCCTCCCACTGATTCCAACAAGGGGCACTGTTTTTCCAAATAAAACCAATGATGGGACACTATTTCTCCCATTGATACCAACCAGGGGCATTATTACTCCCATTGAAACCAACAAGGGGCATTATTCCTCCCATTGATACCAACAAGGGACATTATTCCTCCCATTGATACCAACAAGGGACATTATTCCTCCCATTGATACCAACAAGGGACATTATTCCTCCCATTGATACCAACAAGGGACATTATTCCTCCCATTGATACCAACAAGGGGCATTATTCCTCCCATTGATGCCAACAAGGGACATTATTCCTCCCATCGATACCAACAAGAGACATTATTCCTCCCATTGATACCAACAAGGGACATTATTCCTCCCATTGATACCAACAAGGGGCATTATTCCTCCCATTGATGCCAACAAGGGACATTATTCCTCCCATCGATACCAACAAGAGACATTATTCCTCCCATTGATACCAACAAGTGACATTATTCCTCCCATTGATACCAACAAGGGACATTATTCCTCCCATTGATACCAACAAGAGACATTATTCCTCCCATTGAAACCAACAAGGGACATTATGCCTCCCAATAATATTAATGATGGAGCATTGCTTTATTTCCACTGACCTTCTTTCAGCCCACCCAAAACCTGAAGGACAGTAAACTGGCCCTTTGCTTAAAAAGTTTGGAGACCCCTGCTCTAACCCAATGTTTCTCACCTCCAGTCCTCAAGGCGCCCCAACAGGTCATGTTTTTAGGCTTTCTATTATTTTGCACAGGTGATTTGATCAGTTTCCGTGCCTTAGTAATTACCACAGCTGTTTCATCTGAGGGAAATCCTGAAAACATGATCTGTTGGGACACCTTGAGGACTGGAAATGAGAAACACTGCTCTAACCAATGCCAACATCAGGCGGCCAGGTGAAAAGGACACCATGTGCCGTCACTAGTGTACATCATAAGTAGTGAAATGAACGCAATAAAACATTGTCCACTCCGGAGAAGGGGAGCACTGAAGTGGAAGGGCATGAACTATAACATAAGACTGTATAGGGTTATAATAGGAATAAAAAGTATTTCATGCAAGAATAGCGGAGCAATTTACCCTGTTTTAGACCTGGAAAGGGCAACAATTTGTCCCACATCTGATGGTGGTCTGCCTAGATAGCTAAATAATGTTGATGTAGTCATAGTGTGATTACTGTACAAACAATGCATGCTTTTCTGTATGACTATTTCTTAAGAGATCAGGAATTTTGGCTTAGATACTTAACATATGGATTTCATTTTTATTTATTTGTTTAATTAGATCCTTCATATTCCACAAACATTCAGTTCTTCACCTCAATCAGAATATAGTCCAATGTCTCTACCAGTGGCCTAACTAGAACCTTCAGGGCCCCGATGCAAGAAACCAGGAAGGGCCCCCCCCTGACCCCCAGATAGGGCTCTTTTCTCCGAGCCCGGTGGCGTTACAGGACACGGTCGCAAGTAGGCGGCTGCATATAAATGAACCGATTTCTCCAGTTCCCCTTGCTTTTTTTCCTCTCCCTCCCGCAGGCATTCAGCGGCTGCAGGAGGAAAATGGAGAGATCGATTCTTCTATGTCGGTGTTTCAGAATCTTTTTCCAGTCAGGGCACCCTTGAAGTATACCCCTAGGTGAATGTGGCTACACTGCAACCCCCTTGCAACTGTGTGCATTGCATACAGTTGCAGCATAGTGATGATGTATTTAAGGGGTTAAAACAGGCAGTCAGGAAGCAACATGTTGCCTCTTCACCAGCTGTCAAATGTCTCTGAAAAACGATCCAAGCATGGATCGCTTTTCGGAGGCATAGCATTTTTTTAAGATACTATGAACAAGCAAAAAATAAAAATAAACAAATAGGTTCTGATTGTACACAGATAGGGGACTCAAAATTTTTAGGGGGGCGCAAGCAAATGGAAAAATGCTTAAAAAAACATAATTTGCAGTGCAAATCAAAAGCTCTCACTGTGCCCATCAAATGCTGCCACTGTGCCCATCAAACGCCACCACTGTGCCCATCAAACGCCACCACTGTGCCCAGAAAATGCTGCCACTGTGCCCAAACTCTGCCACTGTGCCAAACGCTGCCACTGTTTCCATCAAATGCTGCTACTGTGCCAAAACGCTGCTACTGTGCCCATTTAAACACTGCACCATCAAATGCCGCCACGGTGCCCATCAAACTCTGCCACTGTGCCCATCAAATGCCGCCAGTGTGCCCAGAAAATACTGGTGTGCCCATTAAATGCTGCCAGTGTGCCATCAAATGCTGCAACTGTGCCATCGAATGCCACCACTGTGAATCCCCCCTCGCCCCGTCCGACTCTTACCCTGTCTCGTGGGGCTGCGGGTGACTGCCAGGGTCCTCCATGCATCTCCTGCCATCCTCATCTACCGTCCTCTCCTCCTGATAAGTGTCCAATAGCCGCTCCTATTGTTTCAGCCAATCAGGTGATGGGTAACAGACCCGCACACCTGATTGGTGGAGAGGTGGTTCAGTGTTAGCAAAGTGAATATTAATTTGCCTTTCTAACACACCTGGGTGGACTGTGAGCGCCCAGCATGGCGCTCGCGGTTCACCTATTTTGAAGCCTATTAGAGACTATGGCTCTAATCAGGTGCTTCAACACCACCCCTGTGATTCAGGCGCCCGAAAAGGAGCCGGTCACCTAAATATGGGGGTGGCAGCGGTGGCATAGAGGGAGTGACTGGGGAGAGGGATCGGCACACATGCGCCCTTATGGACGCACTGCCACTGATAAACACATGCACATACATGCACACTCACATACATACAGTACATACATATACACACAAACATACATACAGTACATACATATACACACACATACAGTACATACATACATATGCATATGCATACACATACATACGCATATACACACAGTATATACATATATACACACACACACACAGTATATACATATATACACACACACACAGTATATACATATACACAGTATATACATATATACACACACACACAGTATATGCATATATACACACACACACACACACAGTATATACATATACACACACACACACACACACACAGTATATACATATACACACAGTATATACATATATACACACACACACACAGTATATACATAAATACACACACACAGTATATACATACATACACACACAGTATATACATATATACACACACACAGTATATACATATATACACACACACACAGTATATAGATATATACACACACACAGTATATACATGTATATACACAGTATATACACACACACAGTATATACATATATACACACACACACAGTATATACATATATACACACACACACACACAGTATATACATATATACACACACAGTATATACATATATACACACACACAGTATATACATATATACACACACAGTATATACATATATACACACACAGTATATACATATATACACACACACACAGTATATACATATACACACATACAGTAGATAGTCAAAAAAAAAACGGGAGACATTTACCTTGGCACTTCCTGCCGGTACTGCACTCTAGGGGAGACAAAGAGCACGGCACTCACTACTTTCACTTTTGACAAGCTCCTTCCCTGCACACTGTGCAGCTGACGATCGTGAAACTCATCTCAGCCGCCGCTCCTCCTATCAAAGAGTAGAGGGGGCCCTCAAGGGCCCCCTGCAGCAAGGGGCCCGGTCGCCATGGCGATCTCAGCACCCCTATAATTACGCCACTGGTCTCTACCACAGTCATAGCGCCCTACCAACTGCCATTCCATTGTCTATTGAGACTGCCTCACTGGCCATGTGGCTGACAACTTACCTATATCTCTTTGTGGCTTTGGATACTTTAACCACTTAAGGACCCCGCACGCACATATACGGCCACAGAATGGCTCGTACAGGCACAAGGGCGTAAATTTACGTCCCAGCTTTCGTGCAGTTAGGGGGTCCCATCGGGACCCCCTCCGCGGCGTGCGGGGGTCCCCCTGCCTCTGGGAGTGATCGCCGACGAGCGGGCGGATGTCCGTGTCATCGTGTCAGTTCCTCCTCCTGTGTTTACACAGGAAGGAGGAAATGATGTAATCTCTCATCGTAGCGCTGTTTCGCAGCGCTGCTGATGAGAGAAGACATCACAAGTAAGTGTGCACCAACACAACACTGACACACACTCGCATAGGCATATTAACCCCTTGTGATCGCCCTCCCCCCCCCACCCCCCTGTCACAGTGTCACTGAATGCAGTGATCTAATCACTGCATTTAGTGTCAGTGTGACAGGCAGTGTAAAAAACAGTTAGTGTTAGGTTCAGGATAGCCCCCCCACCCCCCCTAATAAAGTTTTAACCCCCTGATCACCGCCCTAGTTAACCCTTTCACTCCCTATTGCCAGCGTCACTAAGCGATCATTTTTCTGATCGCTGTATTAGTGTCGCTGTTCCCGCTAGGTAGCTATTTTTTTTTATTGCGATTTTTTTTTTTACTAAAGACATGTGGCTGAATTAATTTTGGCCTAAATGTTTTACTAAAATTTAGTTTATTTGATTTTTTTTATAACAAAAAGTAAAAAAATTGTGTTTTTTTTCAAAATTGTGGCTCTATTTTAGTTTATAGCGCAAAAAATAAAAATCGCAGAGGCGATCAAATACCACCGAAAGAAAGCTCTATTTGTGGGAAGAAAAGGACGCAAATTTTGTTTGGGAGCCACGTCGCACGACCGCGCAATTGTCTGTTAAAGCGACGCAGTGCCGAATCGCAAAAACACCTTGGGTCATTTACCAGCGTATTGGTCCGGGTCTTAAGTGGTTAATAAAAAGTAAAATTGCCATTTCCACAAAGCTTTGGGTCAGTGTCATGTGGAAAATAATTCCTGTCTTCAACAATGTTTCAATGTATTGTGGGTATCAGTCTAGCGAGACTGGATTTCTGCATAGCCAACATAAGCTGTGGTCTAGGCTAGGGCAAGAGTGGTGCACAATCACCGACATGTTACACCATAAGTAACAGATTTCCAGTCTCAGCTTCCACAGTACAATCCATCTGGGTGTTCATTTTTGCCCAATTTTTTCATTATTTTTTTTTGTAGAAAGTTTATGCTGTACCAGCAGTTCACCTATTCTGGGTCCATATACCCTCAGCAGAGTAAGCCAGCAGTTTAGTCCGTTATTAATCCTTCTAATCATTTGTTTTTAGGTGTACCCTATCAGTTGCACACCATACAGTCCATATAGTCATTTTTTCAATGATGGCGGGTGAAGTGATTACGTTTATTATCTTCTACCTCCACAGTTCAAGCACTGAAAGAGGGATTGCTTTATCCGATGACGTTGTAGAGAGATAGCAATAACTTACAATGTGGTCAATTCACTAAGGCCGCGTACACACGATCGGTTCAAACCGATGAGAATGGACTGAAATGACTCCAAGAGAAATCCTATCAATGTCAAGATCTGAATAGAAACTACTCAGCGATACACCAAGCAGTCCCCTTTGGGTTGGATCAACCCTGAACCTGCTCTGTATTGTATACTACAGTAGAAATCTAATGTTTCACTTTTTTCTTGACATCTTAATGTATATTGCTGTATATGCTATAGTCTTTTAACATACAGGACACATCAATATGTGTGGTCATTGATGTACTGTATTTATTTATGTATTTTTATAAAAATTAAAATTACTTTTCTATTTTTCTACAAAATCGTGCCTAGAAAGTCCATTTCTTTCCCACACAAACTTCTTCAATATAGTAGGATGTGGCACTTATATTACTAAGGGTGCTGATTGCCACCCAGGGACGCAGCAATCACTTTGCGAGAATGGACTGAAGTCCAGCTTCAACGGTCCAAATCGACCGTGTGTACGACCCATCGGTCTGTCGTCCTTCGGACCAAAGTTTTAAAACTTGCTTTAAAATCAAACTGATGGACGCCTGACCATCGGTCCAAACTGATGGACGCCTGACCATCGGTCCAAACTGATGGACGCCTGACCATCGGTCCAAACCAATTGTTAGTACGCAAAAGCATTGGTTCAAAAACCCCGGCATGCTCAGAATCAAGTCGACGCATGCTTGGAAGCATTGAACTTAGTTTTTTCAGCAGGCCGTTGTGTTTTACGTCACTGCGTTCTGACACGATCGGTTTTTGAACTGATGTGTGTACGCACATCAGACCATTTTAGCAGTGAACCAATGAAAACGGTCCGTCGGACCATTCTCATCGGGTTGGACCGATCATGTGTATGCGGCCTAAGAGTTAAATAACGACAAATAAAATGTGCCAAATCATTTGTGAAAGTTCAATTCACTAAGAATTTAGCGTTAAATAACAAATGCAGTATTTTGGGGATTTTTCGTCAAATACCGAAAAATCCCCATTTTCTCATGTGGTAATTTATCGAGGTTAAGGGTTATAGTTCATTTATTGTGGAATCATAGGAGAATCATGGCAGCTGTCATTTTAGTGACTTACCTGACACAATACAATACCTTTTAGATACTCATTTGTTTGTACAAACAAATAGTGGGCACGGTGTATATAGCATGGAAGACCACCAGGTATTTAACCACTTTAGCCCCGGACCATATTGCTGTCCAATGCTGTCTTTATGGAGAGATCTGGGCTCTATAAGACCCCACATCTCTACTTCAGGCTGGAAAGACCCAGATAAAAAAAATAAACTGTCGCTGCCTTTACCGTCCCCAGAATGTTTTACTTCTGCTGGCCCGAACATGACGTCATAACATCGTGCCCGTACCACCGAGAGTCATAGAATTGACTGGGGCCCATCTGGTAACCAGAAATCTCTGGGCAAGATTTAGGAAAGAAATAAGCTGGCTTATCTCCAGATAAGCCGGCTTATTTCTGCGTCTGGCCCTCCTATCTATGCGACTGATTCATCGAATCAGTTAAGCATAGATTTCCATAAGATCCAACTGGCATAAGTCTCTTACGCCATTGAATCTTATTTTCATATTTTAGGCTGGACGCTAGGTGGCGTTCCCGTCTAAAATATACAAATGAGCCTATACGCCGATTCCCAAACATGTGCCAGGCTGGTGTATCTCGTTACGTCATTTACATAAGACTTACGCACGGCCTAAAGTTATTCCTGCTATAGCTGGCGCAGCCAATGTTAAGTATGGACGTCACAACCGACGTAATTTACGTTGTTTGCGTAAGTCCATTTACAATTGAGCTTTCCGTCAGTTATGCTGACGCCACTTTCATTGACAAGTAGCGACGTGATTTGAAGCACTAGGAACTAATCATGGCCGGCGCATGCGCAGTTCGTTCGGCGTTGGGACGCGTTTCATTTAAATGATACACGCCCCCTACCCGCCAAATTTAAATTCCGCCGGGTGATTTACGTTATGCCGCCTCAACTTTACAGGCAAGTGCTTTGTGAATAAAGCACTTGCCTGAAAAAGTTGCGGCGGCGTAGCGTAAATGAGATACGTTAGGCCAAATTTAAGATAGGCTCTCCATCCTGAATCTAGCCCACTATGTTTATTTTCCGGTGTTGACCGATTAATTCTACAGGTCACCGATCGCACAGGCTAGCCTGTAGAAGCACCGGGGGGCGGCTGGAGGGAGAACTGCCGCTATGATTGTTCTTATGGTGCAGAGAATCACCTGCCGAAAAAGATGATATCCCCACTTGAGAAGATTCCCACAAAACCCCTTGATATGTCTATTCCATGGTACAAACAAAACAAAAAAACAATATGAAACAACTTTGGTCTCGACTCTGCTCAACGCGACAAAGGGACTAATCCCAAAAAATTGGCTACATCCAACGAGGCCATCTATAAAAGAGTGGATACAACGAGTAGACCATATAGCAGAAATGGAATATCTCAGCCGCGGTGAGCAGGGCAGGGACGAAATATACAGAGCAATATGGGAGAAATGTAGAGCCTTTAAAATATCAGATACATTTGCACAGAAATAGACAGATGAAAAAAGTAGAGAAAAAAAGAAAGTGAGGATGGCAGATCAGGGGAGCATAGGGGGATGGCGGATGAAGGGTGGGAGGATATGGGTAATGGGATAATTAAGGAAAGGCGTACGTTTATATCTTTGTTGTTCCTTTTCTGCTTGAATTTGTTTTTAAACTAAAGTGGGTTTGTTTAATACTGGAATAATTTTTCAATAAAGAGTAAAAAAAAAACTAAAAAAAACTGTAGGTTACAGTTACTCTCTGCCTGACCATTTGGCTTGTTACCTATTCCGTTAAATCTCTCCAGTTCAGTAAACACAACACCATTTCTCCTTTTTCTTGTTTGTTAGTCTGCATTATTTATGCTGCCCGGAGGGACTCCAACCAGTCCTGAAATGATGACTCTTTGGTGTTGGACATAACAAAGTGAATACATTTCCTTTTTGAAGATAGGACAGTATGCTTGTGATGTACATTTGAATCCCTTATACTTCTTGTGACCTTCACCAGAAGGAAAGAAAATGAAGGAAAGATGCGATATATGAAATTCGCTAAAATCTTCTTCCACTTTAAAAAGAGCAAAGGTAAAAATCCACTGAGTGCAATTGCTGGTCACTGAACATTAAAACCAACAAAACACAGCCGGCTTTTATGACCCTAAACCAGATGCTACATCAGAGCAGATTCTCTTCATTACATTGTTATATGTAAATACAAAATGCCCACAGCCAGGTTCTCAGAATAAAACGAAAACACTTTCTTACGCACATTACATACTGTATACCCTTAAAACATGTCCAAAGCATGCTAATGCTTAATGTGAATTAACCCCTTATTGCTAGTCAGTCCACATATTTGGTCCATGGACCGTTCCATTAGTGAATACAAATGTAGCTACATTGCTGATCTGCCTTCAGTAAATGTTCTATATTATCCAATATACTGTATATCCTTTTGGCTGGCCTTGACAAATCCCAGATGCCAGGTCGCCATGGCCGTTTTGTTAGCCCATTCACTTTTGGCACCAGCACTAGGGATGGGCAAACGGTTTGGCCCAAACATGAGTTTGTGCCGAACTTTGGCTGTTCGTCTGTTCACCAAACAACCGAATTATCGGGTCCTTTAACCATTTGATGGGCCCGCTGAACGACCACAATGCACTGCACAGTGCATTGAAAGTCCCAATTGGAAAAAGCAGTGAAAGCTTCGCCAATTTTTATGGTTGAACTAGATGGACTTGTGTCTTTTTTCAACCTGACTAACTATGTAACCAGGGCACAGAGCAATGTCAGAGCCAAGATTGGACGCTGTCATGATGACTGTATCCAATCATGGCTCATTGCTCTTAATCCCTCCCCACACTATGAAAGTATTGTTTACATATCGTCCATTTGTAGTGTGATAGCAACGTGAAGAGGAATAAAACAGGGCACTGTTTAGTGCTATTAGACAATTAGTGTGCTATAGTGTGATATTCTGATTCCATTGTCAGTGTAGTATATCCAATTTAGTGTGCATCATGGGATAGTTCACTGTGAGTGTAGTGTTACCATTCATCTTTACATTAGTGTGAATGTACTGTAGGGATAGTTCAGTCAGTGTGAGTGTAGTTACATAGTTAGTCAGGTTGAAAAAAGACACAAGTCCATCTAGTTCAACCAAAAAATGTATAATAATAATAATAATAATAATAATAAAATGCCATATACACAAACCTATACCCACAGTTGATCCAGAGGAAGGCAAAAAAAAACCCCAGCAAAGCATGATCCAATTTGTTACTGCAGGGGAAAAAATCCCTTCCTGATCCCCCGAGAGGCAATCAGATTTTCCCTGGTCAACTAGGAAAGGATTCAGGCCTTTCTTAAAGCAATCTACTGAGCTGGCCAGAACCACCTCTGGAGGGAGTCTATTCCACATTTTCACAGCTGTTACTGTGAAGAAACCTTTCAGTATTTGGAGATTAAGGGGTAGATTCAGGTAGGAGATAAACCGTCTTATCTCTGCGTTTTATGCGCCTAATCTATGCCACTGATTCATAAAATCAGTTAAGCATAGATTTTCCTTAGATCAGACATGCGTAAGTCTATTACGCTGTCTAATCTTATTTTCATATTTTATGCTGGCCGCTAGGTGGCGTTCCCGTCTAAAATATGTAAATGAGCCTATACGCCGATTCCGAACGAACGTACGCCCGGCTGGCGCTATTCAATTACGTAGTTTGCGTTAGCGTAGTATCGTCATAATGTTATGCCTGCTATATGAGGCGCAGGCAATGTTAAGTATGGATGGCGTGCCGACGCTTTTTTTCCCGTAGTTTACGTAAAACGTTTGCGAATAGGGCTTTGCGCAAGTGCTGTTCACGTCGTTTATTTGGAGCATGCGCACTGGGAACCAATCACAGCCGGCACATGCGCAGGTTGTTTGGCGCGGGGACGCACTTCATTTAAATGATACACGCCCCCTACCAGCCGAATTTGAATTCGGCCAGCTCTTTTACGCTACGCCTCCTCAACTTTACAGGCAAGTGCTTTGAGAATAAAGCACTTGCCTTAAAGAATTGTGGCGGCCTAGTTTAAATTTCTTTTTCTCTAGAGGTAAAGAGTGCCCCCTTGTCCTCTGTGATGACCCTAAAGTGAATAACTCAATGCCAAGTTCACTATGTGGTCCACTTATGTATTCTGCCCATTTTTAAGAAACCGAAAAAATGCTCTGAAGCCCACACACGGTCGCTTTTAATGACATAAAAAAAAAATACGTAATTTTACTAGTCGTGTGTACATGGCATAATAAAGTAATCATTGCTAAAAAAAATGCACTCTCACTGTACTAATGTCTCTGGCAGGGAAGGGATTAACATCAGGGCTGATCAAAGGGTTAAGTGTGCTCTTAGGAAGTGATTACTAATTGTGTGGGGGATGATTTAACTGGAGGATCTTAATCTTCCTTTCTGACAGAACAGGGGTCTGCCTTGTCTACATAGGCAGATCGCTGTTCTGCCTCTTCTGTGAATGATCGCTGGGTCACGGGCTGCAATCCCAGCGGGAGCGGGTCACGGGCGGCGCACCACAGCCGTGCCTCCCTGCCACAGAGCGACTGGTGGTCCGGAAGCGGTTAAATATAAAGTGCAGACACTTTTTGAAGACTCCTGTATATTTGAATCCTAATAAGTGTCAAAAGTATCTGCATCTTGCAAAATCCATTTTATTTACTTGTTAATCACTTAACGCCCGCCGCATGTAAATATGAGTCCACAGAATGGCACGTACAGACAGATGGACGTGCTGGCACGTCCCTGCCTTTCAGCAGGTCGGGGGTCCGATCGGTACCCCCTCCGATACATGCGGAGGTCGGTAAGTGTCTGGGTGCGATCCGGGATGAGGGGGCGGCTGTTCATTTCTGTTCGCCCCCTCGTAATTGCTCCCAGCGAATTGGCTTTCCCCCCTCTGCCCGCCCTTTGCCTGTGTAATGTAAACACAGGCAAAGGAAGTAATGTCACCTATCCTCTCGACGGTATTCAATCAAATAAAGACATCACACAGTAAGTCGCACCAACACTACACTGACACCAGTACACATAGGCACATTAACCCCATTAGATCACCCCCCCACCCCCCTGACACACTGTCACTAATAGCAGTGATCATATATTTACTGATCACTGTATTTAGTGTCAGTGTGAAAGTTAGTATGACAGGCAGTTAGTGTTAGGTCCCTACCCCCCCTAATAAAGGTTTAACCCCTTGATCACCGCCCTAGTTAACCCTTTCACCCCCTATTGCCAGTGTCACTAAGCGATTGATTTTCTGATTGCTGTATTAGTGTCACTAGGTAGCTAGTTTTTTTTTTATATTGCAATTTTTTTTTACTAAAGACATGTGGCTGAATACATTTTGGCCTAAATGTTTGACTAAAATTTAGCTTATTCGATTTGTCTTATAACAACAAGTAGAAAATATCATTTTTTTTTTCTAAATTTTCGGTCTTTTTCCGTTTATATCGCAAAAAATAAAAGTCGCAGAGACAATCAAATACCATCAAAAGAAATCTCTATTTGTGGGAAGAAAAGGACGCTAATTTTGTTTGGGAGCCACGTCGCACGACCGCGCAATTGTGTGTTAAAGCGACAAAGTGCCGAATTGTAAAAACACCTTTGGGCATTTAGCAGCATATTGGTCTGGGGCTTAAGTGGTTAAACCACTTTTGGTGTAGTCACTGGATACAATAAATGCATGGAATCTTCATACAATACATATTTATGATTATACAGTTTAGCAGTCCCCTTATTGCACTTAGATATCTGGAGGACATGTGCCGAGTGTAGACTTGCTCCTCTATTACTCCTGTCTATTACATGACCTGACAGGTTTCATGTTTTTCCTGACTCGCAGCAAATAACACATTCACTAATTGGAGTAAGAGATCATTCCTCCTGCAGGTGTTAATGTTCCCATTCCAGTTATCTGCAGACAGAAATTAGACTTTTGCTTATTTAGGTGTCAGGAAAGCCAGTGCAGGCTAATTTGGTATAATTTGTAAATAGAATCTCATGACTATTAACAAGAAACCAGAGGCTTCTTAGCTCCTCAGTAAATGAAACTCAACTCCAAGAAGAAAGAAAATCCCCCTTCCCGTTCTACTACACGTACCTAATCTATACTTTTTTATTTTGAAAACAATACCTAAAAGCAATAATTACCTTAACATCAGTAACATGGTATTCTTCTTCTGTTCTGTAGCATGGGAGAGTCCAATCTGTAGAGCCCACATCTCTTCTGGTGATATGGACGCTGCTCATTGTCTGTTGGAAGACCCCATTACTGGAATCCTCGCATTGGCCCTGAAGACTTCAAAAATGAAGTCACAAGGAAAGGCAGACACAAGACCGTTTGACTGAGCAGTGTGTACTAGGCAGGTACATACTAGTGTGGAGTTATTGTTTAGACTGCCCAGGTGGGAAGAGGGTTAATTTGGGATCAGCGTTTTCCTGGGCTTTTTGGGTACCGCCCTCCCTCCTGGTATACTCATAAACAGGGGGAATACCAGGCTCAAGAGCGAGTGGGACTGCATGGGAAATGAGAAGGTTCAAATCAAAGAGAAGATGTAGCCCGGAGCGACATCCAACCTTCCACCTTAAGGAAATCCACCTGCAAGGACTTTACCAAGTAGGTATCTCTACCTGCAAAGGTACCACAGGTTTTTTCAACCTTACCTATTATGTAACTATGTGTTTACTAACATGGGCCAGTACATTTTACAGAGAGACTCTGTACATCACTCAACTGCAAACAATGTATGGCTCATCTCTAAGCTGGCATTCCTCCTAAATGTTGCCTTTCAAGGAAACATGGCCTTTTCTTGTGGGCATTGGTGAGCACATATTTGACAGGAGAGTATGTGTGTGTTCAGGTCAGTGTTAATTTCGTTGAGTGAAACAACTAAAATATTTTAGTTGACTAAATGAATACTATTTCAGTCGACTAAAATACAACTAAAACTAAAACAATTGAGATGACTAAAACACGACTAAAACTAAAATAGCATTTTAGTCAAAAGACTAAAATGGGACTAAATCTAAAATGCTATTTTAGTTAAAAGACTAAGGCTAAAACTAAATTGAAATTTGACTTCAAAGTTAACACTGGTCTGTAGTGCATGTTCATACCTCAATACCATAAAAAATAACACATGAGATTTTTCACTCCAGCAGTATATAATGAGTTTGGAAATTGTAGAGAAATGTTCACAAATGCATTACAATTGAATTACACCCATTCGATTTTTAGACGACAAAAATTTGTTTTAGTTGACTAAAATGTACTGGAGATTTAGTTGACTAAAACTAAAACAATTGCAGAAGAAATGGGACTAAAACTAAAATGCCATTTTAGTCTTAAGACTAAAACTAAATTTAAATTTGCTGCCAAAATTAACACTGGTTCAGGCATGGTGGCCCCGTTCACAAGTGGAGAGCATGGGGAGGAGATTCTAATTATCGGTCTCTGCTACTGCAGAAGGCATACAGAATGATTATGTTTCAGCAGATCCAGTGTTCCAGAATTTTGGAGGCTTAAGAAAACACACAGATTAGGTAGGTGTGGATGGGAACTGGGGGCCAGATTCTCTAAGAAATTCGCCGGCGTAGCGTAAGCCATTTACACTACGCCGCCGCATCGTACTAGAACAAGTGCCGTATTCCCTAAGCATTTGCTCCGTCGTTTGCGTTGGCGTAGCGAAAATGGCCCAGCGTAAGCCCGCAAAATTCAAATGAGGCGGCTTGTATTTAAATGAAGCGCGCCCCCGCGTCGAACGAACTGCGCATGCGCCGGCCGGGGAAAAAGCCCAGTGCGCATGCTCCAAAGGACGTCACATTTTCTCAATGTAAACGACGTAATCGCAGCGTACGCCAGCCCCATTGAGAATCGACGTACGCAAACGACGTAAACAACGCACAACACAACGCGGTCCCGAGGCCATACTTAACATGGCATCCGGCGGCACCCGACGGCATCCGACGGTACTTCGTAAGGTTACTCCACATCGAAGCTGGGGTAACCTTACGCGGACGAAAACGACGTACGCGACGACGGGGCGGCATAAAAGCGATCGGGAATCGGCGTACTACCTCATTTGCATATGCAAATGAGAAAACAACGTAAAGGCCACCTAGTGGCCGGAGTTGTCATTACAACTACGATCCGCAAGTGTAATGGTTTTACACTTGTCAGATGTAGAAGCGTAAGCAAAAAAAGGATGAAACTGCGCCACAGACAACTTAAATTAAATAATAAGTGATTAAGTATTTAGTGGCAGCCCCTGCATAGAAACCCACCAAGGTGGGAATGAGTGATTAAGGTAGAAGATAGCAGGTAATGGCGCCTACTACTAATTACGTGCACAAGTGTATCCAAATCAATGGTAATCCTGTGATCAGATGGTGCTAATAATACTATTCCGTGTAGTGATGTCAATTATATAAATAGAAATAGAAATATATGAAATGAAAAATAGTACTGTGACCAATATTGGTGCTAAAAATGCTAATCCTTGTAGTGGTGCCAATTTTCCGTATTACAATACATAAAAAATAAAATATAAAAATGTGTACAAAATGATATATAAAAAATATATAAAATATAAAAATCCTAGTGGTGATAGTCCATATAATCCAATCAAAATCCAGTTTCTAGTTTACAAAAGTTAATAATTCCATAAATAAAATTGATGTTTATAATACAGGGAGTGCAGAATTATTAGGCAAATGAGTATTTTGACCACATCATCCTCTTTATGCATGTTGTCTTACTCCAAGCTGTATAGGCTCGAAAGCCTACTACCAATTAAGCATATTAGGTGATGTGCATCTCTGTAATGAGAAGGGGTGTGGTCTAATGACATCAACACCCTATATCAGGTGTGCATAATTATTAGGCAACGTCCTTTCCTTTGGCAAAATGGGTCAAAAGAAGGACTTGACAGGCTCAGAAAAGTCAAAAATAGTGAGATATCTTGCAGAGGGATGCAGCACTCTTAAAATTGCAAAGCTTCTGAAGCGTGATCATCGAACAATCAAGCGTTTCATTCAAAATAGTCAACAGGGCCGCAAGAAGCGTGTGGAAAAACCAAGGCGCAAAATAACTGCCCATGAACTGAGAAAAGTCAAGCGTGCAGCTGCCAAGATGCCACTTGCCACCAGTTTGGCCATATTTTAGAGCTGCAACATCACTGGAGTGCCCAAAAGCACAAGGTGTGCAATACTCAGAGACATGGCCAAGGTAAGAAAGGCTGAAAGACGACCACCACTGAACAAGACACACAAGCTGAAACGTCAAGACTGGGCCAAGAAATATCTCAAGACTGATTTTTCTAAGGTTTTATGGACTGATGAAATGAGAGTGAGTCTTGATGGGCCAGATGGATAGGCCCGTGGCTGGATTGGTAAAGGGCAGAGAGCTCCAGTCCGACTCAGACGCCAGCAAGGTGGAGGTGGAGTACTGGTTTGGGCTGGTATCATCAAAGATGAGCTTGTGGGGCCTTTTCGGGTTGAGGATGAAATCAAGCTCAACTCCCAGTCCTACTGCCAGTTTCTGGAAGACACCTTCTTCAAGCAGTGGTACAGGAAGAAGTCTGCATCCTTCAAGAAAAACATGATTTTCATGCAGGACAATGCTCCATCACACGCGTCCAAGTACTCCACAGCGTGGCTGGCAAGAAAGGGTATAAAAGAAGAAAAACTAATGACATGGCCTCCTTGTTCACCTGATCTGAACCCCATTGAGAACCTGTGGTCCATCATCAAATGTGAGATTTACAAGGAGGGAAAACAGTACACCTCTCTGAACAGTGTCTGGGAGGCTGTGGTTGCTGCTGCACGCAATGTTGATGGTGAACAGATCAAAACACTGACAGCATCCATGGATGGCAGGCTTTTGAGTGTCCTTGCAAAGAAAGGTGGCTATATTGGTCACTGATTTGTTTTTGTTTTGTTTTTGAATGTCAGAAATGTATATTTGTGAATGTTGAGATGTTATATTGGTTTCACTGGTAAAAATAAATAATTGAAATGGGTATATATTTGTTTTTTGTTAAGTTTCCTAATAATTATGCACAGTAATAGTCACCTGCACACACAGATATCCCCCTAAAATAGCTAAAACTAAAAACAAACTAAAAACTACTTCCAAAAATATTCAGCTTTGATATTAATGAGTTTTTTGGGTTCATTGGGAACATGGTTGTTGTTCAATAATAAAATTAATCCTCAAAAATACAACTTGCCTAATAATTCTGCACTCCCTGTAGTCCAAGGGCAATATTTGCAAGATTTTCTTCATATAAAATAAAGTAAAGTGACAGGTGCTTCATGCAAGTACAGCCATCAGTGGATCACTCAGTGCTCTCCCCCAATGGTCCCGCACTCACCGGATCCAATCACCCCCACAGGGGCAACAGGCTCTTTTCTAATAAGTATCCAAGTTCCAAACTTCAAAAAGGCTGCCTGGTTTTCTCCCCTGGGATCTGTTCAGTCGTTCAACCGCTCATAGAGAGGATAAATAAAGGTGCCCAATAGCGTGATACCGTCTTACAATAAGGTTTATTTTGACAAAAAACAACAATGGGTACTCACAATTTACATGTAGTTAAAAGAGCATTGAATAAAAAGTGTGCTGTGGCTCTGAAGAACGATCGCTCTACCGGTTTCGTCGTTGTGACGTCGTCTGGAGCGTGTCTTTGAGCCTGCAGCACTTCCTTATTTATATTGCAATCGACGTTGTGTCGGAAATACGGACGTTGCATCGGGAGAAACGTCTCTAACGTTACGTCGAAAAAAACTCTCTCATCCGGTCGTTCTCCATATTGGAGATTTTTCAGACCGTAGTCCCAACACTAGAGGCTCCTGTGTTGGAATCGACGGACGTTCTGTCGGAGAAAACCCGCGTTCCTACGTCGAGAAAAATCCCCTCTTTTGAGTGTCCTCCATATTGGAGACTTTTGCAGACCGAAGTCCTGACACTAGAGGCTCTATAAATGGGAATGTTTTACTTTCAGATCGCTAGAAGTCCCGCACATTTGGTTGAAAATAAATATACTATAAACATACAGATATGTGGTTATTTAGCTGATATCCAAGCTAATCCAATGTAATATTGATATTATAATTGAACATACAGGAGTTTGTAAATTCAATAAATGAATAGGTAAAAACAGTGGAGATGTATAAACGGGCGTTATTAAAACCTTAGTAGATTTAATAAAATGTATATTTGTAGATAAAAATAGGTGTATCTGAGGAAGTTTTTAGGAGATATTGTTAAAAGGAGTTGATATATATATATGTCAATTAAAATAATTAAAATAATAATGATAATAATAATATACATGTGTTAATATGCAATTTGGTATATAAAATATTATATTATATTGAAATGTTAAAAATTGGTTAAAAAACAATTTAGATCTACGTCAATGTTCATACCAGATGGTTGGAGGGTATCTAACGTGTAGATCCACCGGGTTTCATTTTGAGCGGTTGAACGACTGAACAGATCCCAGGGGAGAAAACCAGGCAGCCTTTTTGAAGTTTGGAACTTGGATACTTATTAGAAAAGAGCCTGTTGCCCCTGTGGGGGTGATTGGATCCGGTGAGTGCGGGACCATTGGGGGAGAGCACTGAGTGATCCACTGATGGCTGTACTTGCATGAAGCACCTGTCACTTTACTTTATTTTATATGAAGAAAATCTTGCAAATATTGCCCTTGGACTATTATAAACATCAATTTTATTTATGGAATTATTAACTTTTGTAAACTAGAAACTGGATTTTGATTGGATTATATGGACTATCACCACTAGGATTTTTATATTTTATATATTTTTTATATATCATTTTGTACACATTTTTATATTTTATTTTTTATGTATTGTAATACGGAAAATTGGCACCACTACAAGGATTAGCATTTTTAGCACCAATATTGGTCACAGTACTATTTTTCATTTCATATATTTCTATTTCTATTTATATAATTGACATCACTACACGGAATAGTATTATTAGCACCATCTGATCACAGGATTACCATTGATTTGGATACACTTGTGCACGTAATTAGTAGTAGGCGCCATTAGATGTAGAAGCGTATCTATGCAAAAGTGATGCTAAGCATCACGCGCATAGATACGAGGCAAAAAAAAACGGCGATACGACGGGGTATCTGAGATACTCCGTCGTAACGTCGCTGAGAATCTGGCCCTGGGTGTTTTTATTTTTTTTATAGCTGCAAGGAGTAGACCAACGAAATTTTGAACCCTACGGACTAAGACTGGGATGCCATTAATGTTAATGTGCGTGTAAAGGCAGGCATCCTAATACTTTTGGTAATATAGTGTATTTATGTTAGAGATTTTTCAACAGGGTAACTGCCAAATGATCAGAGAGAGAGCAACTAGCAGCTAAACTGGTGCAAAGCTAGGTTAACAAGCACATTGGTGGCTTAACAGATTAGCGCCAACTCCCAGTATTTTCGGGCACCTGGGAGGCACAAGTGCAGTGTCCAGCAGTGCTGCCAGCAGCCTGTCATAGTTTCAGAATTCCATAGGTGAACAGCCAAGAATAAAGCACTACTTTACTGTAAATTTGTACTCTGGTAGCATTCCGGTAACAGTTGGGTCTTCTGAAAAAGCTACATGCTATTAGGCTCTGGTAGGGTTGCCCGCATGCTGGTTCTGCCAGTTAAGTGTTTCTCACCTGGCACGTGGGGTCTAGGTGAGGTCCCCCACAGTAGCTGGGTCTTCAAGAGAAGCTGCATGCTGTTAGGCTCCTTCCCGTATTCTGGTTGTGACAGTGGAGGATGTTTTACCTAGCTGCAGATCACTTGCCCAACTATCTCTGCCTTATTATTATTATACAGGATTTATATACCGCCAACAGTTTACGCCACGCTTATATAAAAGGGAGACAATACAGTTACAATACAATAACATACAAGAGCATTAAGAGGGCCCTGCTCAAAAGAGCTTACAATCTAATAGGGTGGGGCAGGTGGTACAAAAGGTTGTAACTGTGGGGAATGAGTTGGTGGAAGTGGTAAAATATTAGTTGGAGACGTGATAGGCTTCCCTGAAGAGATACGTTTTCAGGAATCGCTTGAAGGTAGCAAGAGTAGGGCATAGCCAGACAGGTTGTGGTAGTGAGTTCCAGAGGATGGGAGAGGCTCTGGAGAAATCCTGGAGACGAGCATGGGAGGAGGAGACGAGAGAGCTTGACAGTAGGATGTCTTGAGAAGAGCGGAGAGGACGATTTGGGATATTTTTGGAGACAAGATTGGTGATGTTGCTCGGGGCAGAGCTTATCAGGTGTAGACCCTCTGATCTCCAGAGGAAGGGAAGCAAAGAAACATATCTTCCCTGGGTATGTCCAAGAACCCAGAGATATGGCTTCTATCTTCTTCTCAGGTTACCTGTACCATTCATGCAAATCTATTTGCCCTTATGGTTGAGATATACATTTGGATCTATGTTGGTTCTAAGACATTTTTCTTTTCTTTTCTTTTTTTTTTTACTTTCTTGCAGAAAATACCCATTCATGGAAAATTCCTGTTAGACGGCATTCCACTGGATTCATCTAATTAGAATCTCAGAAACTGTGACGGTTTGACGAGAACTAGAAACTTTGGATTGACTATGGGCAAAGAAACTTTCCATCAAGTTATTATGACAGTATTGTTTGTATATTTTGTGCCCAGCACACATTCATTTGACAGGTTAACACTGCTTGCATTAGATTTAAAAAAGCAAATGTGAAATATTTTAAGTGTATGACATGAAAATCTATAGCAAGTAAAATAACGAACGCATTACACAAGGCAATTGAAAGTAAAATAAATATATCTAGTCCTGAATTTGTAAATTGGTCATATAATAAAGAGCCATTGCCAACATTATACCTTTAGCTGAGTTTAAACATTTTAGTGTTTAGAAATAGCAGTTTAGTGCTGCCAGCAATGGTCATTTTTTTACCTATGGCCACCCCGAACATTTAGGAAACAACTTTATATAATTAATACTGAATTCACTCTTACGGAGGTATATAGCAGATATTTTTGTGGCCACAAACATAATTACTTTTACAATTGTTTTTATGTAAGGTTTACTACTCATTCATTGGAACATAGTCATGGAGTAGACTCAATCTTAGATCACAAATAATCAATAGAAACATAGTATTAACAGTTAGGTGGTAGTGTCAGTGTAAATGCTCATTACAGCATCCTGGTTTTGGTTGTGATACATTCTACCTATCTGCCTGCAATGTAATTGATGTAGCCAGGCTGTAGGTGGAGACCAAACCTGATTTAAGCCAGCCAAGCCTGCAGTCTCATGCTTGTGATAGCGTATGTAACATGTGCTCCAAGCTGCAGGTTTGTCTGCCCTGCCTGCTAGTTTTGATTCCTCTGTTTAAGACATTGAATTGGAATTTGGACTATTCTCTGTACTCTAGCGCAGTGGGCATTAACCCTGTCCTCAGGGCCCACTTACAGGCCAGGTTTTATGTATTACCTTGGGGAGATGCAGACTAGAATACTGCAATCACTAAGCAGCAAATGATATCACCTGTGATGTATTTCAGTTATCTTGAAAACCTGGCCTGTTAGTGGGCCCTGAGGACAGGGTTGATGACCACTGCTCTAGCGTGTCTTGTGACTATAGATTTGACCCTAACTATTCTGAAACTTGTCTTCTATGTACCTGGACTGTCATTGAACCTCTACGCCTGTCTGCCAAGTACTGTTTGGTTTGTTTAGTACGGGCCTGCACCAGCATGGTGGCCAGGCACTATAGCATTGTGTATAAGACCTGGGGGCAACTGAGTACCAGAAGCTAACTCTAGTGCCTGACCACCTGCATAAGAGCATAACATAAGGGCACAGGTGATATTAGCCAGAAGGTGAAGTGGATAAGAATCAATTGGTGAGCATTTATTGCCTTACTCTAGTGTATGGTGAAATTAGAACAGTAATCTACAGATTTACATTTGTATATATTTTGCAGAGAGCCATTGATATCAGTCTTATTAAAATTTTAGGTAATAAGTATTTTCATCGCAAAGATTCATTCATAAGCACATTGCAAATTAACATCTATAATGACTTCTTCAAGTTCTGGTGGGGTAATGGAAATCCAGTTGTGTGATATGTTAGATTTAGCTGCAAATAAAATATGAAGGATTACTGCTCTTGTTCCAATGGGAATGTTAGATAATTTGATAGAAGGGATAATCTGTTAAATCGCAATGTCTGAAATGATTCTAAATACAGCGGAACCTCAGATTACGACCATAAACCGTTCCAGGAGAATGCTTGTACTTCCATATCAAAGCAAGTTTCCCCATTAAAGTCAATAAAAAGGAAAATAATTTGTTCCACATTAACTGGCATGCAATACCAAGGTGGGGGGCACGGAGAACCTCGGGAACACATGGAAAGGTCAAAGGACAGCTCGACTCCGATCGGTGCCATTCTGCTTCGCTCATCTCCCACAAAATGAGTTAGGATTTAAAAAAATACAGTGCTCGTAATCCGAGATTCCTCTGTATTTGGTTCCAGTATGACCTTAGGGATTTGCAGTGCCATAATATATGGATTAAGTAACCAATGGAGCATCCAGCTCTCCAACATTGGGACGAATTATTAGTGGTGAATTTCTAAAGTTTGTATGGTGTAAGGTACATCTATGTAAAACCATTTGTAGTAATTCCCAATGGTTAGCTTTGTTGGTTGGTTGGGTATGTAAAAGACAGTGGAAGGATTGGCAGAGAGTTTGCGAAAGCTGGGCAGTTGGTAAGGGGGATGAGTCCAGAAGCAGCATTCATGAAAGACTGAATTGGGCATAGTCTGTGTAGAGAAAGGCCAAAGAAGATGGAATCATATTAGCCAAGGTGAGCAATAACGAGAGAGTCAATTACTAGCATGATGGTATTGTTGGTTAAGAAGGGACAAATAGAAGTGGTCTAGGACTAGAGCCTTGGGGACCCCTACAGAAAGAGGAAGAGGAGAGGAGGGGATAGAGTTGTAAGTGACACTGAAGGACTGCTTAGATAGGTAGGAGAGGAACCAGGAAAAAGCAGCACACCAGGAGGTAAGTGGAGTTTTTAGGAGGAGATGGTTGTCAACTGTTTCAAAGGAAGAAGAAAGGTCTAATAGTATGTGCCTTTCTTTAAAAAAAAAAATGGAGATATTTATTATAGCAAAAAGTACAAAATATTTCATTTTTTTTTCAAAATAGTTGCTCTTTTTTTGTTTATAGCGAAAAAAATAAAAATAAAGATCAAATACCACCAAAAGAAAGCTCTATTTGTGGGGAAAAAGGACGTGATTTTGTTAGGGTACAACGTGGAACGACCGTGCAATTGTCAGTTAAAGTGAGGCAGTTCCGTATCTCAAAAAATGGCCCGGTCATTGACCAGCCAAATATTCCGGGGCTGAAGTGGTTAGTATTTAACCCTTTCGTGACTAAGCCTATTTCTGACATTTGGTGTTTACAAGTTTTGCTAGAAAATTACTTAGAACCCCCAAACATTAGATATTTATATATATTATATATTTTTAGCAGAGAATTTAGAGAATAAAATAGAGATCGTTGCAATATTTTATGTCACACTGTATTTGTACAGCGGTGTTTTAAACACAACTTTTTTGTAAAAATGTACTTTCATGAATTCATTTTTTTTTTTAAAGTAATGATAGCCAATTTTTTTGTATAATGTGAAAGATGATGTTACGCCTAGTAAATAGATACCAAACATGTCATACTTTATAATTGCACGCACTCGTGGAATGGCGACAAACTACGGAACCTAAAAATCGCTTTAATTTTTTTACAGTTACCAGGTTAGAGTTACAAAAGAGGTCTATGGCTAGAATTATTGCTCTCGCTCTGACGATCGCGGCTATACCTCACATGTGTGATTTGAACACCGTTTACATAAGCGGGTGCGACTTCCATATGCATTTTCTTTGCTGCACAAGCTCGCGGGGACAGGGGCAGTTTAATTTTTATTTTATTTTTCTTATTTATTTTATTTATTTTTATAATATAAATTGTGTTTTTTTTTTTTTTTTAAGAAGTGATCACTTTTATTGCTGTCACAAGGAATGTAAAGATCCCTTGTAACAGTAATAAGTGGTGACAGGTACTCTTTATGGAGGGAACGGGTGTCTAAAAGACCCCCAATCCCTCCTTTGCAGTTCAAAGTATTCAGATCGTCGAAAACGGCGATTCAGAATACTGTGTATTTTTTAAAATCCGGTGCCATTGGGAGCCGAGTAACCCAGAAGTCATGACTTTGCTTCCGTGTTTACGTTGAAGAGACTGGATCAAAACCATTCTCGGCTTTGATTCAGTCTCTCTCTAGGCGTCGGGGGATGTCCGGTGGGACAGGAGGCCTGGTAAGAGCGGTGGAAGGTCGGCGGGAGGGGGGGGATGTCCCCTCCCGCATCTCCTCCCGCGTCTCCTCCTCCGGGATAACAAGCCATCCCTGGAAAGCCAATCGCCGGCTCTAAACAATTATACTGGGATGATGCCTGCAGCTGCGGGCCACATTCTGGTATAACCCCCGAACAGTGCCGATCCTGACCTCCCTGGGGCCCTAAGCAAAATTAGATGTCACATTAAAGTTTAGAAGCGTGGTGGGGGGCGCTGCTGACAGTGACATGTCAGATTAAAGATTAAAGTTGAGAAGTGGGGGGAGGGGGTGTTCTGCTGTCAGAAATTAAATCTTACATTAAAGTGAGAAGCGAGTTGAGAAGTGGGGTGAGGGGCCAAAAATGACTTCTCATCAGGCAGGGCCTCCAGTAATTTGGGGGGCCCTCTGCAGCTTTGTGGGGCCCTAAGCGGCTTGCACAGTGAGCCTATAGGGCAGGGCCTGCCCCCAAAAGCCGAGGACGCATACCTGCATACGCTCGGTGGGAAACGGTTAAATAACATTTGTTGTTTCTTTGAATTGTTCCCTTTTTTTTTCTTTCTGTAAGAGCCAACATGCCTGACTATATTTTTTGTTCTTTTTGTATCTGTGTTTGAAATAGCAATAAAAAGTAATTACATTTAAAAAAAGAAAGTTGTGAAACTGGTATCTCCAGAAAATATGCTTTTCTCAAACAAGGTGTCATTGTATTATTATTATTATTTTTTTTTTTTTTTTTATTGCATTATATCAGCAAGGCACAAGTGAAGATAAACTAAGCCGTAGAAAAAAAGAAAGAAGAAGAAAATAACTAAGTTTTTTTTTGCAGCTTTATTACTTTTTTTTTTCACATTTAAAATCTTGAATCACATTCATCAAGAGATGGCCCGTCTGACCCCAATTAAACAGCTTGCATAAGCTTGCCCTGTGTTGTAATATAAAAGTGGATTCAATTCTGTAACTTGATTGTGCCAATTTACATTTACAACTTGATCCTATGTTGCTCAAACAAGAAAATAAAGTTGTGTTGCTTATTTTTCCAGATTATTCACTGTCTTTAATTCATGTGCCATGGTAAAATTGACTGCAACCCAAAAACAGCTTTAATATGGAATCCTATAAATCTCATAGGGCCATAACTCATCTAAACACAAGTTATTTTTTGGCACAAAATGTAGACTGAGACAGCAGACAAATGAGTGGGAGGTAGTTAACGTGTTCGCAAGTTTGTGCACACAACTGGCCACTAAGTATGACAACGTGGCTTTAGGATCTGACTAAAGTTACAACCACAATGAAGATTTGGAGAGGTGGGCTGCTACAGGCTAGCAGGTCATATATTTAGCGGGAGTCCTTCTTGTCATATGCAGGGGTAAAAAAATGTGGTCGTCATTAGAGTTGAGCGAACACCTGAATGTTCGGGTTCGACGGGTTCGGCCGAACTTCGAAAATAAGTCCGGGTTCGGGACCTGAACTTGACCTGAACTTGACCCCGAACCCGAACCCCATTGAAGTCAACGGGGACCCGAACTTTCAGTACTAAAATGTCTCTAAAAAACGAATGGAAAGGGCTAGAGGGCTGCAAATGTTGGTAAGAGCATGTCAAGTACTCTGCAAACAAATGTGGATAGGGAAATAACTTAAAATAACATAAAATACATAAAAATAAAAAAAATATCATTTTGACCTAGGAGGACGAGGTCCATATGGAGTAGGAGGTTGAGGTGAAGGTGGATGTGGCGGTGTCAGGGGTGGACTGACAACCCATGGGGCCCCTGGGCAATTGAAGAATATGGGGCCCCTGGGCTTACAGGTGGCCACCACGTCAGGAGGCAGTGCAGAGGCGGGGCAGCTAAAATCTCAGGATTTTCACATCAAAAGCATGTCGGTTTAAGACATGGCAGGGACAGATGTAAAAAAACACAGATTTTTACATACTATCCCTGGTTTTATTGAGCCTGGCAACCCTGATGGGGCCCCCTAGAGGCATGGGGCCCACAAGCAGTGCCCGAAAGTCCCAATGGTCAGTCCGCCCCTGGGTGGTGTAGGTGGAAGCGGCGGTGGAGGCGGACAGGGTAGCCAACACAGGTTTTTGTTTTTAATTAATTTTTTTTTTTAATTAAGGTACACCCCAAAAGAGTGAGAAAGATCAGAAATTCAAGAATGGCTGGGTAAGGTCGGTATACGTGTCTATTGAATAGAACAATAGAAGAACACTAGCTAAAGTGTTTATCTCACATGTACAGATATGGAGGAAACACTGCAAGCACTGGAGGAAATATTGCAAACACTGAAGGAAACAATGCAAAATAATATTTTTAGAAGAACACTAGCTAAAGTGTTTATCTCACACGTACAGATATGGAGGAAATGCTGCATTTATTTATTTTTGCCCTAAATGGATGTTTTTTGAATAGCACAATAGAAGAAAAGTATCTTGCAGAGTATCTCACAGTAACATATGCATTGCTGGTGTTTCTGAAGCAGGACAGTCTGACTCCTATCTAAATCTCTCCCTGAGAGCAGCAGCAGCAGCCTTTCCCTACCCTATCTGAAGCAGAGTGACGTGCTGTGCTGTGTGCCTCTAGCTTATATAGAGACTGGGTCACATGCTGGGTCACATGCTGCACCGGCCAATCACAGCCATGCCATTAGTAGGCATGGCTGTGATGGCTTCTAAGTCACACGAGTAAAACAAATGGTGATTGGCTGCCCTGCAGCACGCCATTACATTGCCGAACACCAAACCCAAATCCGAACTTACAGCAAATTGTTCGGGTTCGGGTCCAGGTACAAAAAATCCAAAAGTCCAGTACGAACCCGAACTTTACAGTTCGGGTTCGCTCAACCCTAGTCATCATATTTTCTTCCAGGCTTACAACCTAACTCAATACAGTAAAACCTTGGTTTGAGAGTACCGTATATACATAATTTTACCCCAAAAAATGGAAAAACTTATTTACTCGAGTATAAGCCTAAGGTGAGAATGCAGCAGCCACTGTAAGCAGAAAAGAGGGTCAACAATGCCCATTTGCACGCCTCACTAGGCCTTTTTAGCCTCACTGTGCCCAACCTCACTGTGTCCATTGCAACCTCACTGTACCCATTGCCACCTCACTGTACCCATTGCCACTGTGCCCATTGCCACCTCACTGTACCCATTGCCACCTCAATGTGCCCATTGCCACTGTGCCTATTGCCACCTCACTGTGCCCATTGCCACTGTGCCCATTGCCACTGTGCCCATTGCCACCTCACTGTGCCAATTGCCACTGTGCCCATTGCCACCTCACTGTACCATTGCCACTGTGCCCATTGCCACCTCACTGTGCCCATTGCCACCTCACTGTGCCCATTGCAGCCTCCCTGTGTTCGAGTCAGTGTACGTGATTTTTTTACAGGCTGCGGGAATCCATTAACCACTTGACCACTGGGCACTTAAACCCCCTTCCTAACCAGACCAATTTTCAGCTTTCGGTGCTCTCACAATATGAATGACAATTACTCAGTCATACAACATTCTACCCATTTGAAATTTTTGTCCTTTTTTTCACACAAATAGAGCTTTCTTTTGGTGGTATTTGATCACTTCTGGGTTTTTTATTTTTTGCGCTATAAAAGAAAAACGACTGAAAATTCTGTAAAAAAAAAAAAAAAAACTTGTTTCTGTCATATTAGCGGGTTATTTCTCACACACAGCATATGCATACCACAAATTACACCCCAAAACACATTCTGCTATTCCTCCCGAGTATTGCGATACCCCATGTGTGGGACTTTTACACAGCGTGGCCACATACAAAGGCCCAACATGCAGGGAGCGCCATCAGGCGTTCTGGAACACCCAGACCAATTCTGACATTTCTCTCCTACATGGAAAAATCATAATTTATTTGCTAGAAAATTACATAGAACCCCAAAACATTATATATGCTTTTTTAGCAAAGACCCTAGAGAATACAATGGCGGCCGTTACAACGTTTTATCTCGCACGGTATTTTCGCAGAAATTTATTGAACGCGTGTTTTTTAAAAAACTGTTTTGTGCTTAAAACAAAACAAAACAGTAAAGTTAGCCCAATTTTTTTTCATAATGTGAAAGATGAAGTTACTCCGAGTAAATAGATACCCAACATGTCACACTTCAAAATTGCGCACATTCGTGAAATGGCGCCAATCCTCGCTACTTAAAAATCCCCATAGGCGGTATTGCAGAGTATCGCGCAGGGTATTGCAGAGTATTGGGGTATTGCAAAGTATCATGCAGGGTATTGGGGTATTGCCGAGTATTGGGGTATTGCAAAGTATATTGCAGAGTATTGGGGTATTGCCGAGTATTGGGGCATTGCCGAGTATTGGGGTATTGCCGAGTATTGGGGTATTGCCGAGTATTGGGGTATTGTTGAGTATTGGGGTATTGCCGAGTATTGGGGTATTGCAAAGTATCATGCAGTGTATTGGGGTATTGCCGAGTATTGGGGTATTGCCGAGTATTGGGGTATTGCAAAGTATCATGCAGTGTATTGAGGTATTGCCGAGTATTGGGGTATTGCAAAGTATCATGCAGTGTATTGGGGTATTGCCGAGTATTGGGGTATTGCCGAGTATTGGGGTATTGCCGAGTATTGGGGTATTGCAAAGTATCATGCAGTGTATTGGGGTATTGCCGAGTATTGGGGTATTGCAAAGTATCATGCAGTGTATTGGGGTATTGCCGAGTATTGGGGTATTGCCGAGTATTGGGGTATTGCCGAGTATTGGGGTATTGCCAAGTATTGGGGTATTGCCGAGTATTGGGGTATTGCCGAGTATTGGGGTATTGTTGAGTATTGGGGTATTGTTGAGTATTGGGGTATTGTTGAGTATTGGGGTATTGTTGAGTACTGGGGTATTGCCGGGTACTGGGGTATTGTGGGGTACTGGGGTATTGTGGGGTACTGGGGTATTGTTGGGTACTGGGGTATTGTTGGGTACTGGGGTATTGTGGGGTATTGTTGGGTACTGGGGTATTGTTGGGTACTGGGGTATTGTGGGGTATTGTTGGGTACTGGGGTATTGTGGGGTACTGGGGTATTGTGGGGTACTGGGGTATTGTGGGGTATTGTTGGGTACTGGGGTATTGTGGGGTATTGTTGGGTACTGGGGTATTGTTGGGTACTGGGGTATTGTGGGGTACTGGGGTATTGTGGGGTATTGTTGGGTACTGGGGTATTGTGGGGTACTGGGGTATTGTGGGGTATTGTTGGGTACTGGGGTATTGTTGGGTACTGGGGTATTGTGGGGTACTGGGGTATTGTGGGGTACTGGGGTATTGTGGGGTATTGTTGGGTACTGGGGTATTGTGGGGTATTGTGGGGTATTGTTGGGTACTGGGGTATTGTGGGGGTATTGTTGGGTACTGGGGGGTTGCTGGGTACTGGGGGGATTGCAGGGTACTAGGGGATTGCAGAGCTGGGATGTTTTGAGGGATGGCTGGATCTGTGACTGCATTTGTCACAGATCCAGCCACAGCTCAGCTGCTGACACCCCGCCCCCCCCCCTCTCCTCGCACACTGTACAGAGAGGAGAGCGAGGAGAGGGAGGAACCGGCGTCATCAAATGACGCCGGTTTGTTTACAAGTGATCGCGCCGTCATTCGACGGCGCGATCACGTGGTAAACGGCCGCTATCAGCGGCAATTTACCGTGATCCGTGATGCGCCGGGTCTTCTAGACCCGGCGAGCACGGACACTTTCGCGAGCGCGTCCCAGGGGACGCGCAATCGCGGAAGTGCACGAGGACGTCCCAGGGACGTCGTGTCAAAGCAACTCCACCGCGCCGTAGCAGTAAAATGCTTATGGCGCGGTGGGGAAGTGGTTAATTGTTTAAAAGTCGTGGCCTCCTCCTGGTCCCAGCAGCCTATCACAGAAGTCTTCTCATCCTCAGAATCGGTTTCCCAGCAGACAGTGTGTTCAGTGTTCTGCCTATCACGGACGTTCTCTTGTCCGAGGATGAAAAGACATCCGTGATTGACTCGACTTAAACTCGAGTATATACGGTAACTTGGTTTGAGAGCTTTTTGCAAGACAAGCAAACATTTTAAACAAATTTTGACTTGATATACAAGAGATGTCTTGATATACAAATAGGTCATGTCACAACTGAGTATGAAAAAGAAGAGAGATGGGGTCTATGAAAGATTGGTCTACTACATCCCTCATTGCTTTAATATTCTGGATCAGACCATAGGATATATGAGATCTCGGGGGATTAGGGAGGTGATTTGGGACAAACTATATTACCTATGGGGTTCTGATTTATCTTAATAGTTCTCATTTCTCTTTGCAGTTCAATAAGTACTACCCTCTGGGGTTAAAAATGTTGGAAACGATAAACACTGAATGTACCTGTTTATTCTCAAATGTATGTCCAGCTGTAATATTTACTGTGTTATTTGGCGCATAGCTGTATATTTTATAATTTTTTGTTTTGAAAATAAACTTAAATTTGAATGATAAAAAAAAGAAAAAGAAGAGAGGTGCCTCTAAGTGTAGCAATATGGTTACATTTATTGAAGGTACAACATTTAGCAACTCACATGGTTGATGATTAAAAGAGGCACATCTAAGTATGCAGGCATCTGGTGTAAATCTGTCTACATAGACCATCCTCCTCACCACCACTGACATCATCCCTTCTGCACTGCGCTCCACGAGCGGTTCAAGCCTCACTTTCAGATCGCTCTACTGCAGGGTAGTCTTCCTGGTCACGATTGCAGACTGACATTGGTGAGAGCCGGCGGTGTGAAGGACGGTCTATGTGGACAGCTTTACCCCGGATGCCTGTATACTTAGATGTGCCTCTTTTCAGCATCAAACATGTGAGTTACTAAATGTTGTACCTTCATTAACCACTTAAGCCCTGGACCATATTGCTGGAAAGACCAGGCCACTTTTTGCGATTTGGCACTGCGTCGCTTTAACTGACAATTGCACGGTCGTGCGACGTGGCTCCCAAACAAAATTGGCGTCCTTTTTTCCCCCACAAATAGAGCTTTCTTTTGGTGGTATTTGATCACCTCTGCGGTTTTTACACTATAAACAAAAATAGAGGGACAATTTTGAAAAAAATGTTTTTTTCTTTTTTACTTTTTGCTGTAATAAATATCCCCCAAAAATATATGAAAAGCGATTTTTTTCCTCAGTTTAGGCCGATACGTATTCTTTTACTTATTTTTCGTAATAAACAATCGCAAAACGCGTTTATTGATTGGTTTGCGCAAAAGTGTTTACAAAATAGGGGATAGTTTTATGGCTTTTTTTTTTTTACTAGTAATGGCGGCGATCAGCAATTTTTATCGGTACTGCAACCTTATGGCGGACACTTCGGACACTTTTGACACATTTTTGGGACCATTGGCATTTTTATAGCGATCAGTGCTATAAAAATGCATTGATTACTATAAAAATGTTACTGGCAGGGAAGGGGTTAAGTATATTCCCTGTGTGTGTTCTAACTGAAGGGGAGGTGGGACTGACTAGGGCGCGCCGTGTGACAGACATCCAACACACGGCACATGCACGGAAACACGTCGCATCCTTGAGGTACTGCGTGATGACGTCATCCCCCCTTGCCAAGCCGCAACCATAGCTTCCCAGCGTGCGTTCCAGAGTGCGTTCCAGCTCCTCTTGCTGATTCACTCGTACACAAACACCGTCACGCTTCTGGATTCAGCGCTGCTGGTTTTACTTTCCCTGCATAGCAGACATCAGCTGGATGATTTCCCTGGGACGCTATCTATCCTCGGCTGGTTTGACGATCCATGAAGACCCTCACCTCACTTTATGCCTGTGAACTTCAATTATCATGTGAGTGCTTTTGTGTTATTCTATCATTAAAGTTCAGCAGTTTTATTTATTGGCGCCTGTCCTTTTGTTTGTTTCTTTACTGACTAGGGGAAATGACTGATCGCTGTTCATACATCGTATGAACAGACAATCAGCCATTACTCCCCCTGACAGGACCGGGAGCTGTGTGTTTACACACCTAGCCCCCGGTTCTCGCTCTGTAACGAGCAATCGCGGGTGGCCGGCGGTGATCGCGCCCGCCGTGCACGCATGTCGGTGTCAGGGGCGCCCTTGTTGGCAGCTTGGCGAGAGGACGTAGATCTATGTGATCTCGCCCAGGAGAGCCGACCTGCTGCCGTAAACCTGCGGCAGCTGGTCGGCAAGCGGTTAAATGTAACAATATTGCTACACTTAGAGGCTCCTCTCTTCTCTTTTATACTCTGGAGCTCCTGCTGGATTTTGCTTCTAATCACCTTGTGGAAGCTTCCATTTGTGGATAGATATTTTATGGTTACACAACTTATCACATTGCTATAATCTATCTATGGACAATAAACTGAAGGACTTATGAATAAATGGTTGTGGAACGAATCATTTGAGTTTCCATTATTTCTTATGGAAAAATTTGCTTTGATATACAAGTGGTTTGGATTACAAGCATGTTTTCAGAACGAATTATGCCAGCAATCCAAAGATTTACTGTACTTAATCAGTTGCTGACCACCCTATAGCAGCTTTTAGACATATGCAATTAGTTTTGTTTCAAATAAGTTTTTTAACAAATTTAGACAAATTCTTTATTTCTGAAATATTTGAAAATGTGAAATAATAACTAACCAATAACTACTTAACTATTACTAACTGTTAAATTCTAGGTATTGGAATTCACTTTCAAATTTGGCTGTTAGTGAACGTAACGAATAGGAATTTATCTGAAGTTACAAATTATCCGAAATAACGAATGGCGTAGCTAAACGAATGGGGTGTAACAAATTAATAATTATAAATAATGATATTTAATATTATTATTATTGTTATTATTTATCAATTTATTCCGTTCCATTTGTTTAGATGCCGCATTCGTTATTTTGGATAATTTGTCGCTTTGGATAAATTCATATTCGTTACGGTCAGCCAAATTTGAAAGGAAATTCCAATACCTATAATTTAACCACTTCCATACAGGGCATGTTCACCCATTCCTGCCCAGACCAATTTTTAGTTTTCAGCGCTGTCGCACTTTGAATGACAATTACGCGGTTGTGCGACGTGGCTCCCAAACAAAATTGACGCCCTTTTTTTCACACAAATATATGTTTCTTTTGGTGGTATTTGATCACCTCTGCGTTTTTTATTTTTTGCTCTATAAACAAAAAAGGAGCGACAATTTTGAAAAAAACACAATGGGGTGGATTCACATAGAATTAGATTAGCGTAGAGTATCAGAAATACTCTACGCCGACGTTTTTTACCTGGCTCTACGTGGAATCCAGGTAGATTTTGTCCTGTAAACTACGGCGGCGTAGTGTATTTCTCCCGGCGCAATCCATCTACGCGAGTAGGGGGCGTGAAGGATTTAAATTAGGCGCGTTCCCGCGGCCATCGAACTGCGCATGCTCCGTTCCGAAATTTACCGCCGTGCATTGCGCGAAATCACGTCGTTACGTCATTTTTTTTTGAGTAGCGGCGTTTACGGACATTCCTATTCCCGAACGAGTTACGTAAAAAAAATAAAAAAAAATTTAATTTGACGCGGGAACGACGGCCATACTTAACATGGGCTACGCACCGTTAGACCAGCAAATAGCTGGTCTAACAGTACGTAGCAAAAAAATGACGTAAGCGATTGCGAAGGCCGCTCGTATCTTCGTGGATCGCCGTAAAAACTCATTTGCATATCCCAACGCAGAAAACGACACGGACTCCTCCCAGCGGCCGCAAAAAGATTGCATCGTAGATCCGAAGGCTTACGAGGACGTAATCCTCTCGGATCGAAGCCTGAAGCTGTCGTATCATGGTTTGAGGATTCAAAATAGTGATACGGCGCGCAAAATTTGAAATTACTCCTGTCTAACACCAGTTAGACAGGCGTAATCGCTCTGTGAATCTGGACCAATATCTTTTACTTTTTGATTTAATAAATATAATATATATTTTTTTTAAAACTTTTTTTCCCTCAGTTTAGACCGATACATATTCTTCTACATATTTTTGTCAAAAACCCCCCACAATAAGCGTATTTGATTGGTTTGCGCAAAAAAAAGCATTTACAAAATAGGGAATAGATTTATGGCATTTTTTTTTTTACTAGTAATGGTGGCGATCTGCGTTTTTTTTATTGTCACCGTGACATTGCCGCGGACACATCAGACACTTTTGACAAGTTTTTGGGACCATTCATGCGCATCGGGTCCCGAGCAATGCGCGCGCCCCCTAGCCGCCTGAGAAGGCTAGGATGTCATATGACATCCAGTCTGAGAGACGGAGGGTTCCCGCCGACGTCATTTTACAATGACTCGGTAGGGAACAGGTTAATAGTTAGTTATTAGTTAGTTAGTTATTTATTCTTTAGAATTTTAAATTTTACGAATTGCAATCATAACAAATGACCTAAAAAAAAACAAAAAACAAAACAAAGGAAACTAAAGCTAAAACAAATACATTTTTGGGCAATGCACATGTCAAGCAGCTTTACTGCACTGCTACAGGGCGGCTGCTCTGTGCAGAATCACATATATATATATATATATATACATATATATATATATATATATATATATACATATATATATATATGTATATATATATATATATACATGACATGATAATGCACCTCTGGGTAGAGGACACGCGTGCGCTGCTTCTGCTGGGATTAGTCGCAGCACGAGCCAATGGGGGGGGGGGGTCAGAATCATACTTACCTAGGTGGATGCAGGATCTAGCCGATCAGTGAGCCGTTGAGAGCCTGAGCCGATCTTGCCACAGCCTGGACCAGCTCTGTGACATCAGCCGACGGCGGGCTCCAGCCTGCTATCTGCTGAAAACAGGTCACATGAGTGCAAAACGAACTGCACTCTGGTAAACCACAGGAGAAGTACAGCCGAAGTACATCCTGTCAGCAGGCATGTGCTGGATTTTGTTTCCCCAGGAAAGCATGGAATAAAATTCAGCTCATCACTTAGTAAAAGCAGCACACTGTACACAGAAAAACACTGTTAGGCTCACATTTAACCCCTTCATTGCCCTACATGTTGAACCCCTTCCTATCCAGTGTCATGTGTGACTGTGCATATTTTTAGTACTGATCACTGTATTGGTGTCACTGGTTCCCACAAAGAGTCAAAAGTGTCAGTTATGCCCTGTACACACAAGCGGAATTTCCGTCGGAAAAAAGTTGGATGGTTTTTCCGACGGAATTCCGCTCAAGCTTGGCTTGCATACACATGGTCATGCAAAAGTCTGATTGAGCATTCACATGGTCGGAATTTACGATGAAAAGCTCACATCAGACTTTTGCTGGCAGAAATTCCACTCGTGTGAATGGGGCATTAGTGTCAAATTGGCCGCCACAATATTGCATTCCCGCTATAAGCTCTGCATAGCTTCTCATGCCCTGTACAAACGATCGGTTTGTCTGATGAAAACGGGGCGATTGATTTTTTCATCAGATACCCGATGAAACTGACTTGCCTACACACCATCGGTTAAAAATCTGATCGTGTCCAACGCGGTGACGTAAAACACTACAACGTGCTGAGCAAAATGAAGTTCAATGCTTCCGAGCATGCGTCGACTTGATTCTGAGCATGCGTGGATTTTTGACCGATGGCTTTCCCCACAGACAATTGTTTTTTTTGGTTCTTTAACCATAAGAACATTTTTCACAGATGGGGAAAAAAACGATGGGGCCCACACACGATCGGTTCGTCTGATGAAAATGGTCCATCGGTCCATTGGTCCATTTTCATTAGACGAACCAATCGCGTGCACAGGGCTTAAGTTTTATTGTTAAAGCTTAATTAAAAAAGCTGAAGTTAGAAGCCGATTGATTACCATGCACAGCTGCCCCAGATTTGGCACTCTCCAGTTTTAGTAAATCAACCCCAATGATTCGTTTTGCCGGCTATAGCCAGAAGCACTAATCGTTTGGGAAAAACACGCCAGTCTGGCTTATCGATCAACTTGTATACAACCCATATGGGTAGAAATTTGGCCGGTGCCTGCTGAACTGGACAAATTCAATCCATGTAGGGGGCCGGCTTTAGCTTTATAATATAATATAATTTAATAGATTTCATAGATCATTTAAAGTATAGCTTTTATAGCCCTTAGAAATGATAACTTTAGATAATATTAGTGGTAAGAAAATAACCTGGGTCCTTCTTAAACGCCATTATTGTTTTTTTTTTTTTTCATGCAGTAAAGCATTTTACAGTTTAACCACTCAGTAAAGAACCTCTTCTTAAATTGATGGAACAATCATTTTTCTTCCATGCATGACTGACATCCCCTTGGCCTATGTAAAGACCTTGGCACGGAAAGTTAATTAGCCGAATCTTTATAGTGATGAACCTGACCATTATATTGAGGACCTGAAGATCATTGTCCTGCTGGGGAACTTTAAGATGCACAGGTGAAAAAAGAACAGCAATATAAAATATCAAGAAATTATCAACACATTCCACAGTGACCTTAATAGCTACAAAAACTTTTATCTTTATAAAGCTCACAATTCAGTCCCCAGACAGACAACAGAAAAATAACTAAATGTTGTGACCAAATGTGCATAGTTTAACCACTTTAGCCCCATTTCGCTGGTCAATGACCAGGCCACTTTTTGCAATTCGGCACTGCATCGCTTTAACTGAAAATTGCGCAGTCGTGCGACGTGGCTCCCAAACAAAATGTACGTCTTTTATTTCCCACAAATAGAGTTTTCTTTTGGTGGTATTTGATCACCTCTGCGTTTTTTGAAATGACAATTTTGAAAAAAATGCAATATTTTTTACTTTTTGCTATAATAAAAAAAATTTTGCTCAGTTTAGGCTGATATGTATTCTACGCAATAAGCATTTATTGATTGGTTTGCGCAAACGTTATAGCGTCTACAATATAGGGGATAGTTTTATGGCATTTTTATTAATATTTTTTTTAATAGTATTATAGTATTAATAGTTTTTTTTTTTACTAGTAAAGGCGGCGATCTGCAATTTTTATCAGTACTGCGACATTATGGCGGACACATCAGACACTTTTGACACATTTTTGGGACCATTGGCATTTTTATAGCAATCAGTGCTATACAAATGCATTGATTACAGTAAAAAATACACTGGCATTGAAGGGGTTAACCACTAGGTGGCGCTGAAGAGGTTAAGTGTGCCCTAGGGAGCGATTCTTACTGTTAGTAGGCGTTGCTACATGTGACACATCACTGATTGCTGTTCCCGATCACAGGGAACGGACAATCAGTGACAGTGTCACTAGGCAGAACGGGGGAGATGCATGTTTACACTTGCCTCTCCCCGTTCTGCAGCTCTGTTACCCGATTGCAGGACACCGGTGGACATAGAGTCCGTGGATCCCACGGGGACGGTCACGGTCAAACATTCCATGTAATAGAAAAAAAGCATGAGAGGACCCCTTTAAGGTGAGATCTGGGGGGCAAAAAGACATTAGATCTGGCATTTATACTTAACTACTTGCCGATCGCCCGCCGTCATATTACTGCGGGATGGTGGCACTGCTATACGAGAGCACGTAGCTATACGTCCGCTCTTTAGCGGGCGCTAGGGGGCGCGTGCGCGCCGCTGGCGGCCGGCGCGCGCCCCCCCTCGCCCCCGAGTCCCGCGCGCGTGCCCGGCGGGTACGATCGCCACTGGGCACGCGCGATCGCTCGTTACAGAGCGGGGAACGGGAGCTTTTTGTGTAAACACAAAGCTCTCGTCCCTGTCAGCGGGGGAAACGCTGATTTTCTGTTCATACAATGTATGAACAGAAGATCAATGACTTCCCCTAGTGAGTCCACCCCCCCATACAGTTAGAACACACCCAGGAACACACTTAACCCCTTCCCTGCCCCCTAGTGTTAACCCCTTCACTGCCAATGGCATTTTTATAGTAATACAATGCATTTTTATAGCCTTGATCGCTATAAAAATGCCAAAGGTCTCAAAAATGTGTCAAAAGTGTCCGAAGTGCCCGCCATAATGTCGCAGTACTGAAAAAAAAATGCTGATCGCCGCCATTACTAGTAAAAAAAAATATTAATAAAAATGCCATAAAACTACCCCCTATTTTGTAAACACTATAACTTTTGCGCAACCCAATCAATAAACGCTTATTACGATTTTTTTTATGAAAAATATGTAGAAGAATACGTATCGACCTAAACTGAGGAAAAAAATAGTTTTTTTATATATTTTTGGGGGATATTTATTATAGCAAAAAGTAAAAAAATATTGCATTTTTTTCAAAATAGTCGCTCTATTTTTGTTTATAGCGCAAAAAATAAAAACCGCAGAGATAATCAAATACCACCAAAAGAAAGCTCTATTTGTGGGAAAAAAAGGACGCCAATTTTGTTTGGGAGCCACGTTGCATGACCGCGCAATTGTCAGTTAAAGCGACGCAGTGCCGAATCACAAAAAGTGCTCTGGTCATTGGACAGCAATATGGTCCGGGGTTAAAAGCAAAAAAAAATAAAAACATTTTTTTGTCAATAAAACAAATTTCCCCTTTAACCACTTGCCGACCTGCCACCGTCATTATACTGCGGCAGGTTGGCTCTTTCCCGCGGACTGTCATAGCTGTACGTCGGCCCCTTTAAGCAGGATAGCGGGGTGCCAATGCACATGACCGGCGATCGTGATGACCTCCAGCCAGGGGGGATCATGGGCACGAGAGGAATAACAGGAACGCACATACATACCTGTTCTGAGAGTAGAGGAGATGCATATTGTGAGTTCCTACAAGCTGGGAACCACGATTTGTCATCTCTTATAGTCAGTCCCATCCGCCTTCAGTTAGAACACACATTAGGGAACACAATAAACCCCTTGATCGACCCCTAGTGTTAACCCCTTTACTGCCAGTGACATTCACACAGTAATCAGTGCAATTTTTACAGCACTGCTCACTGTATGAATGCCAATGGTCCCAAAAATGTTTTAAAGGTGTCCGATATGTCTGTCATAATGTCGCAGTCCCTATAAAAAAAAACACAGATCGCCGCTATTACTGGTGAGCGCAATTCCTGTGGGTGTGGAGTCACTGAGCACTATGGTGTGGTGAAAGGTTTTTAAGCAAGATTGTTTAAGAAGATTTTTCTTTGGACACTTTAAACGTATTTACTTGGAGTTTAATTACTTATGAATTTGACTTGTCAAATTATTCTTCACTGGATGGACGTTTTTTTGGAACACTTTATTATATTGTTTTTTAATAATTATGGGCCAGATTCAGGTAGCCTGGTTTAAAATTAAGCGGGCGTAACGTAGCTCTGATACGCTACGCCACCGTAAATTAGCGAGGCAAATGCTGTATTCACCAAGCTAAGTTACGGCGGCGTAGCGTAAATGGACCGGCGTAAGCCCGGGTAATTCAAATGTGAATGAGGTGGGCGTGTTTTATGGTAATATGTTGTGACCCCACGTTTTTTTATTTTTTTTCAAAACTGCGCATGCGCCGACCGTGGACGTATCCCAGTGCGCATGCTCCAAATTATAATGCTACGACGCATTGTTTTTGACGTGAACGTAATTGACGTAAATCCCCATTCACGGACGAGTTACGCAAACGACGTGAAATATGAAAAATACTTAACATAGGATGCGCCATCTTTTTGGTGGTTTATCTTTACGCCAGAAAATGCCTTACGTAAACGGCATAAATTCACTGTGTCGGCCGGGCGTACGTCCGTGAATAGGCTTATCACGCTGATTTACATATTCTAGGCGTAAATCAGCGGGAACGCCCCTAGCGGCCATCTTAAAAATGCAGTTAAGATACGACGGCGTAATACAATTACGCCGATCATATCTTAACTCAATCCCGGCGTATCTTGTTTTCTGAATACAGAAAAAAGATACGCCGGCGCATCTAAGAAGTTACGTGGCTCATCTAGAGATACGCCGCGTAACTTCTTACTGAATCTGGCCCTATGTGTATATATATATATATATATATATATATATATATATACACATTTTTCACTTCTCACATGTATCTATCATAGTTTAAACACGTGTATATTTTGTCACAGATTTATTTTCACATTTATTTAGGATTGTTCAAATTAATGTTTGCACAAAGCGTTACTATTTTGTTCATTCAAAATTCTTTTACATATTATTTATTTTTTAAGTAGCTGCTTTCTTGGGGTTTATATATTGATTGGCACAGTGGGGTGGAATAAGGTTGAAGGGCGCACATAATTTTCCTTTTTCACTATTTGTTTAAAACAATAATTGACCAACTAATCAGTTATGAAAATAAGTTAGTTGCAGCCCTAATTGTGATTCAGATATTTGGATAACTCAGAATCTCAGAATAATGAAAATTTTGTCTGAATTTAGCTTTGTAATGAAATGAATCACAAATGTCTACACTACACCACTCTTTTTCCAAAACACTACAAAGACTTCAATAAAATATAAGATTATACCAATAAATATCCTTTATATGATGCTATCTCTCCTTCTGTAGGTGAAAAGGTTGTACAACTTCATTCTGCCTCTTTGATCAATGAGCCTATCTGTGTTATATTTTTCTTTTTTTTGAGAAGTAGACTTATGAACGTAAAAGTAGACTTTGCTTTATGCTATTATAACTGTAACATATTGCCGTGATTTACTCTGATTCCATTGCTATGTAAGTGTGAGGCATAAATTCTATGTAAAGAAGGCTGTTTCAGATACCATATTTTATGGGGGAGTTAAGACATAAATTTTAGTGATGGAAGGTCCCTGTAATATTTGACTCATAGTAGGAATTTATATAATCCCGGAAAATAAATGATTTGAGGGGTAAGTTTCTTGGGTCATACTTTCCATGTTTCAGCTCACCTGCAATGAGCACATTTATTCTTATATTAGCTGAAATGTCCTTCTGTCCTATGCTATTTAAATGTTTATTTATGGTAGAAACTGATTCTTGAATGTCCACTTGTGTGTCATTGAAAAATGATTTATTACTGTAGGATTTAATGAAGAAATGTTGTACTGAAACAGACAGTTAGTTCTGCTCTTCTGTCGCTATTTGCTCAAATCCCTACAATTTAGTGCAACATAATAATGACTTACTAACCACTAGGTCACGTTTGCAATCAAAACAAAAGGCAAAAGCTGTGTAAAAATAATCCTCTGAAAATCCACCACCAAGGATTTCTGGACTACAGGGTGAATATTTGTGCTGTAACGAAGCCCAGCCAGTGGCACAGAGACTACAGGGCCACCTTGAAGGATCCCAAGACCCTTGTTCAAAGAAAAATAAGAAGTAACTAGTAACTTAAAGTGGTTGTAAACCCGTTACACCTACTTTTACCTACAGGTAAAGCCTCATACACACGATCAGTCCATCCGATGAGAACGGTTCGGAGGACCGTTCTCATCGGTTAACCGATGAAGCTGACTGATGGTCTTATGTGCCTAAACACCATCGGTTAAATAACCGATCGTGTCAGAACGCGGTGACGTAAAACACAACGACGTGCTAAAAAAAATGAAGTTCAATGCTTCCAAGCATGCGTCGACTTCTGAGCATGCATGGACTTTTAACCGATGGTCGTGCGTACTAATGATCGGTTTTGACCTATCGGTTAGGCGTCCATTGATAAAATTTTAAAGCAAGTTGTCTTTTTTTTAACCAAAGTTTATGTAACCGATGGGGCCTACACACGATCGGTTTTGACTGATGAAAACGGTCCATCAGCCCATTGTCCTCTGGTTAACCTATAGTATGTACGCAGCCTTAGCCTAGATTTAGGCTCCATGCACACTGAAGCTGATAAAAGCTATAAAAAACGCCAGTAGCTTTGCAGGGTGCCTTGCAACGTTTTTTAGCATTTTTGCAAAAGCTTTAATCAGCGTTTTTCAGTGTAGCTTTTATCAGGTTTTTTTTTTGTTTGTTTTTTTTACTTTTTTTTTTATTGATAAAAAACGCAAACTTCGAACGCAAATTTTGGGCGTTCAGAAAAAAGCCAATAAACTCCAAAGCTCATTAACACTAAAAAACGCCCAGGTGTGCATGGGCACATAGGCTAACATAGAGTTCAGTTTATGGGCTTTAAAAAAAAAAAAGCCAAAACGCCAATAAACTGCAGTTTATCAGCTTCAGTGTGCATGGAGCCTAAGGCCTCGTACACACGAGCGGATATGTCCGCTGAAAACGGTCCGATGGACCGTTTCAGCAGACATCTCAGATCGTGTGTATGGGCTAGCGGATAGATTTGTCCACCCGACAGATTTCAAAGCATGCTTTGAAATCTATCGGGTGAGAATGTGTCCGCCCGACATGTCTGCTGGTTAGTACACTTACCAGCAGACATGTCGTCCCGCATCGCCGCCGCGCCGCCGCCAAATGGATTCGGCGCATGCGCGGAAGTGTTTTACTTCCTGGTGCGGTGACGTGGCGGCGTCAACGTCACCGCCACGTCACCGCGCCGTCCGCCGGCGGGGAATTTGATCCGATGGTGTGTACACGCCATCGGACCAAACTCCAGATTGGACATATCCGATGGAAACGGTCCACGGACCGTTTTCATTGGATATGTCCGATCGTGTGTACAAGGCCTAAGGCTTACCTGTAGGTTGCTCTAAATATCTCCCAAACCTCCACGGTTTAGGAGATATTCATCTTAAGCCCTGTACACACGATCGGTTTGTCTGATAAAAAAGATCCGATGGACCGGTTTCATCGGACAAACCGATCATGTGTGGGCCCCATTTTTTATTTTTTTGCATCGGTGAAAAAAAATAGAACCTGTTTTAAATTTTTCTTATAGATAAAAAAAAACGATACAAAAAAAACGATCGTCTGTGGGGAAGTCCATCAGTCAAAAATCCACGCATGCTCAGATTGAATTAGGAGACGGGAGCGCTCGTTCTGGTAAAACTAGCATTCGTAATGGAGATAGCACATTCGTGACGCTGTAACAGACTGACAAGCACAAAAACTGAAAAGCGCGAATCGGCTCTCACCAAACTTTTACTAACACGCGGTAACACGAAATCAGCAAAAGCAGCCCAAAGGGTGGCGCCGTTGGATTTGACCTTCCCCTTTATAGTGCCGTCGTGCTTTATAGTGCCGCGATGCATAGGAGCCTGATATGCATTTATTTTGCAGGGAACAAAGAGGAAGTAAAACCTATCCGGGTTTACTTCCTCTAAATGCGTATAGTGGTTTTCTATGGACTTTCTTTTTTCATATTATGGTCAGGGTTAAAAATTACAATTACGTTAGGTAAATAAGACACAAGGAAGCGAAGGGAAAAAACTGCGCTAAACCAATGAAAAATATAAAGAAGCTGCCAACACTCCAATGCCAAGTAAACACGATTGGTTCATCCGATGAAACCAGACCAATGGATTTTTTTATCAGATATTCGATGAAGCTGACTTTCATCAGTCTTGCCTACACACCATCAGTTAAAAATCCAATCGTATACAACGCGGTGACGTAAAACACAACTTTTGACCAAAGGATTTCCCCACAGACGATTGTTTTTTTTCTATCGGCTTTTTAACCATCGGAAGTTTATAAAACAGGTTCTATTTTTTTTCACCGATGGAAAACAAACTGATGGGGCCCACACACGATCGGTTTGTCAGATGAAAACGGTCCATCAGTCTGTTTTCATCGGACAAACCGATTGTGTGTACAGGGCTTAAGAGATAATGTGATTAAAAGCCCAACTCTGGGTCATGTTTTTTTCCTTATATAATAATCCAGAAGATGGAGTCCAATCAGAGTTTGTGATTCAAATGGTGAAATATAAAGGATGATGGCTCAACCTTAAACCACAAAGAAATAACGAAGTCCCAAAGCGGTAACATGGTGAATAATATAATCCAAAGAAGAATGGTGAGTTCTATCAGCGGTGTAACTAGATTAATGCATTGGACACTGTTGAGATGACCAGGATAACATTGAAAGCTCCAGGTGAAATATAGCGAATGAATACTCTTACCAGATCAGGTGGACACACAGACCATGCGGCAGTGGGTCAAATAGGCTTGAGAGTGTCACCCCACGGCACTCTGGAAATCTGTAGACCAGAAATAATCCTGGAAAGTCGGTTGATCCAGGAGAAAGGGGTCCACCAAGTAATTCCATAATGACAGTATTCTCATCAGAATCCAGGAAGGGGAAAAGGATAAAAAGCAAAAAGGAGTTCCATATGGTGCAAGTCAAAACTTGGGAAATTTCTTTAACCACTTCCATACCAGGCACTTACGCACTTTTTTTTTTGCGCAACAACTAAAAAAAGACCGAAAATTTTGAAAAAAGTAACGTTTTTATTCTTTTCTGTCTGTTATTTTTTTTGTAAATAAGTAAGTTTTCTTCTTCAATAATGGTCACTGATATGGCGGCATTGATGGGCACCGATGAGGTGGCACTGATGGGCACCGATGAGGTGGCACTGATGGGCACTGATAGGCGGCGCTGGTATGCGGCACTGATGGGCACTCATAGGCGGCACTGATGAGGACTCATAGGCAGCACTGAAGGGCACTCATAGGCGGCACTGGGACCTCACTTATGGGTGGCACTGATGGGTACTTATGGGTGGCACAGATGGGCACTGGTAGGTGGGCACAGGGCATGGGTGGGCACTGAGAGGTGGAACTGATGGACACTGAGGGTTGGCACTGATGGACACTGAGGGGTGGCACTGATGGCATTGCTGGGCATCACTTGTTTATTTACCAATTTGTGCCAGTCAGTGCCCATGTTGTCTGACATCTATTGTGCTCATTTTTTATTGTTTTTTTTATGGTTGCCCCCTTCCCTGGTGTTTTTTTATGGTTGCCCCCTTCCCTGGCGGTCCAGTGTGGGCATCCAAGGGGGGGCTGCGCGAACCCCCCTATCAGGAGAGCCGCTAATCGACTCTCCTCTACTCGTGTCTGTAAGGCCGCGTACACACGACCAAATCTGTCTGCTGGAAACGGTCTGCCAGACCGTCCCAGCAGACAGATTCGATCGTGTGTACGGGCGAGCAGACGGATTTGGCCAGCCGACAGATTTGAAAGCATGCTTACCAATCTGTCGGCTGGGAACCCGTCCGCCCGACATGTCTGCTGGTTAGTACGCTAACCAGTAGACATGTCTTCTCGCACACGCGCCGAATGATTTCGATGCATGCGCGGAAGTGTTTTACTTCCTGGTGCGGTGACGTGGCGGCGTCAACGTCACCGCCACATCACCGACACGTCAGCGCGCTGTCTGCTGGCGGGGATTTTGGTTTGCTTGTGTGTACACGCGAGCAAACCAAAATACAAGCAGACAGATTTGTTCAAATCGGTCGGTCCGACCGATTTGAACAAATGGATTGCCTCGTGTGTACGAGGCCTAAGACGCAAGTGAGGAAGAGCCATCAACGGCTCTTCCTAGATACATCATGATCAGCCGTGATTTGACACGGCTGATCGCGTGGTAAAGAGCCTTCAGACTGACACCCCAGATCACCAATCGCCGCCATGCGTGCCCCCACAGCTGCAAACCGGCATATTATCCTGCTGGACGTCAATAGACGTCCAGTCAGGATGACACAACCACTTCCCGGACGTCAATATACTATTGACCGGACGGGAAGTGGTTAAAAATCTGACATGCATCAAGACTATATAAACTATAACTATATAACTATATAAATATATAACTATATAAACTATAAACTAAGCATAAACTATATAAAAAGTGATCACAAATACATTTAAAAGCAATGTGTGAAGCAATCGTTAGCAAGATCAATTTGTTTCGTCTCTATGGGACTTCAACTAGGGCATAACTGAATAAAACATGATCGCAACGACAATCCATGCAGTGAGAGATCATCAGTGCTAGACAGCTTGCACTTGTCCTTTGTCAGTGAAATGTGAATGATCTATGTAAATTAATAAACAATTTATGCCCATTTTTGCATTACTTTCAGTGCAGCCATCATAGATAGCGAAAATAAAGTAAAATGATGCCAATAAAAGAAACATGCATTAAAAAATAAACTGTTGAATACTTTACTATTGGTTTTGTTTGCAATGTTTCCCATGCCCCAGAAGCATGCAATGCCTGTCTGAAGGCAAGAAGTCTGAATCTCTTTGTGTGAACAGCGGTCTCTTTACAGAGGTCTGGCACATACTTTGCCTTGTCATAAGTACAGAAATGCAGTCAATTAGCATTGCTGAGTGTAGTAATGACAAGGTAATGGGTGTGTCAGATAGCTAGGAGACCCGGAGATCTAAAGTCTTCAGCTACAGTTTTCGGACAGGCATCAGAATTTTCTACTGGGGTTGTGGGATCTTTCACACATTCATTAGTATAGTCAAATGACCCGGCTATATTCTCTTTTATTTCTATTCTCCTTCTAACTGCTACTCTATTGGTCACTGCTATGCTGCCAAGGACTGTTGGGAGGCATGGACAGATCTAGCGCTGGGACAAGGTCATCCAGCACCTAGGGCAAAGATGCCTAACTGTGCTCCCCCTTCCCTTAGGGTTAGGGCCACCCCAATCCCTGCAATAAACCATTGTGCCCAGGGCAGCTTATCCTTCTGCTCACCCCTTGTCCCAGCCCTGGACAGATTCTTCATACATATCTCAATTATAGTTAACCAATTCCAGTAAATTTCAAGGAAAAATACAGATCCAGCTGCCATTGTAACTATGATCAAACAGTCAAAATAGCCAAAATATTTTTCTAGGGCTGTTACTGATTAAATTGTTTGTGTTCGATTAATAGTTTATTTTATTTTTTTATCAATTAATCAACTAATTTCAATTAATTATAATGCACATACAGATCTCAACTACTTTTAGCTGATCTCCTTGCAGGCCGATTTCCAGTGCAGCTACCAACCACTGGAACAATGGATCGCAGGATACAAAACACACACAAAAGGCAGCGCTCAATGGGAATAGCATTAAAACTTTTATAGTCTTCAAGTAGGTAACAAAATAAATATTGCACTGGAGATAAAATCAATGTAGCTACATAAACTGTAAAAATGGTGCGAGTAATACCAAACGTAGCAAAAGCAGTCATAAAAACATGTAGCTTAGTATGATACTGGTATAAAAATGTGTACAACGATACCACTGCTGAATTCAGATGAGGAGAGGTTATCATCAGTCCGTCGACTGATGGGAACTATCACAACTCCCAGTGGATGGTTGTAGAATCCCAGGTTGATAGAGGGAAGTGTAACAGCCCTTGCGTGTGGCAGATAGTAAGGTCCCGCCGGCATGCAGATATGAAGGCACAGCAAAGGAGCCCTTCAGATGGACACGGCAAACGTCGGTGCCTGTGAGGTCACTGGATCTCCGACGGAACTCCTTGAAGGCCCAGAAGCCAGCGGATAGGTGAGTACCAATCAAAAAATGTTGATCGATCAAAAAAATTAAAGATTAATCAATGAATTAATAGTTAATTTCCACAGCCCTAAATTTTTCCTGACTTTACTCTTTTATCCCTGAAATACAAAATGTTTTCAAACACACTGGAAATGATTGTTACTGATTATGCAATGTTTTGTTTGATCTACAGCATTGTTATTACTTGTGTCCCAGAACCTACACTATTTTATTATATACGGCATTGTTCAGATTGATGATGTCACAATAAAACGGGGTTGGCCAAGAATTAAAGAAAAGAGTGCAGGCAATGGGTGCTAAGAATTTCTGGTAAGGAATAATATGATGTCTTGGAAGAAACACCTCTAGCAAAACATGTATCATAGCCAAACCACATATTTTGTTTGGCATGACTTATTTTAAGGGTTGGTTACCATTACAGGTAATTATAGTTTATTTGTGACAAACATTCTAGAACTTAAAATTTTAAAGAACCAAGGTGCTCAATGTGAATATCTATCCTGGCATGTATTCCGATCTACTGAAAACAAACAAGTGCACTGATGCTGAGCCACTGGTTTCCCAGGTTGAATGATATACATGTAGCACTACCCCCGGAGGAGCTGCTGGTTGTTTTGGGTGGCACATTTACCTTGTGGCTCTTCCGAATTCCTAGGGGTGAATGTTGCATATAGCAATAGTAAAGGAATGTCCGCAACAAGTGTCTTTGATGTGCTCTTTATTACCCAGCCGGGTAAAAACAATAATCTGGTGATGAAAGCGATAGAATTTGCAGGAAGACGGAGAATAGCAGATTCAGGCGTAGTATTGGGAACAGTCCTGTTCCCATATGAAACACTTTCCGCACCACTCCTGCCTGAGTGGGTTTAGTGTACCTGGACAGGCCTCTCTCACTGACCTGGCAGCCGGAGTATAACTTGAACATTTGTAGGATAAAGTCTCTGCCACAGACCCTCCTGAATGGACTTCAGGGAGACTCCTCTGCCACAGGCCCTCTCTGATTGTAGTTACGGAGGCAATCCTCCTTAAGTGAATTACGCCTGGATCTCCTTCTTAACGTCGCCCAGGTACCCACTAGTGTTGCTCAAGAATATTCGCATTGCAAATATTCGTTACGAATATTGCATATTTGAGTATTCGCGAATAATTCAAATATCGCTATTGCGAATATTCGCTATTGCGAATATTCGTATTTTTTCAAATTTATTTTTAAAACAGATCACATCCTAGTGATCTCCATCGACGTCTAAAAGCATTGCTGGTATGATTAGAGACCCTGGGCCGAGTAGCTGAGGCGATCCTTTTATGTTGCCGAATATTCGCAATGCAAATATTCGTATTACGAATATTCGCGAATACTTTCTCTGCCCTTCTTTTGCATCAGAGCCAATCAGAGTTCTCCTACCCCAGTTGTCAGAGGTTAGCAACCTCCATAGCAACCAATAGGAACCTGCCTGCACGGCCATTATATGAGATCACTCCCAGCAGTATTTCAGTGCAGATTCACAAGGTGGAGTGTTTCTGTGCATTTTTTCTGTGTGTTGCGATCTTAGAGCTTAGCATTGTGCTTCCTATAGTGCTTTCAGTTCTGAGTTTCCTGCTTCTAAAACCAAATGCTTTTTTCAAAGCAAAAGACCCAACAGCTTTTCTAAAAGCTCAGATTTGTGTTGTTTTGTCCAGGTTAGTGTAGCTTAGTGTTAGATAGATTTCTGTGTAGTTAGTGTAAGTGTACATTTCTTTAAGGTAGCTTAGTTTAGTGTGTGTTTAGTCTCTGTGTTTTGTGTATAAAAAAAAAAAATAGCTTTAGTTTAGTCATATAAGTTTGTGTAAGTAGAGTTAGTGTTTAGTGCATATTAGTTTAGTAATCCAGGAAATGATCTCCGTTTCCCGCGTGTTGTTTGCGCACATGCGCATGCGCGGACGAGAATTTTGCAATCAATTTCGCATTCGCATTAGCGAAATTTCGCAAAAAAATTTTTTTGATAAAATATCACGAATATTCGATATTAACGAATATTTCACGAATATTCTTCTATATATTCGTGAAATATCGCGAAATCGAATATGGCGTATTCCGCTCAACACTAGTACCCACTAACAGGTGATCAATCCTTCAGTGTCCAGCTACCTTGATCCCCGGTGGTTTGTCAAAACCCTTTTGGATCGCCAGCCTCTCATTGGCGCTACTCAGACGGACATCCCAACAAACAGGAATACAGCTTGGGACCCTTAAAGGTGGGAACCCAGTCGCTCACTGGGTCCCTGTCGCTGTTCAGAGGTGTTCTGGCCAACATGGCCCCCGGAACCAGAAACACTGTGTGGCACTCACGCCCCGGCCAGGTAGGCCATAACGCCGGGGCGTTGTGATGTGGCCATCCTAAAGGTGGGTGCCACACTGGACAAAGAAGTCCCAGAACCAATGGCGTCTGCCCCATAAATACCCTCCCCCACCACGCACAGCAAGGCTACACCCTCCTGATTGGCTGCTGGGGAAGAGCACCCAAACCTTGACTTCACTGCTGCCATCTACTGCACAGGGGTGGGAAGAACATCCCAGTACAACAGAATGAGCCCACAGTACATGCAAGCTGAGACAGAGACCCTGTTTATAGCATAACAGTTTGGATCAGAGTTTAATTACACTCTGATCTCCCTTAAAAATGTAAATAGCACTGGTACTTCAAAGTAACCAGGCGCTACACACAGACTATGAAAAACCTCACCTCTACCTTTGGGAATAAGATGGAATAACACAAAGCCAGACAATTCTACTAAGAACACTTTTGATACTCCACTGAGTATCTGGATTACAACTGAAAAAACTCTTTGCATCAGAGGCTTGTTGAGGTCGAACTCTCCTCCCTTGGCACCTTGTCCCCAAATTCCCCCCTTTCCCCCCCATTTCCTTTTTTTTTTGCATTTTATTTTTGCCCTTCTTCTTTACTTACCCAGTTTTCTCTCCTGTCGTCCCTCTCTTCCTGTCCTCATTTCTTGTGTACCTAAAATGAACATTTGCAAGTACCTTATCCACATATTGTAAGCTGTCAGGCAGGAACACAGCTCTCTTAGGTCAACTTGGTGGCTTCCAGGTAGCTTTTTCCAGCTCCACTCAGAGGTCTTCCATGATAACTTCACTATGTCAACGAGGGGCATGGCTATAGGTTTTGGGGGTACAGCCAGCCCTAGTGTCTAGCCTGAAAGGAGGGATTTGGCCGAAGGTGCAGTATATTTAAAAGCGTGGTGGAAGGAGAGTACATCTTGCTCTTGTGACATGCTAACCTTCTCTATCATGCAGTGAATGCATTTTTTATTTTACCATTACTTTTAATAAACAGCTTACAGCTTAAACTTAAATGCTGGAGATCTCTTTTGCTTGCTTTAAGTACCCTATACATGTCTTTTAGTTCGTTGTTTGCTTCCTGAATAGACCCTTACCCTCCCTTTCATGCATTTGGGGTATCCAATAGAGACATACACCAAAGCTTGATATTTCTCCAACCAAGCAATAACCTCCCCAGGTTTGGATTCACCATACAGTTCGTTCTGTCATCGTTTTTTAAATATGCTTACATTTTTCTGAAGTCTTTAGATGGGTCACATGCTGTTTTGGGTGCTCTTCAATCTTCTCACTTGTGCTGGCAATAGCACAGCCAAAGTTCCAGGGCAAAGGAAGATACACATGTTCATGAGCTGCCCTGCAGTAACCCTGTCTCGTTGGGCACATGCGCACAAACATTTGTACGCCTATGCACAAGCATGCGCATGTTAGCCATTAACGCTGGCACCAAATGGCCTATATAAGGGTAGCAGCTACCCTATAACTAGTGCATTGCTGTCTGATCTGCAGCTTTACCCATGCTTCTGTGCCCTGTATCTTGATTCCTGTGTTAGACCTTGCTTATCCTGACCGTTCTTGCATTCCACCTTTCCTGACCTCAGCTTGGCTTGAGACTTTGTTTATATCTTCTCATCTGCCTGGTGTCCTCTGCCTGCATCTTGACCATTCTCTGCGTGCCGTTTATGCTTATATCTAATAATCCCTTGCTGATTTGGCTTGTCTAATCCTGCATCCAGTCAGCCATCTGTCCTCCTCTGCATAGTGCCTGGTGACCCACCTGTCACACACCTCTGCGACAAATGGAAGATCTTGCAGGCATTCTTACCTTAGCGTGCTCTTGCGGCGACTGTTGTGACACTAATGGCCCTTGAGCCGGGGCTGTATGAGAGGTCTCCCTTTACACGTCAAGCTCTGCCATAAAGTACATGACAGACAGTCTCCAGATGCAGAGAGCAGCGCTTATGTAATGATGTCAGTGCCAATCTCTGCATCAACATACTGTGAATGAAGGAAACTGTGGTGGTGGGCTCATGATGCTTTGCATTTTCAGCATTGTCCCCAGTCTACCTGGTTAAGTGATGCTCATCGTCATTCAACCTGGAAGACTGAGGACATCTTCTGAATTATCATATAAGGAAAAAACATGACCCAGAGTTGAGCTTTTAATCATATTATCTCTTAGGGATGCAAGTGCATTTCAGTTCTTCAAGCTGTGCACCAGGCATATCAATTACAATGAGGTCCATGTCTCCCTATTGGATAATAAATTCATTTTGGGGTTAATGCCGTTTACGATATTCCATTCCACCAACCCACAACAGCTTCTCGACACTCCACAATCAGGCAGACAGGACCCATAAGAATTCCCCAGAAAGACGAGACACACACAGCTCTGTCTCTGGTTCAAACGAATAGATCTTTTAATGGCAAAACTCAGGCTTTTATACAGTTAACAACCAAAAAGCATGCTGCAGTAATCAAAGGGACAATGACACACTCCACCCACCCACAACACCATACAATGGGTACTAACGAGTCCCCCTCAATCCACATCTTAGACAGACATTCTGACTCCGCGATAAGCTATTCTCACCTGCTACACAATACACATTCCTTTAGTATACATAAGTCAGACGTCTGACCTTTAGAGTGTGCTAACTCACAACACATATTATCATCAATAGAACTTTCACACACTACAGTGTTAATTAGCATCACACAATAAAATATCTTAGGAGCCAGACTTAATTAACACCCTAACAGTATATGTCCCCACATTGAATGAATCACTCTATTGACCGTTTGGGTTTAGAATTAACCACCTGTAATATTTCAAGATATCCTGCAATACATTGTGAATAATCATTACTGTCCCATCTCATGTAATTCAAGATATCATTTCTCAGTCATCCTATGTCCCTAGTGGACATAGGATGACCCTAGACCCAAGAGTCATTGGTGAAGCTGAAACAGGGAGTACCCCACATCCTTCAAGAGCCTCTGGGTCCCACGGACCATACCGTTACATCTCTCCCCTTTCGGCAGGATAATAACACAGGAGGGACCCCAGACGGGTTGACTTCCGAAGTTAGTCCATAGTTCCATTCCTCCAAGGCTGGAATCCATACAGTACCCCAAATAAATTGCTCCAAACAGAGCATTACTCACCCAGCCAACCTCTGCCTCTCTCAGAGAACATGCCTGCCGCTGGGGATAGGCCTGGACTGGCCCTTCTCCCTGAAGTCTTTTCATCCACTGGAGAGAAGACAGGGTGACTGGGCTCAGTTCATCGTGCTGTTGGGGATCTGGGCCAACTGCCCCCCTCCCTGGGGTATACCAGTGGAGACTGAAGTCCCATCCACTTCCAAGGAACTCCCTCCTCCATTAGTTGAGAGCAGAGGCCCGTGGCACTCTGCCCTGTTGCCAGCTCTTTTGCTGGGTTGCTGTAAAAGGAGACCGCAGTCCCATCCCCCAATATCAGCTCAAGCTGCAGTTGTGTGCAGCGGCCAGTAGTATCCTGCCCCACTGCCAGTGATTCAGCTGGGAGTAAAAGCTTTACCACCTCAGCTTTTTGCTGGAGAGAGGGGCCAACAGCCCTGACTCCCTGGAACTCCACATCATCCGCTTCGGCTTTAGGGATAGCAATCTCCATATTTTCCACTGCCGATTCATCAGCCAGGATTTCAGAGTTGTCATCTGAAATGTCCTCATAGTCCCAGGCAATGGGAGCCCCACCCTGCTGCTGAGCAGAGTCTAGCAGCTGTCTGTAGGCGATCTCCAGCTCCCATTCCTGGACGGCCAGAAACTCTGAATCTTCCTGTAACCAGTGCCCTTCCGGAATATTCAATTTTTGCTCTCTGTGCTCCATTATTTTCTCCAAGCGCCACTCTCGGTCACTCCCAAAGTCAGGATCACTGGACATTCTCCAATACAACAATCCCAGGCCATCACAATCATAGCCTTCCGTGGGGCTGTCATCCGCTGATCACGGACACTCTTGAGCTACATAAAATCGGAGGGCTCTGTAGGTTTGTCCAACCGCATCTCTAGCCCGGATCAGCCTGCTTAACTCGGCTGTCCACTCCTGCTTTGGTTGTTCCCCCCAATAACGGCATTCGTACATCATACTGCGGCCAGTAACTTAGATGGATGGAGGGGAGGACCTTTCCCTGGTGTTGCTGCTCAAGAGCTAGCGCTTCCTTCCAGAGTTGGCAACAGATCAAATCAGACCATCAAAGCAGGGCCTCCTCTGATACCGGTCCTCTGTGCTGTGTCCGCATCTCTCGCAACCTTCTTCTGAATCCCTCTCCCATGGCGACTGGTATCTGCACCTCTCCTCTCTCTTCAGTTGGTGCTGCTGTGACTTCTGCTGCTGCAGCACCTCTTTGAAGTTGCATCCACAGCCACTATAACCAGGACCATACTGTGCCAGTCCTCGTTTAACAGCCCGATCAAATATTGCTTCCTCGGATGTCCTGTCTGTTACGCTGGGCCTTTCAGCTCTATCCATTTCGACAAGTTCTGCGATAATGTCCCTTTTCTTACGGTTGCTGGCTGGTCTGCCCCGGTTCTCCAGTAAATCCTTGAGGGAAGAGAGCTTCAGCCGTTCATACTGTGTCTCCATTGTCCTGTGTCCTCTTGCAGCCGTCCTTTAAGGCTGTGGAATCATCCCACTGCTGCCACCAATTGTAACGGTCAGGGGTTAACGCTGTTTACGACCCAAGACAGCTTCTTGACACTCCACAATCAGGCAGACAGGACCCATAAGAATTCCCCAGAAAGACGAGACACACACAGCTCTGTCTCTGGTTCAAACGAATAGACCTTTTAATGGTAAAACTCAGACTTTTATACAGTTAACAACCAAAAAGCATGCTGCAGTAATCAAAGGGACAACCCACCCACAACACCATACAATGGGTACTTACGAGTCCCTCTCAATCCACATTTAGACAGACATCTTAGACAGACATTCTGACTCCGCGATAAGCTATTTTCACCTGCTATACAATACACATTTCTTTAGTATACATAAGTCAGAGTGTGCTAACAACACATATTATGATCAATAGAACTTTCACACAATACAGTGTTAATAAGCATCACACAATGAAATATCTTAGGAGCCAGACTTAATTAACACCTTAACAGTATGTGTCCCCACATTGAATGAATCACTCTATTGACCGGTTGGGTTCAGAATTAACCACCTGTAATATTTCAAGATATCCTGCATTACATTGTGAATTATCATTACTGTCCCATCTCATGTAATTCAAGATATAATTTCTCAGTCATCCCATGCCCCTAGTGGACATAGGATGACCCTAGACCCAAGAGTCATTGGTGAAGCTGAAACAGGAGTACCCCGCATCCTTCAAGAGCCTCTGGGTCCCACGGGCCATACCGTTACATAAAGGTACAATTATTTTCTTAAATAGCTTCCTTTACCTTAGTGCAGTCCTCCTTCACTTACCTCATCCTTCAATTTTGCTTTTAAAAGTCCTTATTTCTTCTGAGAAATCCTCACTTCCTGTTCTTCTGTCTGTAACTCAACACAGTAATGCAAGGCTTTCAACCTGGTGTGGAGTGTTGTGCTCGCCCCTCTCCCTTGGACTACAGGAGAGTCAGGATTCTCACTACTGTGTGTTAGTGGGCGTCCTGACTCTCCTGTAGTCCAAAGGAGGGATGAGCACGACACTCCACACCAAGGGGAAAGCCTTGCATTACTGTGTGAAGTTACAGACAGAAGAACAAGAAGTGAGGATTTCTCAGAATAAATAAGGACATTTAGAGGAAAATCAAAGGATGAGGTAAGTTAAGGAGGACTGCACTGAGAAAAAGGAAGCTATTTATTAACAAAAAAAATGTACCTTTACAACCCCTTTAAGAATAAAAGAATAAAAGAAAATCAGTGTGGCAATTGAAATTGGAAGAGAAAGATCTACAACTATAAGGTAGCCAGGCACAGAGCTAGAAATTGCAGCAAAGAGCATCACCAGGAGATATAAGAACCTAGGAGTACTGTAGCCTACAGGCAGTGGCGGCCGCTCATATGGAAGGCAGGGGCGCCACCCCCCCTAATCCATGCACCTAGCCCCTGATCTACATGCAGGGTGCTGGACACATAGATTTCAATGGGTTTTCTCTTTTTTTTTTTAAGCACATGATTAGTGACCGAGCCTCTAATAGGCTTCAAAAATGGAGGGCTCAGGGCGAGTCCACCCAGATGTGTCTTCCTGTTTCTCTTCCTGGCCAATTGGGATGCAGGTCCTGACACCCAATCGGTCTGGAGTCCTAAGAACTGATTGGCCGGGAGGAGAAGCGACCGCCATGACTGGGGGGAAGCTCCCGAAGCCGCAAAAAAATTAAGCACCAGCTGCCATTGCCTGCAGGACCTCATGACAATGACTGACATTTTATATTCCTTGGATAAACACTGGCTATGAGCATCTAATACTAAATTAAAGATAACAAATAAAAAAGGTAGGTAAGAATCACCAGCATTCCCACTGACTTTAGAATGGAGCAGAACAATGATTTGTTTCCCATGATTGTTATAGGACGGATCGATTTTCCATAACTGGGAAAGTGAGTTCCTTTACAGAGAAACATGAAGCAAAACTCAATTTGCTGTGCACTGTCAGTTTATTGTCTCTTGTTACCCTGTACAGATATGTCATCATCACAGTCCACTTGTCCCTCCCTGCAGTGCTCTGAACAGAATAAGAATTACATTTACGGAGGGTCTACCAATGATCTCTGCTGTTCGATGGGTAATGATTTTTCTTATGTATTTCATAGTAAGCAAACCTTTCTAGATAAAAGGGCATATTGCAAGAAAGTTTAGCATGAGAGACAATGCATCACTTTCACAGGTAGCAGTGTTATTCAAATCTTTATTAACAGGGAGGAAAAGATAACTTTAAGGTCAGCTAAACCCAAAAGTGGTTATTTTTTTTCATAATTAAAATGTACAGTACAGACCAAAAGTTTGGACACACCTTCTTATTCCAAGAGTTTTCTTTATTTTCATGACTATGAAAATTGTAGAGTCACACTGAAGGCATCAAAACTATGAATTGACACATGTGGAATTATATACATAACAAAAAGGTGTGAAACAACTGAAAATATGTCATATTCTAGGTTCTTCAAAGTAGCCACCTTTTGCAGCAGACACATCTCTAGAACAACTGATAAGAGGAGACTGTGTGAATCAGGCCTTCATGGTAGAATATCTGCTAGGAAACCACTGCTAAAGAAAGGCAACAAGCAGAAGAGACTTGTTTGGGCTAAAGAACAAAAGGAATGGACATTAGACCAGTGGAAATCTGTGCTTTGGTCTGATGAGTCCAAACTTGAGATCTTTGGTTTCAACCACAGTGTCTTTGTGCGACGCAGAAAAGGTGAACGGATGGACTCTACATGCCTGGTTCCCACCGTGAAGCATGGAGGAGGAGGTGTGATGGTGTGGGGGTGCTTTGCTGGTGACACTGTTGGGGATTTATTCAAAATTGAAGGCATACTGAACCAGCATGGCCACCACAGCATCTTACAGCGGCATTCTATTCCATCCGGTTTGCGTTTAGTTGGACCATCATTTATTTTGCAACAGGACAATGACCCCAAACACACCTCCAGGCTGCGTAAGGGCTATTTGACCAAGAAGGAGAGTGATGGGGTGCTGCGCCAGATGACCTGACCTCCACAGTCACCGGACCTGAACCCAATCGAGATGGTTTGGGGTGAGCTGGACCGCAGAGTGAGGGCAAAAGGGCCAACAAGTGCTAAGCATCTCTGGGAACTCCTTCAAGACTGTTGGAACACCATTTCAGGTGACTACCTCTTGAAGCTCATCAAGAGAATGCCAAGAGTGTGCAAAGCAGTAATCAAAGCAAAAGGTGGCTACTTTGAAGAACCTAGAATTTTACATATTTTCAGTTGTTTCACATTTTTTTATGTATGTATAATTCCACATGTGTT